>JAOPSE010000560.1:0-452898 GCA_029449295.1 Zea luxurians | reverse complement strand
TCACCCCACATATGTTTCCTTGCCATAGGTCACTTTCTTGGATTTTTGGTGGGGACCATTTTTTGGTCAAAAATCTATAGATGTTAGCCTTCGTTATTATTGAAAATGGTCGTTCGTGGCAATTTTCGTTAAAAATGGGGGTTGTGTGGCCATTGATCATCGACCAGAGGCATGTACATCTCACCCCAAGTATGTTTCCTTGCCATAGGTCATATTATTGGATTTCTAGTGGAGATTGATTCTTCGTCAAAAATCCATAGGTATTTGTCTTCAGTATTATTGAAAACAGTCATTCATGGCTATTATTGACAAAAATGTGGTTGTCTGGCCATTGATCATCGACCAGAGGCTCGTACACCTCACCCCTACATATATTTCTTTGTCATATGTCACATTCTCGAATTTTGTCTAGAGACCAAATCTTGGCCAAAATCCGTAGGTGTTTGCCTTTGATAATATTGAAAATGGTCGTTCATAGGCTATTTTCAACAAAAATGGGGGTTGAATGGCCATTCATCATGGACCAGAGGCTTGTACACCTCACCCCACATATGTTTCCTTGCCATAGGTCACATTCTTGGATTTCTGGTGGAGACCATTTCTTGGTAAAAAATCCATAGGTGTTAGCCTTCGGTATTATTGAAGATTGTCGTTCATGGTTATTTCGACAAGAATGGGGGTTGTGTGGCCATTGATCATCGACCAGAGACTCGTACACGTCACCCCACATGTTTTCCTTGCCATAGGTCACATTCTTGGATTTCTTGTGGAGACCATTTCTTGGTCAAAAATATGTCGGTGTTAGCCTTTGGTATTATTGAAATGGTCATTCATGGCCATTTTCAATAAAAATGGGGGTTGAATGGCCATTCATCATGGACCAGAGTCTCTCACTAATCAGAATAGTTAGATAGCCCCAGTGCAAGGGGGAGGCCAAGGATGTTTCCATTATGGAGATAAGGGCCACTGGACAATGTAGAGCCCGAAGAAGATGGCTTAGCAGTAGTCAGCTCCTAATGCCCCCCAGCAAGACAAATGCACTTCATTAAGGAGCAAGCAATTGTGGTCAACTATGTACTCAGTATGGAAAGGTGAACCACCTGGAGGCCAACACAGTTCAGGAGACCTGAGGAGTGGCACTAGGTACGTTCTCAGTCGAATCTCATTCTGCAAATGTGTTGTTTGATACTGGAGCCACACATTCTTTTGTGACTGCATCATGGGTAGAAACACACAGCATAGAAGTAGCACCCATGTTCCCGCTTATGAGGGTTAGTTCAGTTGGTGGGAGGACCCAAACATATGATTTTTTTTCCTAAATGCAAGAGTCAAAATAAGGGAGATAGAGTTCTCCACTGATCTGGTAGTAATGGGTACTCGGGATGTAGACATAGATGTCATCCTAGGGATGAATTGGTTGACCAAGTACCAAGCAGGCCTTAGCTGTGATAAGAGGACTGAGGTTGGTGTCGTTGTTAGGAGAAGAAGTGTTGTTGGAGTTGATGTCGTCTGAACCAAGGAAAGGACGCTGTCACTAGATATCTATCCATAGTGAGGAAGTTAATCCACTCGAAGTCATCAGAGTAGTATCAGAATTTCTAGATGTGTTCCCCGAGGAGTTACCAGGCATGCCACCTAAGAGAAAAGTTGAATTTGCCATAGAGCTTATCCCAGGCACCGCCCCCATTTCTAAAAGAGCCTATAGAGTGTCTGGACCAGAGTTGGTGGAACAAAAGAAGCAGATAGACGAGTTGTTGGAGAAGGGCTACAACAGACCCAGCACCTTGCCTTGGGCCGCTCTAGTGTTGTTTGTAGAAAATAAGGATGGTACAAAGAGGATGCGCATAGACTACAGGGCTCTGAATGAAGTCACCATCAAGAATAAGTAACCCTGTCGAGGATAGAAGATCTGTTCGACCAGCTGAGATGAGCCAGTGTGTTCTTGAAGATAGATCTAAGGTCAGGTTACCATCAGCTCAGAATCCGGCCTTTCGATGTACCGAAGACAGCATTTACCACTAAGTATGGTTGTATGAGTTCACAGTGATGTCGTTTGGTCTAACCAATGCACCAACTTTCTTTAACGTATCTAATGAATAGTGTGTTCATGGATTATCTGTACAAGTTTGTTGTGGTGTTCGTTGATGATATTCTCATATATTCTCAGAGTGAGGAGGAGCATGCAGATCACTTGAGAAAGGTGTTGCAAAGGCTACGAGAGCCCTAGTTGTATGCCAAGCTGAGTAAACATGAGTTCTAGATTCATGAAGTCCTGTTCTTAGGTCACGTCATAAACAGAGATGGATTAGTTGTGGAGCCAAAGAAGGTAGCAGACATTCTGAACTGGAAAACAATGAAAGATGTTCGTGGAATTAAGAGTTTCATTGGAATGACTAGATACTATCAGCATTTCATTGAAGGTTTTTCAAAGATTGCGAGACCAATGATAGCCTTGCTAGCAAACAAAGTTGAATTTAAGTTGACCTAGAAGTGCTAAGAGGACTTCGAAGCGCTGAAGGAGAAGTCGACTACAACGCCTGTCTTGGTTCTGCTTGATGTCACAAGCCATTATCAGTGTATTGTGATGCTTCCTACATCAGGTTGGGATGTGTGCTAATGCAAGAAGGTAAATTCATTGTGTATTCATCCTGACAATTGAAGGTTCATGAGAGGAATTATCCCACACATGACTTGGAATTAGCAGCAGCGGTTCATGCATTGAAAACATGGAGGCACTACTTGTATGGGCAGAAGTGTGATGTTTACATAGACCACAAGAGTCTAAAGTATATATTCACCTAGTCGGAGATAAATATGAGGCAACAAAGATGGTTATAGTTGATAAAAGACTATGAATTGGAGATACATTATCATCTGGGAAAAGCGAATGTGGTTGTAGATGCACTAAGCAGAAAGAGTCAAGTTAATATGATGGATGCTCACCTGATGTCGTATGAGTTAGTCAAAGAGTTTGACAGACTGAGCCTCGGATATCTGAACAGCACTTAGGTAGTGACAGTTGAGCTAGAACCCACCCTAGAGCGGGATATCAGAGAACGGCAGAAAGATGATGAAAAGATCATCAAGATCTGCCAGCTAACCTCAGAAGGGAAAGGCAAAGACTTTCAGGAAGATGCAGAAGGCATGATATGGTTCAAAGACCAGTTGTGTGTTCCCGATATCAAGTCCAATGGAGAGCTAATTCTTAAAGAAGCTCATGAGACAACAAATTCCATACACCCCGGAAGCAAGAAGATGTATCAGGATCTGAAAAGGAGGTTTTGGTGGTATGGGATGAAATGGGAGATTGTAGATCATGTTGCCATTTGTGATAGCTGCTAGAGAACCTAAGCAGAGCGTCAAAAACTAGCTGGACTTGTGTAGCCATTGCAGGTTCCTCAGTGGAAATGGGATGACATAGGAATGGATTTCATATTTGGCCTACCTCGAACCCAGGCCGGCTACGATTCCATTTGAGTGATTATGGACCGCTTAACAAAGGTGATCCATTTTATAACAGTGAAGACAACGTATAATGGAGCAATGCTAGCTGAGTTATACATGTCTCAGATTATTTGTTTGCATGGTGTTCCGAAGAAGATAGTGTCAGATCAAGAAACACAGTTCGCCTCTCATTTTTGGCAGCAACTACAGGAAGCTTTAGGCACACATTTGAAGCTCAATTCAGCTTACCACCTGCAGATCGACGGTCAGACTAAAAGAACTAATCAGATTCTAGAAGACATGTTGAGAGCCTGTGCATTGCAAGATAAGTCGGGTTGGGATAAGAAGTTGCCTTATGCGGAATTCTCTTATAACAACAGCCATCAGGCTAGTTTGAAGATATCGCCATTTCAGGCACTGTATGGGAGGAGTTGTAGAACTCCACTGCTCTAGGATCAACCTAGAGAAAGGTAGGTGTTCAGCACAGACGTTTTGCTCGAAGCTGAAGAAAAAATCAAGATGGTTCGAGAGAATCTGAAGATAGAACAGTCAAGACAACGCAGTTATGCTGACACAAGAAGAGAACTGAGTTTTGAAGTTGGAGATCATGTTTGTCTGAAGGTGTCACCTATTAGAGGAGTTAGAAGGTTCGAAGTCAAGGGCAAGTTAGCACTGCGATATACCGGACCCGGACCGTACCAAATTTTGGCAAGGCATGGAGAAGTGGCATATCGGCTCAACTTATGGGAAGACCTGTTAGCGGTGCATGATGTGTTCCATATGTGTCAGCTGAAGTGCTTGCGAGTAACAGAGGAGCAGTTGCAGTGGAAGGACTTGAAGTCGAAGAAGACCTGACATATCAGGAGAAACCAACGCAGATTCGGTAGACAACATACAGAGTCACCTGGAGAAATACCATCAGAATGTGCAAAGTCAAATGGGGTCACCACTCGGAAGAAGAAGCAACCTGGGAACGCGAAGATGATATAAAAGCCAAGTATCCTAAACTCTTTGCTAGCCAGCCTTGAATTTTGGGGCGAGATTCTTTTAAGGGGGACAGGTCTGTAACATCATGAATTTTGAGGTATAAAAATTTCTTTGCTCTGTACTCAAAATTCAGGTGTTATCCTTTCCTTTCTTTGCTTTTCTTTTCCCTTTATTAAAACAATAGACAATTATTTTGTTCTATGTTGGCGTGAGCCCTAGAAGTATCATGATTGTTGCATTCATGCCGGCGCATAGTGTTTCTAAGTGTAAGAAGTGTTTGAAACATGTTAATATGTCTTGTAGAAGTCTCCCGTAAAATTTCATATTTTTCTAAATTTTTTTTATTTCCGAAATTCAAAATCTATTTATTTGAGTTAGTTAAAAAGATTTTAAAAATTTCAAAATATGTTTTTGAGTTCACTGGGTGCCAAATCATGTCTAGGAATTTTTCTAGAATTTTTGGAGTCTTCGAGATATTTTTCGGATATTAAAAACGATTTCATCCTTTTTCTGAAATTAATTTTAATTTTAAAAATGAGATAATTATGGAAAATAAAATATCATCAAACCCTAGCAATATATATATGGCTGGAATCCTCTCGTCGAGCCCTTTCCGAAATTCGAAACCCCATCCCCACGCTAGTCCGAAACTCCCGGAATTGCTCGCCGAAGTTCGGGACGGTTCCAACTCCAGTGAGCAATTACTTTTGATCCGTGCGTCGTCGGCGGAATCCGAGGGCACCGCTGCATGCGTCTCGCCAAGAGCTTCGTCCTGATGCCTTCGATTCATCGATCCGACTGACGGTTCGTCCTCAATCGACGAATTTGTGCTCGGCTCCGGCGAGGTTATCTTCTCCGGTGAGCCTCCACATTGTTGCACCTAGGGTTTCTTCATGTTTTCCATTTTCTCGTCCGTGTAGGGCCCCATCTCCCTTCTCTCACCCCTCCCCAGCGATGGCGCCCCTCCCCTCCCTTTTCCCTTGCCCGGCGCGGCCCCTCCCCGGCGGTGGCGGTCGACGCGCTCGCCTAAGCCGCGCGCGCGTGCCCGGCCACCCCCCGCCCGCACGCGTCGACCTCCCCTTTCCATGGTGAGAGGAAGGAGACAGAGGGAGGAAGCAAACGGTATTTTTGTGAAAACCCCCTGTGAATTTTAAATATGTGCGCAGAAATTTGTTTCATTTTAAAATCGCAATAACTTTTGCGTTTTAAATCCGATTTACTCCGTTCAAGTTGCGTTAGATTCGTATTAAAATTGTCTACATGTTAGAAGTATTATTATATGCTGTTGCAAATTTCATTTAATTTATTTCAATATTTGTTTGACCAATGGTTACTAGAACGATGTTTCAATTTAAATCTAATTTAGGATTTTGATTTGTGCATTTATAAATCAACATTAGTGTGGTTAAACTTAACTAAATTATTCTTTATTAAGTAATTATTTAGTTTAATCATGCTATCTATTAATTAATTCTCGCGTGTTATGTCAGTCGTGCGCCGTATACATGTTGTGCGCGTGCTATCTTGCTGTTTTGTGTGTTGCGTTTTTCGTCTCACGCCGTTATTTCGTCTCGCTTATAGTCGCTAACGTTATTTGAATTATTTATCTAATTGAAAGATGTTAGTGTAGCAAATTAATTAAAACTAGGCGATAGCTCTAGTTGCGTTTAATAAATGTTGATTAACGCGGGTATGTCGAATTAAATGTTCTATTTTGTTTTTGCATAACTTATACGTGATAACTTCTCAATCGTAGCTTCGATCTCGATGCTTCTTTTCCTCGTGTGCACTCGCTTAGACAACATTCCATCCGTGGAGACCGAGGAAGTTGTAGAAGAAACCCCTGAGCAGCAATAGTTTGGTGAAGGCAAGTGTCCTCTGACCTATTATGTCCTATTTACTTTATAATTCATTGTCCCGCATACTATGATTAACCTAAGGATTGACTAGCTTTCTATTTATCCTGTCCTTGATTAACTTTTTGGGTTGGGTTATTATAATCAACTACTTGGTAGTGCTTTACCCTAATCAAAGAACATGATGAGAATTACTTTTATGATACGATGATTCAGTATGATTATGATTATGAACTTGTGGCATTTTAGGGGGTCAGGCGGTTTTTCAAGTGCCTCTCCGTAAGAACTTGTTCATTGAGAGACCACCCGGGACAACAGTACAAACATGAGGGTGGAATGGGACACCCTTAGCTGATTAATTGGAGGAACTTAGGGTGTAGTTTGCTTCGCCGTTGTGCCGTCAATGAGGGCTAGGGCATAGTGCTTGCTCTGCTAAGTGTGGGTGTCGAGGTTCATTCAATTTGGTTTTATTAGTCACCCACCTTAGGGAGTAGTACCATGTTTGTACGAATGACAAAACCTAACGGGCAGCTACACACCAGGAGAATCTTTGTAAAGGCTACGTAGTAATACCCTACAAGATCACCTAGGCAGTGATCATTGGGGAGTAGCGCTCCTCGGGCAGAAAGGGAATCACGACTCGTGGGTAAAGTGTGCAACCTCTGCAGAGTGTTAAAAACTGATATATTAGTCGTGCTCACGGTTAAGAGCAGCTATGGGATCCTATTTGATTAGAGATACTCTGGATTCATTTATGTTGTTGGTTTAATGATGATGGCTATAATTATGACATTTGGTACTTTCCTCTTTGAGGAAGTGCTCTCTTTTGGGAATATCAACTTGGGTTTTATGATAAAACTTGGCTTCTATTAATGATAAATACCTGACCAAATAAAAACAACTACTTTGAGCTTAACCCCATATACAGCTAGTCCACTTCAACCAAACGGGACATTTGCTGAGTACGTTGATGTGTACTCACCCTTGCTTAAACACTTAACACCAGATTGTCCCTATTGCAACCATTGCTCAGGAGAAGATGAAGGAAATGCAGAGGATTTCTAGGAGTTTTAGGACTTTGAGGAATTCTAATCTAGACTAGCGGTGAACCCACAGTCGGCAGCCTGTGAAGGCCTTATCTTACTACGTTTCGTTCAGCACTTTGATTTATGTTTAAGTTAATGACTATGTGGATGTCTTGGACATCATGATGCAATAAAGTTATACTTATTTTCGCTATTATTTGAGCATTGTGTGATGATGTCCATGATGGATTATGGGGAGGCTAAACTAGCGCAAAACAAAATTTTCGACCAGAAACTACTGCGGTTATAGATCATGGAATTACCACTAGATGCACAGGGCAGCGGAAGACATCTCGATGTAGACGAACACGTCGAGCAGTATTCTGCAGTCGCCGGTAACCTTCACATCCTTGCGTGGTTCGTCCTAGTGCTACAGATGCAGTACCTTCGAGGTATCCACACGTATAGGGAGCAAGCGTCGCGTTCCAAACTACTAGGTTCGCGACGGTGGCTAGGCGAGGGCGAGGGGCGGGTGGCTGCTCATTTGCTGGTGGCGAGTTAGGGTTGCCTTAACCGTGCCTTTGCCCCTCATTATATAGGCATTCTGGTGGGCTTCTAACTCCGAGGCCCATCGATAACTCTAAAGCCCTGTCTAATTCGGATCTAATCCGAGTTAGGCTTCCTTCCCCTTAAGTGTGTGACCCTATAGGTTCACGTACATATAGACATGGCCCAAGTACTCTTACTTGGCCTAATAATTGAGAGCGGCCTCTAGCAAAACATATCAACTCCTATGCGCACATAAAGATCATAACAGACGAACCATTACAACATTACATACATGTTGTTCCCTTTGTCTCACGATATTTGGTCTGGCTCTAAGCTGACCTTTCTTTCTCGATACTGTGGATTGGAATCCTTTCATTGGTTAACACTTAACCCTAGCATGACCATGCATTTCTTGATCCAATCACTCGAGGGGCCTAGAGATATCTCTCTCAAGAAGAGAGGGACAAATTTCATCTTTGACCGACCATGCCTCACAACATGCTTCCTAACAAACCCAAAACTACCTTTATAACTACCCAGTTACAGAGTAGCGTTTGATAGTCCCTGAGTAAGTCAATTCATATCTTGAGAACATGCGACAATCTCAAGTTCAAAGGATACAGTATACATATTGCAAAAAGAGAACTATATTACAATATCTCACGTTGGGTCGGTCTAGCCTCATGTCATACATGTGCCCACATTATTAGTTTAACATCTCCATGTCCATGACTTGTGAAATGTAGTCATCAACTAATATATGTGCTAGTCATCGACTCTGACTAGGGACATCATTTAGAATAACCATAGAAGTAAAGAATCTCACAAACAATTCACATAATTGCTAATCAATGCAAGGTGTTTGTCATGGATATTCAATTAAGCAATATATATATATATATATATCATGGATACAAAGAAATATGCTTATCTCTATGATTATCTCTAGGGCATATTTCTAACAATCTCCCACTTGCACTAGAGTTAATCTAGAACATATCTAATACTCAAAGATCTCATGTGTGCCTCATGCTTGGGTTGTGGAAGAGGTTTTGTCAAAGGATCAGCAACATTCAAATCCGTATGTATTTTGCATATCTTTATCTCACCCCGCATAACGAATTCCCGTATGAGGTGAAACTTCCGCAGTATGTGTTTGTTTTCTGGTGGTTCCCTTGCTCCTTAGCTTGCGCAATAGCCCCATTGTTGTAGCCCCATTGTTGTCACATTAGAGGTTCAATGGACTAGAGGCATCAGGAAACACACCAAGCTCGATGAGGAACTTCCTTATCCAAACACCTTCCTTCGTAGATCCAGAAGCTGCAATGTACTCGGCTTCTGTTGTAGAATCAGTCACAGTCTCCTGCTTGGAACTCTTGCAACGAACAACACCCCCATTTATTGTGAACACAAAACTTGATTGCGTTTTTAACTCGTCTGTGTCAGTTTGGAAGCTAGCCAGTTACAACGAGCTCTTCCTTAGCCCTATATACTAGGAATATATCTTTAGTCCTTCTCAAGTACTTAAGAATGTCTTTTATTGTTGTCCAGTGATCCTCACCTGGATCTAGAGATGGCAATGGGTACCTGAAACCCGAAACCCGATGGGTTTTTACCCCATTAGGGTACGAGTTTGGGTCAATTTTCATACCCATGGGTTTGTTAATGGGCATACATCTATACCCGACGGGTTTATAGGTACGGGTTTGTACCTATAGTACCCAAACCCGTGAACCCGTGGGTTTTTTAAACCCGACCAAACCTAGTGCATATTGTCATTTTATTTTATAAACGAACAACAAACTTGTTATTCCTTATTTACTCCATAATTTTTATCAATTGGTAAATGTATCAGTAGTCGGTGAGAGTGTTGCTTGCTTGCTATTATAGTTTTTACTAGCGTTATATATGTGGTGGATGGATAACTTAGTGCAAGGTCACCTAATTATACAACTTATTATTTGTATTTCATTCTCTCTACTAATATTTTTTATACCAAATCATGAACTCGTTGATCATTACATAGATTTTGGATCATAATATCATTAATCATTACGATACTTATTGATTATGAGAAGAACACGTATATTGGTGATGAAACCCGCGGGTAACCCATGGGCACCCGCTAACCCGATGGGTACAGGTTTGGGCAAAATCTCAAACCCGTCACGGGTATGGGTTTTTTAATGGGCATAGATATTTTTCACGGTTATGGGTTTAGGACGGCAAAACCCAGCGGGTTTGTACCCGTTGCCATCTCTACCTAGATCAGCCTGATGTCTACTCATAGCATTTATAGCGTATAAAACATCTGGATATGTTCATGTTAATATTTTTACCGAATATGAATTCTATAGATAAAGAGCAGGGAGCAAGGGAGGAATTACGTGCGTCCACGTCGGCTTAAATTCTTACAGCCATTGGATAGTCTGTTAATGGCTGGGAAGGCATCACACGGCCAGCGATGGGAACCTTCCCGTAGCAGCTAAGGTCAACACAACTGGATACGTCCAGGTCCTTGCATATCGGTCAGTTTGCTGTCAGAAAAAAGGAGAAAAAGGTTCCGGTCTTCATCCCTTCCAATTCCAAAAGACGACGCCTCACCATTCACGAACGGCGACTGCGGATCGATCGTGTGTCGTCTCCTGCACCGGCCTCTCTTTTAGTCAGGTGTGTTTGTGTTCTCAGATTTTTTTCATCTCACACAGCTTTTTCTAGAAAAAATGGCGTTAGGGTTTTCGTCTTCCGATGGACTATCTCTTCCTCCTTCTTCCGCTATCCCATCCGATCTTCCGATGGACTGTCTCTTCCTCCTTCTTCCGCTATCCCATCCAATCACACAACCCCTCCTTCAACCCCACCGCCATTTCAGTCGCTCTGACTCCCTCACCCGCCGCCGCAGCGCGCGGTGCCCTGCGTCGGACATGCTCCCACGGCAACGCCTACCCCTCCCCCTATGCCCAACGGAGCACTTAGGTACGCCATTCTCCTCAGCACCAGTCGAGTATCGGCAGTGCCATCACGCCGCCACGCCAGGGAGCAAGTCGGTTCGCCATGGCTGGGGTGGGGCATGTACCACGGACTGAAGCATAAACCAAAGCAAATCCAATGATTGTAAAACAGCAGTTTCAATGGCGAGAAGTTTGCAACACAGATTCGGTTAACATGAGAGTTCAGAGAGTATCTTCAATGTTCAGTTTCAAACATGGATAAGATATCAGCTAACTATCAGTCGACCCTCCAGATCTAAACGCACAAATTGGGAAATGAATGCATCAATAAATTTTGGTCCTCAAATTCTATCAGGGGACCTTTTTTATTTGGGTACATATGGGGACCATTTAGTAAATGAAATTCTGGATGGATGTCTCCTCTAGCATCTGGTACAAATGCAAGTTAACAGCATTTCATACATGGCACCAAGAATCGACCAGAACCAGATAATGGCATGATGCAGTCATGTCCGGATCCGACCACATAAAATGCAGCCCCTTTCATTCATTGTGACTATAAATGTGTTAGTTCGCACCTATAAATTTCAGGCCAAAAAGTAACAGGATGGGAAAGGGGGTTGTGATAGAAAGGCATTTAGATTTTTCATGCTTCTTATTTATCAGTCAAGTTAAAAAAACCTATGCTTGAACCATCGTGCCGCCACGCCAGGGAGCAAGTCGGTCCGCCATGGCTGGGGTGGGGCATGTACCACGGAACCGATGCAACCCAATCCCATCTTCACCTGAATGGCTAGATTACCTCATTTTGTTTATGCGTAATTCCGCACCACTGGCCCCGTTCAAGTTGGCTAATTTTCCCTTTATATCTACTCTGCAACCTTCTTCTCTCTCGTTGTCTCTGTTCGTTTTTTATGTCAAAAACAGTAACGACTGTAATATGATGGTGACCACTCTCCATGAGTTGCTTCACCCAAAACAGCCAAGGGTCGTTTTCCTCGCTTCACCGAGTCTCTCACAAACACTAATCGAAATTTTATTTATTAACACACACAGCGTCATTTTTAGGTTCCCCGACGGCCCACCGATTCTATCGATTGCGGGTGTCTTTCAGCATCTGAGTGTTTCTACCAGTCCAGGTATGCTTTTTTGAGCAAGTAATAATGTAGAATAAAAAAGGAAACTCTTTCTCGCAATTTCATCTGGTATACGGATAAGATTTTTTTACCATAGTTCCTTAACATATATATATATATAACTTTAGGTTGTTTATTCATAACCATTACAGTTTACGCATAGTTTGTACGTAGACACAAATGCCACTTCCTAAGCACAACAAATTTTGATTTGTTCATTTATAAACACTACAGGTTACGCACAAGCTTCAAATGTGACGGAACCTCCCAAGTCATTAGGCCCACCTGCAGTTGTCCTTGTCCAACGGACCTCAGACAACCCTATAGGTGTGAAAGGGAAATGTGTCTTTGGGCCATTTCTATAATGTTTTGGTGATTAAGTGTCCAACACATATTAAGTGAATTGATTATGTGCCAAACAAGCAAGAAGTGCAAATCATGTAACAAGGTATGTTTCTAGACTTAGTACATTGTTTTGAGTACTAACATATATTGTCTAAGTGCTAGAAACAGAGAAAAGAAGAGAAGAAAAGAAAAGAAATGCAAATGACTTGGCTAGGTACAGCCAAAGTCCAGCTCGGCTTGGCACACCGGACTGTCCGGTGGTGCACCGGACAGTGTCCGGTGCGCCAGGCCAGCCTCCGGTGAACAGGCCACTCTCGGGAAAAATTGGCAGCGTACGGCTATAATTCACCGGACTGTCCGGTGGTGCACCAGACTGTCCGGTGAACCAACGGCCGCCAGCGCAACGGTCGGCCACGCAATCCGCGGGCGACGCGTGGCCCACGCCAACGGTCGGCAGGGGGCACCGGACTGTCCGGTGCGCCAACTGCCACGAATCTACAACGGTCGTCTGCGCTAGAATAGGAAAGAGATCGGCACCGGACCGTCTACAGTGACTGTCCGGTGGCACACCGGACTGTCCGGTGCGCCACTCGACAGAAGGCAAGGATAGCCTTCCTTGTTGGTCTTCAACGGCTCCTAGCTACCTTGGGGCTATAAAAGGGACCCCTAGGCGCATGGAGGAGCTACCCAAGCTTATAAGAAACATTCTAAGACTCTAAGACACCGATGGGAACCGACGGGCATGTCGACCTCAACAAAGGAGGTAAGTATGTTGATCAAAAGGCATACCGGTCTATGATAGGTTCCTTGCTTTATTTATGTGCTAGTAGACCGGACATTATGCTTAGTGTATGCATGTGTGCTAGATTTCAATCCGACCCCAAGGAATGTCACCTTGTGGCCGTTAAGTGAATTCTTAGGTATTTAGTTGCTACGCCTTGCTTCAGGATCTGGTATCCAAAGGGGTCTACCTTTGACTTGATTGGATATTCAGACTCCGATTATGCTGGATGCAAGGTTGATAGGAAGAGTACATCAGGGACATGCCAATTCCTAGGAAGGTCCCTGGTGTCTTGGAGTTCAAAGAAACAAACCTCCGTTGCCCTATCCACTGCTGAGGCCGAGTATGTTGCCGCGAGACAGTGTTGCATGCAACTACTTTGGATGAGGCAAACCCTCCGGGACTTTGGCTACAATCTGAGCAAAGTCCCACTCCTATGTGACAATGAGAGTGCAATCCGCATGGCGGATAATCCTGTTGAACACAGCCGCACTAAGCACATAGACATCCAGCATCACTTCCTGAGAGACCACCAGCAAAAGGGAGATATTGAGGTGTACCATATTAACACCGAGAACCAGCTAGCCGATATCTTCACCAAGCCATTAGATGAGAAAACCTTTTGCAGGCTACGTAGTGAGCTAAATGTCTTAGATTCGCGTAACTTGGATTGATCTATAGTATACATGTGTTTTATGCCTTTGATCATGTTACTTATACATTTATGCAATTTGTTGCTTATTTATGGTGCTCAAGTTGTGCAAGGGATCCCCGGACCTCACAAGTCCATGTGTGAATGATGCACATATTTAGGGGGAGAAGTGCTACAACTTGACCCTTTGAGACTAATCCTTGTGTTTGAGTTACTTGATGTAGTCTCAAAGGTGCATTGAAAGGAAAAGGTGAACTTGGACCATGCAAAGACTTCCACTGCACTTCGGTATTAGTGTACTCACCTCCAAGTTCATTCTTATGCTCTTATTGTCTTTTGCTCTTAATTGACAATTTTTGGTGAGGCAATGGGGTTAAAGGGCCAAAAATGATCCCGTTTTGGTGCTTAATGCCAAAGGGGGAGAAATTAAGGCCAAAGCAAATGGATCAGCTACCACTTGAGAAGTTTGAAAATAGTAGAGTTAGAATTTTTCATTTGTCCAAAATACTCTTATTGCAAAATTTGGTCTCTTGTGGGGGAGAATTTATGATTATGGGAAAAAGGGGGAGTTTTTAGCTCTTGATAAATTTTTCCATTGGAATATCTCTCTTTGTGCCCAAACAAGTGAGTTTGACTTAGAGATAGGAAAATGAATTTGATTTGCAAAAACAAACCAAGTGGTGGCAAAGAATGATCCAAATATGCCAAATTAGAGTCAAAAATAATTTGGTCCTTATTTGCATTGATGTTGCACTTATTTGTGTTGCTTTTTGATGTGTTGGCATAAATCACCAAAAAGGGGGAGATTGAAAAGGAAATGTGCCTTTGGGCCATTTCCATAATGTTTTGGTGATTAAGTGTCCAACACATATTAAGTGAGCTGATTATGTGCCAAACAAGCAAGAAGTGCAAATCATGTAACAAGGTATGTTTCTAGACTTAGTACATTGTTTTGAGTACTAACATATATTGTCTAAGTGCCAGAAACAGAGAAAAGAAGAGAAGAAAAGAAATGCAAATGACTTGGCTTGGTACAGCCAAAGTCCAGCTCGGCTTGGCACACCGGACTGTCCGGTGGAGCACCGGATAGTGTCTGGTGCGCCAGGCCAGCCTCCGGTGAACAGGCCACTCTCGGGAAAAATCGGCGGCGTACGGCTATAATTCACCGGACTGTCCGGTGAACCAATGGCCGCCAGTGCAACGGTCGGCCGCGCAATCCGCGGGCGACGTGTGGCCCGCGCCAACGGTCGGCAGGGGGCACCAAACTGTCCAGTGTGCACCGGACAGTGTCCGGTGCGCCAACTGCCATGAATCTGCAACGGTCTACGCTAGAATAGGAAAGAGATCGGCACCGGACCATCTACAGTGACTGTCCGGTGGCACACCAGACTGTCCGGTGCGCCACTCGACAGAAGGCAAGGATAGCCTTCCTTGTTGGTCTTCAACGGCTCGTAGCTGCCTTGGGGCTATAAAAGGGACCCCTAGGCACATGGAGAAGATACCCAAGCTTACAAGAAACATTCTAAGACTCCAAGACTCCAACTTTGCGTATTTGATTCTTTGAGATAATGACTTGAGCTCCATTTGAGTTGAGAACTCTGTGTGTTGTGTTTTGAGCTCGAGTTGTGACTTGTGTGCGTGATTGTGCTATGATTTGAGTCTAGTGTGTTGCTCTCCCCTCCCTTACTTCTGTGCTTCTTTGTGATCATCATTGTAAGGGCGAGAGGCTCCAAGTTGTGGAGATTCCTCGCAAACGGGAAAAAGTCTAAGAAAGAAAAAACCGTGGTATTCAAGTTGATCATCGGATCACTTGAAAGGGGTTGAGTGCAACCCTCGTCCATTGGGACGCCACAACGTGGAAGTAGGCAAGTGTTACTTGGCCGAACCACGGGATAAAAACCACGTGTCTCTTGTGTGCCTTCTCTTTGATTGTCTGTGTTCACAAGAGCTCGTTTCAAGCTACTTAGCCATTCTAAATTAATAACTAAGTTTTGTAGCTATTGGTATTGAATTTTGCAGGATCACCTATTCACCCCCCTCTAGGTGCCCTCAAGGTGCACCTGATCACTTGTCAAGTTTGGTATCTGAATTTCTTTCCTTCCCAAGAGCGTTTCACCCGTCACGCAGATATTACAACACATCGGAGATACGAGAATGCGGAAGCAAGTACAATAACTTACCTTATATTAAAGTAAGAAAGAGTTGTATTTATTACAGACCAGAGGTAAAATATAAGAGTGCAGAAGTATTATTATTACATCACTGGGAGGTAAAAACCCCTCCCGATAAACATCAAACAAAAGTTTTAACGGAGGATCCTCTCCTCCCGTAGCTTCACTCCTAGTTTTCTTCTTTGGGCACCACCTTTGAACAAAATCAGCAAAAATTTGCCGCTTCCTCACCTAAAACAACATGGGACAAAGCCCTGCGTACGAAGTGTACTTTCGCAAGACTTACCCGTCAACATAAAAGACTCTCAAGGATATGCTGGCCTTTAAGGGAGTCAAGGTAAGGCTTATCAATAGTCAAAGACTCTGTTTGCAGAAATGCTTACTAATAGTGGATCCTTAAAATCTAGTTTTAATTATCATGTTAAGTAAAGTTACCTGCATCTAAAGTTCCTTCTTCCCAAGTTCAATCACTTGACCTATACTAGCCAATTTCTTATCAACCCTTCTTATTCAGTGGAGTGCTACGTGTAGGTCAGTGACCATATCTTCATATCCGCGAAGTTACGGCGATCCGAATCGATTATACTCAGCTAAGGATCTCCAATCACATGACATATGTAGCACTTAACCCTTGCATATGTCAACTCGCCACCGGGGTTCTTAAGACCAGATCAGGTTCACGCCAACCGAGAGCACAGATACACCACCGTCCAGCCTCTTGCCACGGAGGGTACATGCTACTCTCGCCATCTCTCCACTCCCATTGCGTGTTATCTTATTCTAGTATTAGTCTGCCCGAGGCAAAGCTTACCCATGATGAGGCATGTGACCAGTTAAAGGGTCCTCGATCATCAAGCCTACATCGACACGGTCCTTAATCGACTCATACGGAGACACTACACCGAGACTCTCTTTCTCGTGCAAGTCACCCGCCCGGTCTCAGCTTTATCATTTCAAACCCAAAGTTTGGTACCTGGCAGGGGTACATCTTTTCCGATGTTGAACCCATCATGGCCATGATGGATCCGCCATCAAGTTTTATTTTTGAAAACATCCCACCCACTTTGAGCAACATCTTTTGTAAAAACAAAACATTTTGTTTTCTAGAGCAAAGCTAAGCACAAGAAAAACCTTTTTGTGAATCAGGGATTAAGGGGTAGTAATCAAATCCAAGGAAGGAGATGCATCAATGGTTTAGCACACAACTCCTATCACCTAATGCATCAAGTAACTGAGAAAGAATTTTAAAATAACAAGGAGGTGGCAAATGCATCAGGGCTTGCCTTGTGTTACTGGTGAATCAGGCTCTGTTCTGCAGATATCAAAATAAAAACAGTTTCCTGCCTGATGTTCCTCAGGTGGTGGTGGTGGTGTAGTTCTGGCTTCTTCAACCTCTATCTCTTCTTCGTTTCTATGCATAGCCATATATAATCATGAATGGTCATGTAATGCTTATGGAAATGCAAAAATAAAAGTTTATTATCTAAAGTCTTGAATACAACTTTCCTTCACGGATCTCCGAGAAACTAGGGTTTTCAGAGTCTATAGTGAAGTTCATAGGGCAGGGGGCTAGGGTTTTGGGTTCTAAGTATCAAACATGGTCCAAAACATACCAAACTTTACCCAAGGTTTCTAAATAATATTTAAAGTTTACGTAAAAATTTTGGTGAATTTTGGAATTATTAATTATCTCCTAAAATTCCAGAAACATGGATTTTGGCTATTTTAATTACTCTATAATTTCGTATTTGGACCAAAAATCATGAAACTATTTTTATTAAATACTACAGGAAATTAGGAGCCTAGAAAAATTGGTCTGGTATTTTTAGTATTTTTTTATAATTTTCTAGGAATTCTTAAACCTTGACAGAAAAAGAAAAGAAGAAAGTTGATACAGTTTTGGGCTGAATTAGGCCTGGGTCAGCCCAGCAACAGGCGGAAACGCGCCCGCTCGCGCGCCCGCGGCCAGACTTTGCGAATAGGTCCCCGACGTTTTGAATAATTGAAAGCGGGGTCGCAGTACTATTCCTAGAGTCACTGACACTTACAGAAACCTCCCCCATGTTCTATTTCTTCACAGACCAACGTCCACGACGGTGAACGGTGGGGGAGCCGAGCTTCGGCGAGCGCATACCGGTCGAATTGCTCAATGACCGGCGCTCTTCTTCAATTTAAACCTAATTCCAGCCCTACTGAGTATTTCCCCTCAACTAATTTCATCAATGGGGCTCTAACACAGTCTGTCCATGGCGACAGCGGGCAAGACGGACAGTCAATCGCGTTCCCAGCGATCTAGGGTAGCTTGGCTCAATTGAGTTGGTCGGGGAGTATCAGGGGCACACAAGGACACTAAAACGAGAACTCAAAGGACATGAATGGACCTGAGATGTGCTGGCCACGGCGAGGTCAAATCTTTCGGTGTTCTGGAGTGATTTGGGGGAAATCCCAAATTGGGGAGTTCTAGGCATGGTTATTAAAGCGGTAAAACGTTAAAACGTTATGAACCAACTTTTCAACGTTTAAACATTTAAACGAACGTTGAAACGTCTTTTCAAACTTGACATAGAATTTCAAATATAGAATAAGTTCATAGTTTCATACATAAGTTGAGTTCACAAACCAAATAACATTAGCATAAAAAGAAACAGATCAAGTTCAACGACACAAGTTCAACCACACAAGTTACAACTTTTATGCATGATTAGTAACCATCATCAAACTCATCAATATTAAGACCATGAGCATCCACGCCTTCATCATCAATATTAAGTATCCAAATCTGGCTACTAGTGATTCACTGTGAGGGGCAGCGAGGGCAGCAGATGGATCTTGGCAGTGGAGCAGCTAGAGCACTGGAGCAGCGGCAGCAAGCAGTGGAGCACTGGAGCAGATGTGAGGGGCGGCGAGAGCAGTGGAGCACTGGAGCAGCGGCAGCAAGTGGGCAGCAAGTGGAGTAGCAAGTGGATGGAATGGATGCAGCGGCGGCGGCGGACTCGCCTGTGTGTGTGGGCTGTGGCACGGCGGTCGGCGGCGCACTCGCCTGTGGGCACTGGGCAGACTGGTGGAGGGAAGAGGGAGGAGGGGGCCGGCGGCGTACCTGGAGCAGCTGGCTGACGGCTGGCGCAACTGGGCGGCCGGCCGGGAGATCTCCAGGTTTGCAGCGGCGAGCAACTGGACGGCTGACGGCTGAGGAGTGCGACGCGGCGACGACGGCTAGGGAGGACGATGGCTCACGGCTGGGCCTGGGCGGCTTTGGAGTTTGGAAGCGAAAGCCCAGGAAAAAGAAGGCTGGCCCAGTAACTTGTAACGTTGTTTACACGTCTAAAACGATGTTAATCATGTTTCAGACGTTTCAACGATGTTTAAACGCCAAAAACGAACGTTCTACGCTAATTTGACATAACGTTCTAACGTTTAGTTTCAAATCACGTTTTATCGTTTAAACGACGCTTAAACGTCGTTTAAGCGATGTTTTAATAACCATGGTTCTAGGGGATGATTCGAGGCACGAATTGCTTCACTGGTTACACAATTACCTAGCGGAGCAGGCGGGGTCGGCAATTTATAGCAGGCTTGAGCGGTGGTCGAGGAATTGGACGAAGACGCGCAGCGGTCGGAGAAATAGGAGGTCACTAGCGCACGTGATTGGTGTCTATTATCGTGGCAAACTCTCCGGCGATCACCGGATACGCTTAACATGACTAACTGTGACGTGGTAAGATGCTCGAGCACGTGGCGCATGGTCGGTAAATGGCTAACGGCGGCGAGGCCTATCCCGGCCGCACGACGAGCAAGTGGGTACGGTGAAACTCATCCGCGACTGAGCCCGAGCTGATCTGGTGCCAAGATCTTAACTCCGCCGTGGTTATCCACTTCCCAGAGAGCATGAATCGTGGCGAAGATCCTAAATTCTTACTCGATCATGCTCAAATCCTAGCTCAAAGGTGGCTCAATCACACTGTCAGTCTGAATTCAGACTTAAGATAGTCTGACAACTAAACTTTAGGCACATTTTTCTCCAATTTCTGTTCAGCACCAGTGCTTAGTCACTTAAGTAAACTTGTTCTCCTATGATAGCTCAACAACTTTGATGTGTTGATCTAAGGCAAACTCCCCCTAATTTGGAAGATATAAGGTCCCAAAGTTGAGCCAATTCCACTAATTTCCAGAGTTAACTCATTAGAGCTCAAATGTGGCTTTTTGCAAATAGGCCCAAAACTTAGGGTTTAAGATGCAAATCCACAAACATGTGAATCATATGAGTTAAGACACCCTAATTTCATGGTTTTTGCACTTAGGTCCAAAAATGTGCATATTTTGCATACAACCCCCTAGGGTTTCAGTCTAGGGTTTCTCAGGGATCTATCTAGGGTTTTTGGTACTTCTAGGGTTTGGATGCCATTTAAGTCTATTCATGGTGATATTTTATGACTATTTCAATTGAGTTTTGAAATTTTCTCTTATTAGGCCTTGTTTGCTCTATTAAGCCCAATCTAGGGTTAAGCACTGTACCCTAGGGTTTCACTTAAAACATGTCCCATCAATACAACTTTGTTTGAAATTTTTGCCTAGTGAATGCACTCTAGGTGTAACAAACACATGATATGCCAATGCTTATGATGTCATGCTCAAGTTTTAGTGGCAGTAACACCAGGGGTGTTACATCCTTCCCCCCATAAAAGAATCTCGTCCCAAGATTAAAAGTCCTAGGGTAGGTAATGGAAAAGGAAACGTGTCATACTTTTATTTCCTTATTTTTAGTACAAGGTAGGGGTGGTATGGGATTCATTCTTCTTATTACAACAAATGTATACATCTTACAATTTACACGAAGCTAAAAAGCCTGGGAAATTCTTATCTAAAAAGTCTTGAGTTTCTCAAGTAGCTTCATCTTCTGTATGTTGGTTCCACTGTATCTTGTAAAACTTGAGAGTTCTTCTTCGGGTAATCCTATCCTTTTGATCCAAGATTCGAATAGGATGTTCAAAATATGTCAAGTCTGGTTCTAAGGCAACATCTGTTACTTCAGTGGTTCGATCGGGAACCCAAAGACACTTCTTTAATTGAGACACGTGGAACACATTGTGCACAGCGGACAAGGTTTCGGGTAACCGGAGTCGGTATGCCACTGGTCCACATTGTTCAAGAACAGGAAAAGGACCAATGTACCGGGGTGCAAGCTTCCCCTTTACCCCGACACGGGATACACCTTTTATTGGTGAGACTTTCAGATAGACATAGTCTCCAATTAGAAAGTATAAGGGTATCCGCCGTTTGTCTGTGTAACTCTTCTGTCGGGCTTGGGCTTTCTTCAAATTATGAATTATTTGTTGAACTTTTTCTTCTGTTTCCTTTACCATATTAGGCCTAAAAATCTTCTTTCACCTGGTTTAGACCAGTTTAACGGAGTACGGCACCGTCGCCCATATAAAGCTTCGAAGGGTGTCATCTCAATGCTTTCTTGATAGCTATTATTGTACGAGAACTCCGCTAATGGTAAACAACCATCCCATTTCTATGGGAATTCCAGAACACATGCTCGCAACATATCTTCAAGTATCTGGTTTACCCTCTCAGTCTGTCCACTCGTTTGGGGATGATAGGCCGAACTGTGGAGTAATTTAGTACCCAAGGAGTTGTGAAGTTCTTCCCAGAACTTGGATACAAATTGAGGTCCACGATCCGACACTATTGTCTTTGGAACACCGTGTAAACTGAGGATGCGAGCAATATACATCTAGACATAAGTGAGGACCGGGTAATATGTTTTGACTGGCAGAAAATGAGCAATCTTCGTAAGCCGATCAATTATAACCCAAATAGAATCATACCCTTTTGTTGTTCTGGGCAATCCCACAATAAAGTCCATGCTTATATCTTCCCATTTCCATGTAGGGATAGGTAAAGATTGCAACGGACCAGCAGTTTTCATGTGTATGGCTTTGACACGTCTGCAAGTGTCACATCTTGCCACATAGCGTGCAATCTCGATCTTCATTTTGGTCCACCAATTATGTTGCTTTAGATCATGATACATCTTAGTGCTTCCGGGATGAATAGAATAGCGACTAAGATGTGCTTCGTCTAGAATTTGCTGGCGGATCTCTTCATTCTTAGGCACAACTATGCGGTTGTTAAACCATACAACACCTTGATCATCTCTTCTGAAGCAGTTGGCTTTACCGGCCTCCATATTCTCATGGATGTGTTTCATACCCTCATCATTTCTTTGTGCGTCAATTATCCTTTGTTGGAGGACTGACTCAAGCTTCAAGTAATTTAAGGCTCCATGTTGGATCATATTCATGTTTAATTTTGTAACACCCCAGGTGTTACCCAAGGCCCTGGCTCAATACATGCACTCATGACTTGTTATCACCTGTGTTTAAGTCAAGGAGAAGGAGCACCAAAACCTTGGAAACCATGGGTTAACTAAGGGATGTTTATGATAAAAGCATTACCCAAACATTTTATGCAATGGTCACCTTGGTCAAAAGAGGAGCAAACCCTAGACCCCTTTAAAATACTAGACCTCTAAGCAAGAGATTAGAGGGAAAGATAATCAAATGACAAATTCTTGTTTTCAACTCTTAACCAAAGTTTAAGTACACAAATATATCTACAAAATACAGAGGGGAAACATTACAAAAAGGCCCCTTAAAGACCCCAAATCAATTCATTAAGTAGAGAGCACACTAGAGCTCTCCACTTTTCTCTAAGTCCAAAAATCAACCCTAAGCTAAAGATCAGAAGTGTTCACCTAGTTAATGGCGCCAAAACCACTTGGTCTGAATATCAAAAAGGAGCCAAACTACCTAAGGAACCCACTGGAAAAATTTGAACCTGAGCCAAAACCGTTTGACATGAATTGACATCCATTTTGTCTCGGTGTGAACAGTGAGACAAACCTGATTTGGCGTCCACATATCTCCCTAGCTAGGGCATAACTCCCATTGGAACTCACACATAATAGCTAGCCCTAGGTGCCAGGAAGAGATCTGCGCAGAACTTTTGCCAAGATTCGCACGTTTGCGATCTCAGCAAGCGTTAGAACACGGGCAGAAACAAACGCCCACGTGTTCGACGCGTTCTGGCGCGCCAGAGCATGCCCCGACGCCCGACCCCACACGCACCACACCGCGCCAAGCCAAACCCGTGCCCACGCCCGCGCCTATAAAGCCAATCAAGGCCTCGGCCGTACTCCCCCGCTCACTCCCGACCTCGCCAGAGCGCAAGATCACCGGTGTTTGCCCTGCGCACGGCGTGCCAGCGGTCGCCCGAGAACCCACCACCGTAGACCGGCAACCCTAGTCATTCCCAGCCCCGTCCAACCCTCGAGAGAGACTCTACGTGCCTCGGTGAAGCTCCCAGAGCGAGGAATCGAGCTCTGCCTCGCCGTAGACACCGGATCAACGTCGCCGGACTTCACCAGATCGTCGGTGTACGTAGACCGAGCTCCACGATGAGCCTTTCTTCAATTCCTTGCATGGGTAGACTCCTTAGCACCCCGTGAAGCTTCATGTGCCCTTGGATTGAACTATATCGCCATGGATAGGCCGGAGCACACGCCGTTGACGAGCCCGCCCGCCTGCGCACGTGGCCCGACCGATTCCGGCCATCACCGACGACGAGTCGTACCTCGACGTGACCGCAAGGACTTCCCGGAGCTAACCCCACCCTTCGCCAAACCTCCCTCGCCGCTGGTAAGCCGCGCCGCCCTATTTACTTCAGCGGTTACTGTTTAAAAGGGGGGAGGGACCTCGGGGAAGAAGAAAAAGAAGTCAGGGGGTTTTTGAATGGTTAGAGACTCAGGTGAATAGTTGCGCAGGGGCTTAAGTTAAAGAGTTTGTTTAGGAAAAGCCCAGGGTCCTCGGTGTAAACTGGCTTTTCAGAAAACCTTTTAAACATTATTCATTTAAATACAAACAGAGCCTGTAAAATTCATAACTTCAGTTTTATTCAGCCAAATTTGGTCAAACCAATTTTGTTGGGTTCTAAATAATGCGAACTACTTAGGAAAAATGCAAAACACCCTAAGTATTGCAGAAGATTTTAAAGTTTTGATTTAAATAGTAAACTGATCAAAATCGAAATAAAAGAAGAAAAAATAGCTACACTATTAAACTAGGGTTAAGAAAAATCAAAGAGGTACTAAACCACTACCTAGTCTGTTTAAAAATATTAAACCCCTAAGTACACCAATTAAGGAAGGGTTTACCATTTAAACTCATTCTTGGCTCAAAGTTAAGGAAAATGGAAAAGGTAACTTAAAATAAGAACCAGGGGGCAACCACATTTTTGCTAGCTCACCTATTTAGTATAGTTCACTGTAAAATTTTGTTAGACCCTTTGTCAGTGCAAAAGAAATAAGGTACCTTTTATTTCATGAAAACAATGAAGACTTAGAAAAACCTTAGAAAAATAATCCTAAGGAGAACCCACCCCAAACCTTGGGATAACTAATAATATGTTATTATGAATCTAAGAAAAATGTAAGTTTTGTTGTTTGATATTTTTCAAATAACAAGTTAGTTATAAGTACCTTTTTGGCTTTAAACTTTGGAAAATCATAACTAAATACCCAGTAGATCTTTTTCTGTAATTTCTGGCACAGAAGCCTATTATCACCTTTGGAGCATGGCAAAAATAAAGTTTGGTCCAGAAACCTCACCCAAGTTAGAGCTATAGTGTAAAGTGCTCTTTTACCCTTACTTTTGTTAATTTTGCACAAGGAGCATCTTAATTATTTTCAACCTCAAATTTCTAGGATAACCCACAGAAGTAAATGTTTACCCACTATAATTTTTACAACATTTTTGGAAAATGTTAACTTGCCATGACAATGTAAAAGCACTCACTGAGAAACATTAGTGAAATTAAAATAAGAAGTTGGAAAAGAAAAGTGAGGAGAAAACTTAAATCTTCCAAGAGCCAAAATAAACCACTAAAAGGTGACTGAACTTCTAGTGTATTTTAAAACCCCAAAAATGAAGATGTAAAACCCTTTAAGGATAACCAAAGGAGACCCTAAGAGTACCACTAAATCTAAGTACTGTTTTACTATGCATAGCTTTTACAAATTACCATGTCATTAATATGCATATATCTTATTCATTGCATTCGATAGACTGTAATCTCGTTGACGGGGAATACATCCTCATTCCGGAGCAAGGAGTTACTCAGGAGGTAGCCCAGGAGCCAGCACCAGAGCCTGCCATCGAGGATCTGCCTGCCCCAGCTTTGGAAGGCAAGCCCCAGTTTTATGCATAACCGTTATATATGCTATTTTACTGCACTTAATGTTTGTAGGCTTGTACTGTGCACTTAAGTGTAGGAGTTGACTGAAACCCTAGTTGCATGAACTAAGGATTTCCTTTTGAGATGGATACTAGTATGCTTGGTCAAGTAGCTACTTTACTAATTAGAGATCGCGGTAGAAGTCGAGTGATTTTTCTAGCACTCGCGCGAGGTCAGGAATTAGTTGTATCCATTTTTATATCATAATGATGATAGTCTGTGGACAACGATCCATGGGGATGCGGTGTCTACGAGACGGAAAGAATAAGGATTAAGGTGTGGTACCGTGTGTCAAGCGTTTGAACGTACTAAGCACATGCCAAGAAATATGGTAAATCGGTAAGCCTAGTACCTGAGTGAACCTGCCCGCAGACTTTATCCCTCACGCGACCTAAGACGTGGTCTCCCATTCCGGTTATGGTGGGTGCAAGTGCGGTCACTGCATGACGGCAGTCGGGGTCAGTGAGGCATTGTACGCCAAGGCGGTGAGCCCTGATCTGTTGCCAGGGAATCGATGGGGACGGTTGATGTGTGTGGGGACAGAGTGCCTCGCCACGTCGTGTGTTTAGGTTTACCTTGCAAGGTTAAAACTCGATTTGAATCGTCTGCTTCTCACAGCTAATGAGACTGCTTGATCCATGCTGCTACATTGAGTAACAAGTGAAAATATGTTGATTTGGCAAAAGGTTTGATTGCTAAATGATTGCTACCATGTATGATTAGCTAGGTATACATTTAGTCTTAAGAGAGTCACACTAAAACTTGAAAAGCTAAACTTGATTTTAGACTCAACTAGTGCTTTTGGCAAACCAAACCCCTAGCCAAACAGCTGCATGTATAGAGGTAGAGGAGTAGACTCCTCACACCGGGTAAGTCTAGCTGAGTATTAGTATACTCAGCCTTGCTTGTGGCATATTTTTTTACAGGTTCTCTGGAGGACATGGTTGCTGGAGTGACTTGGCCGTCCATCTTGCCACCGGGTTGGACAGTCGAGTGGGACCCTACCTCGGCAGAGGAGGAGCATGAGGAGTGATGGGCCAGGCTTCCCCATCCCTCTGTTTACTTTACCGTTAGTTATGTTCCGCTGCATTCCGAACAATGATCACTACTTTTGAGAAACTCCGATAATGATGTAATAAATTAAGTACTCCTTAATGTTTGGTTTTATGCTTTATTGTATTTGCTCTGTGCCTCACCTTCAAGTGAGTACGTGGTACTTGATCCTGTTAGTGGCCTCGTCGGACTAGATCCGAGGGACTGACGTGTTATTCCTATTTAAGTGTGGTCTAGCCTATAGGGTGGGACTTAGGCACTTAAGTTGGAATAATTTAGGTGGTTTCGCCACAAATTTCTCCATCTCCTAGCATAATGTAATGTCAGAGGTCTTCACCGTAAGACAGTGACAAGAAGCCTTGCGGCTTAGTGCATCCGCCACTACATTGGCCTTGCCTGGGTGATAATGAATTTTCAATTCATAGTCCTTAATAAGCTCAAGCCATCGCCTCTGTCTCATATTCAGCTCTGACTGGGTGAAGATGTACTTCAAGCTTTTATGATCTGTATAAATATGACAGATATTCCCCAGCAGATAATGACGCAAGATTTTTAGGGCATGAACCACAGCAGCTAACTCCAGGTCATGAGTTGGATAATGTTCTTCATGCCGGCGCAACTGCCTTGAAGCGTAGGCTATCACTCGGCCTTCTTGCATTAGAACACAACCGAGACCACTGCCTGATGCGTCACAATACACATCAAAGGGCTTTTCAATGTCTGGTTGAGCCAATACCAGAGCAGTGGTCAATAATACTTTCAGCTGCTCAAAGGCTTCATTACATTTTGAAGACCAATTAAATTTGGTATCATTCTTCAATAAACTTGTGATTGGTTTCACAAGCTTGGAAAAATCTGGAATGAATCGGCGGTAATATCTAGCCAGTCCAAGGAAACTTCAGACTTGGTGTACAGTGGTTGGGGGTTTCCACTCCAAAATATCCTAGACTTTGCTGGGATCTACCGCAATCCCCTTGGCAGATAATACATGTCCCAGAAATTGGATCTCTTCCAGCTAGAATGTGCACTTACTGAACTTAGCATATAATTGGTGATGTCGCAAGCGCGTTAATACGATTCGCAAATGCTGAGCATGCTCCTCTTCATTCTTGGAATATATCAAGATATCATCAATGAATACCACCACAAATTTATCCAACTCAGGCATAAATACGAGTTCATAAGATATGTGAAGTGGCAGGAGCATTTGTTAGTCCAAAAGACATAACCAGATATTCAAATAATCCATACCGCATAGTGAATGCGGTCTTTGGTATATCTTCGGGCCGGATACGGATTTGATGATAACCCGACCTGAGGTCAATCTTAGAGAATACCCTTGCTCCAGTTAGTTGATCAAATAGAATGTCAATATGGGGAAGAGGGTACTTATTCTTGATTGTGACCTCATTAAGGGGTCTATAATCTACGCACATCCGAAGTGTTTGGTCCTTCTTCTTGACAAAGATGGCTGGAAAACCCCATGGCAATGAGCTTGGCCGGATGAATCCTTTCTCTAATAGATCTTGTAATTGGGTCTTGAGTTCTGCCAACTCATTCGGAGGCATTCGATACGACCTTCTAGAAATAGGAGACGTACCGGGCTTTAACTCAATCACAAATTCTACATCTCTTTCTAGAGGCAATCCGGGCAAATCTTCTGAAAAGACGTCTGGGAACTCACATACTACCGGAATATCTTGGATCTCCGGTATGATAGCTTCATATACTCTGCCAATTGGTTTAGATGGAATAGCTACGGGGATGGTCAAGAGAACCTCTTCTTGGCCATAACTCAACCTGATGGTTCTCAGATCAGTGTTGAGGATAGCTTTATGTTGGGCTAACCAATTCATGCCCAGAATTACATCTATATCTTGGCCATTGAGAACAATCATATTTGTAGGAAAGTCCCGTTTAGCCAAGGTTACGGGCACTTGGAAAGCCACTTCTTTAGTGAATATTTATCCCCCGGGCGAATGAATAGTAAACCCTTCCCTTGATTCATGGTATGGAATGCAATGTTGCTCCACAAATTTCTTGCTTATGAATGTATGTGAAGCGCCAGAATCAAAAAGAATAACTGCAGGGTGATTGGCCACGAGAAACGTACCCATCATAATCGGTTCTCCTTCCGGTGTTATGACCACTTGCGTATAATAAATCCACCCAGTTTTCTTCATATTTTTGCCCGCGGTATTGTTCGCCGCATTTCCCTTGCATTGAGCGGAACTCCCCGAACTCTGCTGATTGTTTGGTCTATTCTGCTTCGGGTATGGACAGTCCTTGATAAAATGTTCGGACTTTCCACAGTTAAAGCAGCATGTTGAAGAGCTTGGGAGGGCGGGGAAACGAGTACCAGGGGCACTCGGCTAACTTGTCGAGGTGGGGGCAGTGGCAGGACGGAAAAAAAACTGGTTGCTTGAAAGGGTAGGAGGGTGGGTGTGGTGAAGAGAGATTCGGATTAAAAGGTCGGATCACCAACCTTTGTCTTTTCTCAGGCCCCTGATTGGGCCGGTCACCTCCATAGCCCTTGGATTTTCCTGGGCCTGCATATTTGGCTTCGACTGACAGTGTCGTGCTGATAGCCCGGCTGTAAGTGAGGTCGAGGCAGGTGGCCATTTTCTGCTGCAACCAGTCACTGAGGCCCCTCATAAAACAATTTTTCTTCTTCAGGTTAGTGTTGACCTGATCAATAGCATATTGGGACAAGTGGTTGAATTTATTGAGATACTGAGTGATAGTATCTCCACTTGTTTGAGCTTCATAAACTCCTCCTGTTTCATATGGAGCTCTCCTTCAGGAATATAGTGCTCCCGAAAAGCCAACTTGAATTCGTCCCAGGTAATTTGATGACCAGTTGGTTGGATAGCCACATAATTTCCCCACCAGGTGCTGGCAGGGCCTCGGAACTGTTGTGCCACAAATAAGGGCTTTTGAATCTCCATACATCGGAGACGCCCGAACTTTTGTTCGATAACCCGGATCCACTCATCTGCTTCAAGAGGATCTTCAGCCTTGACAAATAACGGAGGACGCGTCTCGGAAAAGTCCAAATATGATGTTTCGTGGGGTCCTTGCGGATACGCTCGCCCGCCTTGCTGTTGCATTTGTTGTCCCACCATTTCCCGCAAAAAGCGGGTGTTGTCGGCCGTAGCATTAACTAAGGTAGCGATGGCCTCAGCTAAAGTTGGAGGTACTGGGGGCGGGTTAGGAGTTGCTTCCCTCCCACGGGAGGTTCCTGCACTATCCTATGCACGAGTCTTGGACGACATCTGAGGCAAAGAACATTTGGAAAAATATAATATGCCAAAGCAAACCATCCATTTTACATTACTAAAAAGAGTAATGATACAGACTCAAATTTACAACAGGATTACATTACCTATTATACATCAACACTATGTCTATACTACACTATTCTAGTTTCTTATCACTTCTGGTAGCTTCACTGTCGGGCGTAGGAGACCATTCATCAACCAGCTTCATAGAGGGAGGAGGCCTGAACAGGTCCAATTCACCACCAAGTGCTTCTCCCGCTACTCCAGAAGGTCCGACTCCCATTCCGACAGGATCCGCAGGTACGTTAGGGTGCAGTTGTGAATACAACACATGAACCTCCTCATGTAGTGTATTACAATACACTTGCAAGTGGTCCACGGCTGTGCTAAGCTCCTCCACGCGAGCTCGAGCTTTGGCTTCCTTGGCCTAAGCAAGTGAACGTGAGTTAACAGCCCAATCGAGCGCTAAATCACGTTCAGCAAGTTGGTCTTGCAAGTGTCGGATGTTAGTTCTTAACTTGTTTATTCGCTGACCATCCTCAACCCACACATTGTTTCTGTAGCGGAGTTCCGTTCGAAGCTGTTCTACTTGAGCTTCCAGATCTCCAATTGGATCATTGCTACCACTACTACTGTCTTCATGCCTTGGAGCTAGTTGATGGCGAGGTACGCTAATTGGTCCGGTAGACTTGCGCGCAGTTTTCCTTGTGCGCGGCGGCATATCTCTAAAGGGGAAAATCTCTTTAACATAGTTTATAGTATGATGCATGCATAATTACATAATCAACCTTAGTTGATTCACAACCTTCTATACATTGCACTCTAATATCTGGTCTTTAAGTAGAGAAAGTAGTTAGATAAGAAAGAAATTTTCTAGATAAGTCTTTAAAATTCCTTTTTGAAAATGCCTCATAACATCTGCAGAGATGGGATTCGCTCCGATGCCAGCGGAGACGGAACCTCCCAAGTCATTAGGCCCACCTGCAGTTGTCCTTATCCAACGAACCTCAGACAACCCTATAGGTGCACCTGATCACTTGTTAAGTTCGGTATCTGAATTTCTTTCCTTTCCCAAGAGCGTTTCACCCGTCACGCAGATACTACAACACATCGGAGATACGAGAATGCGGAAGCAAGTATAATAACTTACCTTATATTAAAGTAAGAAAGAGTTGTATTCTTTACAAACCAGAGGTAAAATATAAGTGTAGAAGTATTATTATTACATCACTAGGAGGTAAAAACCCCTCCCAATAAACATTAAATAAAAGTTTTAATGGAGGATCCTCTCCTCCCGTAGCTTCACTCCTGGTTTTCTTCTTTGGGCACCACCTTTGAACAAAAGCAGCAAAAATTTGCCGCTTCCTCACCTAAAACAACATGGGACAAAGCCCTGAGTACGAAGTGTACTTTCGCAAGACTTACCTGTCAACATAAAAGACTCTCAAGGATATGCTGGCCTTTAAGCGAGTCAAGGTAAGGCTTATCAATAGTCAAAGACTCTATTTGCAGAAATGCTTACAAATAGTGGATCCTTAAAATCCAGTTTTAATTGTTAGGTTAAGTAAAGTTACCTGCATCTAAAGTTCCTTCTTCCCTAGTTCAATCACTTGACCTATACTAGCCAATTTCTTATCAACCCTTCTTATTCAGTGGAGTGCTACGTGTAGGTCAGTGACCAAGTCTTCATATCCGCGAAGTTACAGCGATCCGAATCGATTATACTCAGCTAAGGATCTCCAATCACACGACATATGTAGCACTTAACCCTTGCATATGTCAACTCGCCACCGGGGTTCTTAAGACCAGATTAGGTTCACGCCAACCGAGAGCACAGATACACCACCGTCCAGCCTCTTGCCACGGAGGTTACACGCTACTCTCGTCATCTCTCCACTCCCATTGCGTGTTATCTTTTTCTGGTATTAGTCTGCCCAAGGCAAAGCTTACCCATGACGAGGCATGTGACCAGTTAAAGGGTCCTCGATCATCAAGCCTACATCGACACGGTCCTTAATCGACTCAGACGAAGACACTACACCGAGACTCTCTTTCTCGTGCAAGTCACCCGCCCGGTCTCAGCTTTATCATTTCAAACCCAAAGTTTGGTACCTGGAAGGGGTACATCTTTTCCAATATTGAACCCATCATGGCCATGATGGATCCACCATCAAGTTTTATTTTTGAAAACTTCCCACCCACTTTGAGCAACATCTTTTGTAGAAACAAAACATTTTGTTTTCTAGAGCAAAGCTAAGCACAAGAAAAACCTTTTTGTAAATCAGGGATTAAGGGGTAGTAATCAAATCCAAGGAAGGAGATGCATCAATGGTTTAGCACACAACTCCTATCACCTAATGCATCAAGTAAGTGAGAAAGAATTTTAAAATAACAAGGAGGTGGCAAATACACTGGGGCTTGCCTTGTGTTACTGGTGAATCAGGCTCTATTCCGCAGATATCAAAATAAAAACAGTTTCCTGCCTGATGTTCCTCAGGTGGTGGTGGTGGTGTAGTTCTGGCTTCTTCAACCTCTATCTCTTCTTCGTTTTCTATGCATAGCCATATATAATCATGAATGCTCATGTAATGCTTATGATAATGCAAAAATAAAAGTTTATTATCTAAAGTCTTGAATACAACTTTCCTTCACGGATCTCCGAGAAACTAGGGTTTTCGGAGTCTATAGTGAAGTTCATAGGGCAGGGGGCTAGGGTTTTGGGTTCTAAGTATCAAACATGGTCCAAAACATACCAAACTTTACCCAAGGTTTCTAAATAATATTTAAAGTTTACGTAAAAATTTTGGTGAATTTTGGAATTATTAATTATCTCCTAAAATTCCAGAAACATGGATTTTGGCTATTTTAATTACTCTATAATTTCTTATTTGGACCAAAAATCATGAAACTATTTTTATTAAATACTACAAGATATTAGGAGCCTAGCAAAATTGGTCTGGTATTTTAGTATTTTTTATAATTTTCTAGGAATTCTTAAACCTTGACAGAAAAAGAAAAGAAGAAAGTTGATACCGTTTTTGGCTGAATTAGGCCCGGGTCAGCCCAGCAACAAGCAGAAACGCGCCCGCTCACGCGCCCGCGGGCAGACTTTGCGAATAGGTCCCCGACGTTTTGAATAACTAAAAGCGGGGTCGCAGTACTATTCCTAGAGTCACTGACACTTACAGAAACCTCCCCCATGTTCTATTTCTTCACAGACCAACGTCCACGACGGTGAACGGTGGTGTTGGGGACTTGTTCTCAAATGCTTCGGATTAAGAACAAGGCAACATAAAAAGTGTTAAATGTTAAAGCCCTTCGTCCTACCAAACATTATTCTCCTTCGGGAATAATGAGTTCCGGACGAAGGTCACAAGAGACATACCTTCGTAAATTCAACAAGTAATAACGAAGGATTTATATAAAACATAAAACATAAAATGTAAATCATATAATCATTTCTATTTTATTAACACAGAAAAATAGAAATGATTACAAATTACAAATGTACCTTCGGACTTGAGAGAAGGTAAAAAGTACAAGCGTGACGCAAATGCCAATGCTTAGTCAGCGTGAACAGTACGGGAGTACTGTTCATCTATTTATAGACGCGGGACGCAGCCCACATAAAATTACATCCATGTCCATTACATTTGTTAATGGCCTACGGAAATCAGTCAAGGCCCACGTAGTCTTTTCATCTTTAAGTCGGTTCCCCCCTCAGCTGTTGCGCCGAAGCATCCGTGCGCACAGCTTCGGCTGCGCTCGTCCTTCGTCTGGTTCAGGCTTCGTCCTGGCCGTGCTTCATAGTTCTGAGCCCGAAAAACACCTGTTCACATAATCCACTTGGAAAACATTGTCAAATCATGTTTTTGAGGACCTTCGGAGGACGAAGGCCCCCAACAGTAGCCCCTCGCAATATTAATTTGTTTGACAATAAATTCAGATTGCGATATGGACGAAGGCCTTGAGCCGAAGGTCCGAAAAAACACCTTCCCTTTGCTAGGATAGCAACATTCTCTGACAAGCGGGACCTTTCGATTTTCAACGCCCTGGGCGTATAAATAAGAACGCACCGCAAAGTTATTTGGTACGCACACTTGCCATCTGCTTCGGCCCACTAAAAATTTTAGCTCTTGTGCACTAAGATTTGCTGGTCTTTTTGATTTTGAAGCTTCGGCCTCGGGAATTATTTTTTAGCGTTTCCGAAGATGTCTGAAGGCAAGAAGATCCCTGCTGAGACGAAGCTGAGTCTCGAGGAGGAGAAGAATCTGGGGTTCCTGATAGCGATGGCAGAGACCAATACAGAGAAAATCACCAAGGAGATTCTTGAAGGTTTGTCCGAAGATACTGGCGACAGCGACAGCTATGATGTGGAGAGTGGTGGGGAAGAGGCCGAAGATCGACCATGGCGGCCAAGTCACACGGTTTTCGGGAAAACCACTATCAAGCAGAGCCATATTGATAATATGAGGGGGCGGTATTTTCGAGATGTAACTATTGTGAGGGCTGACGCTGGAGAAAAGACTTCTCCTACCCCCGAAGAAGATGAAGTTGTTATTTTCCGAAGCTTTCTCAAGGCTGGGCTTCGATTCCCTCTGAGCAACTTTGTTGTTGAGGTACTGAAAACATTCCAAGTCTACCTTCATCAACTCACTCCCGAAGCTATTATAAGAATGGGGATTTTTGTCTGGGCTGTGAGAAGCCAAGGTTTGGAACCAAACGCTAAAAGCTTCTGCAACATACACGAGTTATTGTACGAGACGAAGCCCTGGGGAAAAGAGCAATATCACAACAATTTTGGGTGCTACAGCTTCGGCGCCCGCTCCGGGTCAAGCTGCCCTGTGCCGACCTTTCGGAAGAGGTGGCCCGGAGCCTGGATGACTGAATGGTTTTATGTGAAAAATGATCTAACAGCGCAAGATAATGTCAAAAGTATCATTATGCACCCAATCTGGCAACGCTTCGGACTTCGAAGGCCGAAGGTTGAAATGGACGAAGCAGCCGAGGAATGCCAAAGAGCCTTCGGCATAGTCTGCTCTTTCATTGGGACAAGGGACTTAGTCCAAGAGCACATTGCCTTCAGGGTATGGCCACTTGCAGAAAAATGGGAAATGCCGAAGGATACTATCAAAGAGTCCGACGAAGGCGGACTGGTCAGACTGAAGTACACATTCAGATATGCAGATAAATTTATTGAACCTGATGACGACTGGTTGAAAAGCATTGAAACATTAAGTGACGAACTGCTTGGGGCATATTCGAAGGCTGAGAACACTGCGTTATCAGCAGCCTTCGGAGGCCGAAAAAAGAAGAGACTCAACCGGGTGTTTGATGCAGTTGGGTTCTTCTACCCTGATTATCGTTATCCCATTCGAGGGCAAAAAAGGAAAAACCCAACCTCTGCAAAAGAAGAAGCTGCAACTGCTCCTAGCGAGCCAGAACCGAAAGGAAAGAGGGTAAAGGTCCTCGCACACCGGCCACGCCATATTGAACCAGCTTCGGTGCCTGAGTTCACCGGAGAAACTTCTTCGGCCGCCGAAGCTGAACAGCCAACCGTGCTGCCAGAAATTGCAGAGATGGCCGAAGCGCCATCCGCAGAAAAAATGAAAGAAGCGAAAAAACCGACTAAGGAAAAATCATCAGAAGTTTTGAGTCCTGCAGCAAATGTCGAAACAGCAAAAAACCAAAAGGGGCCAACGGTGACCCCAAAAAGGAAAAGAATGGTAAACGTACTAGATGTCTTGGAGACAATTAAGTCTTCAAGCACAACTCCGAAAAAGAGTGTTGAAATTGCTGAAGCTTCTACTGAAGCTTCGACGCGACAGGCTGAAGCTGAAGCTGGGCCTTCAGAGCCCTTCAAGGAGCAAACTTTGGAAGCCGAAGCAATAAAAATACCAGATCCAGTTTTAGTTGAAGAAACTGACACTGCCATCCCCGAAGCGCCTGCCAGCATGTGCGACTACATCATACGACATGCTTCGGGGAAAAAACTATCTGAAGAAGAAACTCATGAAGCTAACCACTATGCGAAAGAGCTGAAATATCCGAAGGGGGCAGTAATATTCAATGGGACAAATGAAGATGACTTCCTATACTGCCTACCTGATAATAAAGAACTATCTGTCTGCCGAGAGATGGCCAGGAGTATAGGCTTCCCGAAGCTCGAAGCTGGATTAAGCGCCATGTCGAAAGAGGATCTCGCAGACAGTCTTGCATATAATAGCTTGAAGGTTTGGGAATTAGACTTTTTGAAAAATTTTTACAATACTTAATTCATTCCTTTATCCTTATATAGACTCTCTTTTTATAGGGTTTAATCCTGAGCAACGCATTGAGAGCACAAAAAAGTGCCGAAGATGAGAGTTATGAGATTGCGTTCAACAATTTGCGCTCCGAAGTTATCAAACTGAGAAACGAAGCTCTAGAAAAGGATAAAATTCTTCTTACGCTGATAGACAAAGTAAAGAAAGATGAAGCTGCTTCGAAAACCCAGGCCGAAGCCCAAAAGCGTGAAATTAAAGATCTTCAGAAACAGCTGACTAGAGCTAGAGAGGAGCGCATCCTTGAGGAAACAAAACGAGAACTCAGTGATCATATGGTCAACAAATTGGAGTTAAGAGTTAAAGAGCTTCGTGCAACTCAGGGAAAATGTTATGTCAAATCTATAGAATGTGTGAATAAAATTAAAACCAGCTTTGCCAGCGTGGGCGCCTTCTCCAGCGAAGAGAATTTCTCTCGAGGCAATCTCGAAGGTCCACTGGAATGGATTAGTCACGAAGCAGAGGCCTTCGAGGAGATCCTGAGTAGTCGTGGCGATATCTGCGCTTTTTCGGGCGCCAGAGGAATTGCTTCTGTCTTAGAGAAGAAAGGTTGTGAGCATGTAAAATTTCTAGCTCAGTCCGAAGCTACCTTATCTTCCGAGGACATCAAGGACCCCTCGGCCGAAGCAAGCGTGGTTGGTGGCAAATTTTTTACTGATATCTGGAACGACGGCGGCCGAGGAATGGCGCAAGAGATCATCCAAAGAAGCGAAAAAGGCATCCACGATGCTAGAAAAGTGGCAGAAGCTGCCGAAAAAAGTACGGAGCCAGAAAGGCAATTAGGTATTAATTAGTTGTTCTTATTGTGTTGTAATTCTTGTTTCAAACTTTGCTCACAGTTTGTAATAATAATGAAGAAATGTTCTCTTCCCTCAGAGACTGCCGACCCCCACTCAAAAGGAGATGATGAAATTAAGGAAATGGCCGAAGCTATCATGGACAAAGTTGTTGATCAACTTCTAAATGAAGCCGCCGAAGTAGTATTAAAAGAAGACTAGATGCTATTTAGAAAAAACATTTAAATTGTGATCTATGTAATATTTTGTACATTTGGATGTAATATACAAGTTTCTTTTCATTATTCAATTCTTTACGATGCATGAAACTCTACGTACCTTTTTGAGCCTTCGGCGAAAAAACACCTTCCCTTCTTTTCATGCTTCGTGAAGAAGACATTCTCTGTTAAAATTATTCTGATGAAACATGTTCATGCTTCATGAAAATATTCTCCGAAGCTATTCAATTTCGATACTGTTCTGATGAAGCTTGTCCGTGCTTCGTAAAAACAGCCTCCGAAGCTATTTTCCGAAGATTATCATTGCATTCCCTCGTGACTTTGCACAATTTGCACTTTCTCAAATCATTCTTTCGAAGGTTAATACTGTGTACCCTTCTTTTGCCGCATGCAACATGATGTATGATGCTTATGCTATGCGAAATGATGTGATGATGTTATGTTATGCAAATGACGTCTGTTCCGAAGATACACACAAAATACATTCGTAAGCTCTGCATTCCCTTAGGAACGTCTTTGGAGCTTCTTCGTCTTTTACTTAGACTGTATAAGCTCTGCATTCCCTTAGGAACGTCTTTGGAGCTTCTTCGTCTTTTACTTAGACGGTATCAGCGTTGACTTTTCGCTGTATGCTCTGCATTCCTTCAGGAACGACTTCTGAGCAGAAAACTTACACTGCGCTCCCTTTGGAACGGCTTTTTGTGACTTCATGAACTTACTCTGCGTTCCTTAGAACGACTTTCTGTTACTCCGAAGGATTTTTAATACTTCGAAGGTTCTCCGTGTTAATACAAAAAATTTCAGCAACTTAAGCCTGTAGAGAAAATAGATTTTCCTCGTGGGAAACAACGAAATTATTACATGGAAACTGTCAATGTTTTTTGCTACAGAGAATAGAACTGAATGGAAAAGACTACTATCAAAGGTAGGATATGTGTCAATAAATGTGCTTCGACTCTGGCACAGTGCTGTTGACTGTGCGAGCTTCGGATTGTTCTCTGAAGTCTCTTTGATGTGGAGCATATTGACTCCCTTCTGGCTGCTGACCCTGTTGCAATGGAGGTGGGGGTGGAGGCTGTTGCCAGGAAGCTTGAGGTTGACTTGCCGAAGCTACAGAAGCTGCAGGGTGATTGTCTATGTATTGTGGGATGTAAGGCGGATGATATGAAGCAGTATGCATGACCTGCTTCGGCTGAGCTTGTTGAGATGCAGCTTCGGCAATTTCCTTTTGCTTCTGGATTGTAATATGGCACATCCTAGTGGTATGGCCCTTGCCTTCTCCACAGAACAAGCAAAACAGTCTCCTTGGCTGATCTCCGAATCTTCCGCCGAAGCCCCTGGCGCCCCTGCCTCTTGGTGCTGGTGGCCGGAAGGAAGTTTGTTGTTGCCCCGAAGCCTGTGAAGAGCACTGCGGTCTGTTCTGCTGACTCCCCTTATCATCATTCTGAGTGTTGTGGATGGACCGGACATGCCTCGGGTAGTATCTCCCTCCGAAGCCCCTGGTCATTTCAGAAAATCTGAAGGCCTCCTCCCTTCTTTGACGAAAGTCATTGTCAGCCCGAATGTACTCATCCATCTTTTGGAGCAGTTTCTCCAAAGTCTGAGGAGGCTTGCGAGCAAAGTATTGAGCTGCAGGTCCAGGACGAAGCCCCTTAATCATGGCTTCGATAACAATTTCATTGGGCACCGTTGGTGCCTGCGCCCTCAATCGTAAGAACCTTCGGACATACGCCTGAAGGTATTCTTCATGATCCTGAATACACTGGAACAGGGCTTGAGCTGTGACCGGCTTCGTCTGAAATCCTTGAAAGCTGGTCAGTAACATATCCTTCAGCTTCTGCCAAGAAGTGATCGTTCCTGGCCGAAGGGAGGAATACCAGGTCTGAGCAACATTCCTGACGGCCATAACGAAAGACTTCGCCATGACTGCAGCATTGCCCCCGTACGAAGACACTGTTGCTTCGTAGCTCATCAAGAATTGCTTCGGGTCGGAGTGACCGTCGAACATGGGAAGCTGAGGTGGCTTATAGGATGGAGGCCAAGGTGTAGCCTGCAGCTCAGCGGACAGAGGAGAAGCATCATCAAAAACAAAATTTCCCTGATGGAAATTGTCATACCAGTCATCTTCGTTGACGAAGCCCTCCTGATGAAGGTCTTTCTGCTGAGGCTTTCTGTTTTGCTCATCATGGGTGAGGTGGCGGACTTCCTCAGAGGCTTCATCTATCTGCCGTTGCAACTCAGCTAGCCGGGCCATCTTCTCCTTCTTCCTTTGTACCTGTTGATGTAGGATCTCCATATCCCTGATTTCTTGGTCTAGCTCTTCCTCCTGAAGCGTCGGGCTGACAGCCTTTCTCTTCTGGCTTCGGGCCTCCCGAAAAGAGACGGTCTCCTGGTTGTGGTCCAGCGGTTGCAGTGCTGAAGCCCCAGTCGCTGAAGCTTTCTTCGGCGCCATAGCTTCCGAAGGTGTTCAAAAAAGCTCGAAGTGGAAGTGAGTTCACCGGAGGTGGGCGCCAATGTTGGGGACTTGTTCTCAAATGCTTCGGATTAAGAACAAGGCAACATAAAAAGTGTTAAATGTTAAAGCCCTTCGTCCTACCAAACATTATTCTCCTTCGGGAATAATGAGTTCCGGACGAAGGTCACAAGAGACATACCTTCGTAAATTCAACAAGTAATAACGAAGGATTTATATAAAACATAAAACATAAAATGTAAATCATATAATCATTTCTATTTTATTAACACAGAAAAATAGAAATGATTACAAATTACAAATGTACCTTCGGACTTGAGAGAAGGTAAAAAGTACAAGCGTGACGCAAATGCCAATGCTTAGTCAGCGTGAACAGTACGGGAGTACTGTTCATCTATTTATAGACGCGGGACGCAGCCCACATAAAATTACATCCATGTCCATTACATTTGTTAATGGCCTACGGAAATCAGTCAAGGCCCACGTAGTCTTTTCATCTTTAAGTCGGTTCCCCCCTCAGCTGTTGCGCCGAAGCATCCGTGCGCACAGCTTCGGCTGCGCTCGTCCTTCGTCTGGTTCAGGCTTCGTCCTGGCCGTGCTTCATAGTTCTGAGCCCGAAAAACACCTGTTCACATAATCCACTTGGAAAACATTGTCAAATCATGTTTTTGAGGACCTTCGGAGGACGAAGGCCCCCAACAGGTGGGGGAGCCGAGCTTCGGCGAGCGCATACCGGTCGAATTGCTCAATGACCGGCGCTCTTCTTCAGTTTAAACCTAATTCCAGCCCTACTGAGTATTCCCCCTCAACTAATTTCATCAATGGGACTCTAACACGGTCTGTCCACGGTGACCGTGGGCAAGACGGACAGTCAACCGCGTTCCCGGCGATCTAGGGTAGCTTGGCTCAATTGATTTGGTCGGGGAGTATCAGGGGCACACAAGGACACTAAAATGAGAACTCAAAGGACATGAACGGACCTGAGATGTGCTAGCCACGGCGAGGTCAAACCGCTCGGTGTTCTGGAGTGATTTGGGGGAAATCCCAAATTGGGGAGTTCTAAGGGATGATTCGAGGCACGAATTGCTTCACTGGTTACACAATTACCTAGCGGAGGAGGCGGGGTCGGCAATTTATAGCAGGCTTGAGCGGTGGCCGAGGAATTGGACGAAGACGCGTAGTGGTCGGAGAAATAGAAGGTCACTAGCATGCGTGATTGGTGTCTATTATCGTGGCAAACTCTCCGGCGATCACCGGATACACTTAACACGACTAACTGCGACGTGGTAAGATGCTCGGGCACGTGGCGCATGGTCGGTAAACGGCTAACAGCGGCGAGGCCTATCCCAGCCGCACGACGAGCAAGTGGGTACGGTGAAACTCATCCACGACTGAGCCCGAGCTGATCTGGTGCTAAGATCTTAATCCTAAATTCTTACTCGATCATGCTCAAATCCCAGCTCAAAGGTGGCTCAATCACACTGTCAGTCTGAATTCAGACTTAAGACAGTTTGACAACTAAACTTTAGGCACATTTTTCTCCAATTTTTGTTCAGCACCAGTGCTTAGTCACTTAAGTAAACTTGTTCTCCTATGATAGCTCAACAACTTTAATGTGTTGATCTAAGGCAAACTCCCCCTAATTTGGAAGATATAAGGTCCCAAAGTTGAGCCAATTCCACTAATTTCCAGACTTAACTCATTAGAGGTCAAATGTGGCTTTTTGCAAATAGGCCCAAAACTTAGGTTTTAAGTTGCAAATCCACATACATGTGAATCATATGAGTTAAGACACCCTAATTTCATGGTTTTTGCACTTAGGTCCAAAAATGTGCATATTTTGCATACAACCCCCTAGGGTTTCAGTCCAGGGTTTCTTAGGGGTCTATCTAGGGTTTTTGGTACTTCTAGGGTTTGGATGCCATTTAAGTCTATTCATGGTGATATTTTATGACTATTTCAATTGAGTTTTGAAATTTTCTCTTATTAGGCCTTGTTTGCTCTATTAAGCCCAATCTAGGGTTAAGCATTGTACCCTAGGGTTTCACTTAAAACATGTCCCATCAATACAACTTTGTTTGAAATTTTTGCCTAGTGAATGCACTCTAGGTGTAACAAACGCATGATATGTCAATGCTTATGATGTCATGCTCAAGTTTTAGTGGCAGTAACACCAGGGGTGTTACATCAAATTATCGCAAAAATTCCTCTTACATATCTGCATCTCATACCGGACCAGGTAAGACTTAAGAAGTCGTGATAATATACTTAAATTTATACTTTTTTCATACTGTTTCAATTTTCATAAATGTTGCTACGAACACAACATTTTGTAATTTGTTTACTCCTAAATACTATAGCTTTCTCATACGCTTGGACTTAATACGAAACTCCTTTTACCCAGTTTGCGTGGACTTATTACGAAACTCCTTTTACCCAGCTGGAGCTTCCATCAAAACAGGTGTGTATATCCAAAAAATACCCATCTAAAATAAGAAATATGTATTTAAGTTTGTGCTTCTCATATGTGCCATCCGATTTCAAATAATAAATTTATAATGCAATCTTCATGTTATATACTTCCCAAATGTGCCATCCAATTTCAAATGATACAATAGAATGCAGTTTCCATATTTTTTAACACAATAACTATGTATTCACATATGCTTTTGTGTACATAGTTGCTTGCATACATATAAATAATCTCCATTAAAAAATGGATATATGTATACATACATGTTTGTAACACACGTGCACAAATAAAGAATAAAAACGTAACTTTAAAATTTATTTACATAATAAATGTGTATACATATTCCCACACATACATTACAACCTAGCTAGCATGTACAGGCAGGGAGAAAAAGCATGAAGCATGTAAATATTTAACTTCCTTTACGAAAGAATTTATTATATTCTAAATCAGTATGATGTTTCCCTAATCTTTAATCATGTAAATATATTGAAACTTATTCGATTGTATTGCTATAATACACGTGCAAGCATAGATGATTAACCTCCTCCGTGCGCACAGACGTACATATACATATATATATATATATATATATATATATATATATATATATATATATATATATATATATATATATATATATATATATATATGTGTGTGTGTGTACTACGCACATGTTTGTGCCTATACTCATTGAACAAATATATACTCTCTTCCTTTCATTGTGCGTAACTAATCATTAAATCAAGTCCACTTATCCCCATTTTAATTTCTTTGCATCTATTCGTAGGTTAATAATTTGAAGTCCAAAAAAGTCACGAGTATCTAATCTAAATAATGAATCCCTCATCGACAACCAGCAACAACAAACCAATGAGGAAAAGACAATGCGGTATGTTATTATTTCTATAATTTACATAACATCAGAAAATAATAAAAATACAGAAAACATCTAGATATTAATACCGATAGATGACCCCTTTTCCCAGACCTTACCGATACGCATTCATCCGTACCAGCAAGTGCTACAGAAGCACGGAGAGCCCGGAGAATGTTGATTAATTAGAACAGACTTGCTAAAAGAGGTAACGACAACTAACAAAAAAATCACAATACTATTCGTTTAATGCTCTTGTTGGGGGCCTTCGTCCTCCGAAGGTCCTCAAAAACATAATTTGACAATGTTTTCCAAGTGAATTATATGAACAGGTATCTTCGGACTTGGATTATGAACATGGAGTACGGTCAGAACGAAGCCTAAGCCAGACGAAGGGGGATTGAGATGAAGGACGGGCTGATTACCGAGCTGTACGAAGGATGGTGCATAGTCGAAGCTATGCGCAGGAAGCTTCGTCACGATAGCAGAAAAGGGAACCGACTTAAAGATGAAAAGACTACTTAGGCCTTAATAGATTCCCATAAGTCATTAGCAAATATAATGGACATGAATGTAATTTTACATGGGCTGCGTCCCACGCCTATAAATAGATGAACAGTACTCCCGTACTGTTCACGCTGACTTGGCATTGGCTTTCCGTCATCCTTGTACTTTTGCCTTCCTGCAATCCGAAGGTACACTTGTAATCTGAAATCATTTCTATTTTTATATGATAATAAAATAGAAATGACGTTGTGATAATATTTATATGTTTATATTACTTTTTATGTTGCATGTAAGTTCTTCGTCATAGTTTATTGTGCTTACGAAGATATGTTGTTTGTGACCTTCGTCCGAAACACATTATATCCCGAAGGGAAATAATGTTTCAAAGGACGAAGGACTTTATCATTTAACACTTTTTATGTTGCCTTGTTCTTAATCCGAAGCATTTGAGAACAAGTCCCCAACATTGGCGCCCACCTCCGGTGAACTCACTTCCACTCTTTGAGTTTTTGAGCGCCCTCGGCGATCACCAACCTTCGCTATGGCGCCGAAGAAAGCTTCAGCAACTGGCACTGCAGCTCTCCAACCACTAGACCACAATCAGGAGACTGTCTCTCTTCGGGAGGCCCGAAGCCAGAAGAGGAAGGCTGTCAGCCCGACGCCTCAAGAGGATGAGCTAGACCAAGAGATCAGAGATATGGAGATGCTTCATCAACAGGTGCAGAGGAAGAAGGAAAAGATGGCCAGGCTAGCTGAACTGCAAAGGCAGATAGACGAAGCTTCTGAAGAAGTTCGCCATCTTACTCACGATGAGCAGAACCGAAGGCCTCAACAAAAAGACCTTCATCAGGAGGGTTTCTTCAACGAAGATGACTGGTATGACAATTTCCATCATGGAAATTTTGTTTTCGATGATGCTTCTCCTCTGTCCGCTGAGCTGCAGGCTACACCTTGGCCTCCGTCCTACAAGCCGCCCCAGCTTCCCATATTCGATGGCCATTCAGACCCGAAGCAGTTTTTGATGAGCTACGAAGCAACAGTATCTTCGTATGGTGGCAATGCTGCAGTCATGGCAAAGTCTTTTGTTATGGCTGTCAGGAGTGTTGCTCAAACCTGGTATTCCTCCCTTCGACCAGGAACGATCACTTCATGGCAAAAACTGAAGGACATGTTGTTAACCAGCTTCCAAGGGTTTCAGACGAAGCCGGTCACTGCTCAGGCCCTGTTCCAATGCACTCAGGATCATGAAGAATACCTTCAGGCGTATGTCAGAAGGTTCTTGCGTTTGAGGGCGCAGGCACCAACGGTGCCCAACGAAATTGTCATTGAGGCCATGATCAAGGGACTTCGGCCTGGACCTTCAGCTCAGTACTTTGCTAGGAAGCCTCCTCAAACTTTGGAGAAGCTGCTCCAGAAGATGGACGAGTATATTCGTGCCGACAACGATTTTCGCCAAAGAAGGGAGGAGGCTTTCAGGTTTTCTGAAATGACCAGGGGCTTTGGAGGAAGATTCTATCCGAGGCATGTCAGGTCCATCCACAACTCTACTCAAAATGATGATAAGGGGAGTCAGCAGCACAGGCCGCAGTGCTCCTCACAGGCTTCGGGGCAACAGCAAAGTTTCTTCCGGCCACCAGCTCCAAGAGGCAGAGGCGCCAGGGGCTTCGGCGGAAGATTTGGAGATCAACCAAGGAGAATATTTTGCTTATTCTGTGGTGAAAACAAGGGCCATACCACCAGGATGTGCCATGTTACCATCCAGAAGCAAAAGGAGATAGCCGAAGCTGCAGCACAACAAGCTCAGCCGAAGCTGTAACGCCCCGAATTTTGCAGTTGAATTTTTTCTTTTCTTTACTCGCCAAAATTCGGGCGTTACCTTTTCTTTTTCTTTTTCCCTTCGCTAAACCTTGACCTTTTCCAAAGTCTTAGCGGGATTCGGTTCGGATTTCCCGTGTAAAGAAAAACTCTAAAATACCTTATGGTTGATGCACCATGCCGAACCTTGCATTGTTTTGATTTGCTTTGAAAGTGCAATTGCATTCATCTAGAAAGATCGGATTTCGAAAACGGGAAATAATCTTTCTCTCTCTTTCTCTCTCTTTCTCTCTCTCCTCTTTCTCTCTCTCCCGCGCCCTGGGCCGACCCCCGGCCGGCCCAAGTCCCTGGCGCCCCCTCTTGGGCCCAAAGCAGGCCCAGCCGCCCCCCCCCCCCCACCCCCTCTTTTTTTTCCCAAAACCCCCTTCCTCTCCCTCATTCTCTCCCTCTCTCCCTCCCCACCCAAGCCGCCGCCCCCTACCCGCCCCCTGCCCTAGGCCGCCGCGCCGTCCCCTGCCGCCGGCCGCCCCTCGCCGTCGGCCATCCCCGCCGGTGAGCCCCCTCCCCCTCCTCCCTCTCCTCCCTCCCCTCTCTTCTCCCCTCCCCCGCGCGCCCCCTGGCCGCGCCGGCCACCACCCCCCAGCCCAGCCGCCGCTGGCCGGCCCTCGGCCGCGCCCAGCCGCCCCCGGCCGCCGCTGGCCCGCCCCGGCCGCTCCCCTGGCCGCCCTGGCCCGGCCGCTGGCCGCCCCCAGCCGCGCCCCGCCCGGCCGCCAGCCGCCCCCAGCCCGCGCCCGGCCGCCCGCCCTGGCCCCTGGCCGCGCCCCTGTCCCGGGCCGGTTCAGCCGGCCTCGGCCCCGGCTCAGCCGCCCCCGGCCCCAGCTCGGCCGCCCCCCGCGCTCGGCCGCCCCAGCTCGGCCGCCTGCCCCCGGGCCGGTTCAACCGCCCCTAGGGCCGGTTCAACCGCCCCCCCCCTGTTTTTTTTTATTTTTTTTTTATTTTATTTTATTTACTTTCTGTGATCATAATTACTGTATTTTAAGTAGATTGATCATTGTTCATGCTATGGAAAATAGGAAGTTTAATTTAAAATTCTGTTATGCTATTGATTCGCGTAGTTAACTGTTTAACCCGTGCGATGTTGATCAACTAAAAATGATTAGGTTTCCATTTGTACATATGTATATAACAGAATTCTTTTGCTCAGAACCAATTGTAGTTGATTATTAGTGCATAAGATTTAACCCCTGCGAGACCTTTCCCATTTCTTTCTAACCATAACAAATGTGATGTCAATTGTCATACTTGATGCATATTCGTTTTACTTGTTTCCTTGTATGGTGTACTGTTCTTTTGTATTAAATATGTGGATGTATGTATGTTTGCGCTCGCATAGAGAACGATCCGGTCGAAGAGCCCGAGGAATTTGCAGGAGAAGCCCCTGAGCAGCAGTCGGTTGGTGGAGGCAAGTGTCCTTTGACCTATCTTTGTCCTATTCATTCTTTAATTCACCTCCCGCATTACACATTTATACCTAAGGATTGACTAGCTTTTGTTATCCATGTCCTTGTTTACCTATTTGGGTCGGATTATTACTGCTTAGTCTGATGCTATTGCTCAACTCTAATCAATGAACATGATGTGATTATCTATGATACGCTGTTTTTCCCGTTCTTATTTATGATCATACTTGTGGCATTTAAGGGGACTCGAGCGGTTTCTCGAGTGCCTCTCCGTAAGGACCTGTTCAATGGATGACCGCCCGGGAAAACAGTGCAACCATGAGGGTGGAATGGGACGCCCTTAGCTGAATAATTAGAGGAACCGGGGTGTAGTTCGCTTAGCCGTTGTGCCGTCAATGGGGCTCGGTGTATGCGGCTCGCTCTGCCAAGGTTGATTTGTCCCTTGGGGAGGAGTGCGGTACATTTAGGAAACCTAACGGGCGGCTACAGCCTCGGGGAATCTTTGTAAAGGCTATGTAGTGAGACCCTGCCTATTCACCTTGGTAGTGTTTAAGGGTTTGATCAGCCCGAGGCAAGTGGGAATCACGGCTTGTGGGTAAAGTGCGCAACCTCTGCAGAGTGTTATGAAACTGATATATCAGCCGTGCTCGCGGTTATGAGCGGCCAAGGGAGCTCCAGAGATTAGTGATACTTGATCAGAGATATTTTGGTACAGGTGGCAGTGAGATTGATGGTTCTGATTATGATTATGGTATTGGTAAGTGGTATTCTTTCCGTTTGGAAAGGATACATTGGGCTAATAACTTGGGTTAATGTTAAAACCTGGCTTTCTACTAGTAAGTAATAACCTGACCAACTAAAAGCAACTGCTTGACTTATCCCCACATAAAGCTAGTCCACTACAGCCAAACAGGATACTTGCTGAGTATGTTGATGTGTACTCACCCTTGCTCTACACACCAATCCCCCCCCAGGTTGTCAGCATTGCAACCACTGCTCAGGAGAAGATGAAGCTGTGGAAGGAGACTTCCAGGAGTTCCAAGACTACGACGAGTTCTAGGCGTGGGTTAGCGGCAACCCCCAGTCGGCTGCCTGTGAAGGCCGCGTTATCTACGTTTCTTTTCCGCACTTTGATTTATTGTAAGAACTATATGGACGTCTCAGACGTATGATGTAATCGACTATTATTTCCCCTTTTTTAATGCTATTTGAGCACTGTGTGATGATGTCCATGTTATGTAACTGCTGTGTACGTGAATAACTGATCCTGGCACGTACATGGTTTGCATTCGGTTTACCTTCTAAAAACCGGGTGTGACATAAGTGGTATCAAAGCCGTGCTGACTGTAGGACCGCTAACCTAGAGTAGAATGGTCGTTCTAAGGATTATAGACCTCTGTCCTTGCCTTGACTTTGGTATCCCTTCAAAAGTTGGTCCTACTGACCAAATCTATGTTCTACTATATATTATACCTTGCTGAAAATTTTGTTTTATTCTGATCCTTCATTTATTTATGATTCATTATTATTCTGATCCTTCATTTATTTATGGTTCATTATTTGCTGGTCATATTAATTCTGTTCTCACCCTTTTGCTTGCGATGTCTTTTGTAGATGGCTCGTCTTAGACACACTGCACGAAAGTCCGTCATCCCCTTCTTACCCTCCCGCCTTGCTGAGCGTCCGCTTCGCCGTCCCGTGGCCGGACAGTCCAGCCACTTGGAGAGACTGCACCACCGCCTGCATGAGGAGCAGGAACGTCGACGACAGGAGCAGCAGGGCTCTTCTTTCTCGCTCCAGCAGGAGATAGAGTCTGTGAGGAGCTGCTCCCCTGTGCTTCCCCTGGAGGCGCCCCCTGCACCACCATTGGGCGTCCCAGCTTCTGGAGTAGCTGTTGGAGGAGACCCAGACGACGGAGATGGCGACGACAGCTTGAGCCACGACACCGACCTCTCTAGCCATGAGCCGGAAGGATGGGTTGCTCGACCCATCACTCGCGACGCTGCTCGCGGGTGTCACTTCCACGACGCGCTCGACACCCTGCTACGTCGGGCACTTGACCGGCGTACTTGGTCCATCGAGTATCGCTGTGTGGTCTACCAGCATAGTCGCGGGGTCTACCCGGACCGCTGGGAGGCGACCTGTTTGGTGCGCCGTCCGGAGAACAGTCTCCAGGGCGCGGAGGCTTGCTCAGAGCACTATTCTATCTCTGAGCGGGACTCAGCTGAGGCAGCCATGCAGGATGCTGCACGGCGTGCGCTTTCGCACTACTGCTCGGTTCTCGGTGGGGTAGCTGACGGTCTCGACCTGAAGTATTACCCTCGCCGTCCATCTGGCAGCACAGGAGGCGTGATTGCTTCACCTGCTGGTGAGGACAATCCTAGGTTGAGCAGCACAGTCAACCTAGCCGCCGTGCTAAACACGGAGCTGGACCATGCATTAGACGAGCTGAGTAGGGCTCGTGCTGAGATCGCCCTGCTGCGGGCTGAGCGCGCGGAACGTCGTCACTTGGATGATGGTTCCCCCGCTCCCGTCGGGACTCAGCACCCGTACCGCTCACCTCGGCGTGGACGCCAGTCTTATGGCAATCCCGACTGCAAGACCAAGATAAATCTAGAACCATAGATCGTTAGAGTTGGATCCTGTAATTAATACAAAATATATACATAGAAGCTTCAGTCTTAGCGTTAGTCTCGGTCTTAGTTAGTCTTAGTTAGACAGGGTAGTTTGCTATATCCTGTGCATTTATGTTTGTCATGATGAACTATGTTTGGTTTGGATCTTTGTAATGATTGTCACCAGAGTGTGGGTATCCCCTGCATTTTGGCTTACATATTATGTTAATGGAGTTAGTTATATAGTTGGGAAAACCTTTATTCTACTTTCCTCTTTATCTGAGAAGCTGTGTGGTCTGTGTTGGAGATCAGTGAAGATGCTCATCTGTTCAGTGCTGTTGGAGAATTCTATACTCTTTTCTTATGCTGCAAGATTTGCCAGATCAGTTCTGATGTGTGGTTGCGTTCTGCAGATGTCAGAGAACAGGCGCAGAGGAGGAAGGCGTGCTCAGCAGGAGCAAGCCGCCCCGCAGGATGAGGTGCCCCAGCAGCAGCACCTGCCACCCCCGCCCCCGATGTCGATCGAGCAGATGTTTTTGATGCAGACTCAGGCAGTTCAGGCCATCGGTCAGACTCTGGCCGCCATTCAACAGCAGCAGCAGCAGCAGCAAGCACCACCCCAGCCTCAGATGCCTCAGATGCCCAGAGACAAGCGTGCTGAATTCATGAGAGGCCATCCACCAACGTTCGCTCACTCTTCTGACCCCATGGATGCTGAAGATTGGCTGCGCACTGTGGAGCGGGAGTTGCATACCGCTCAGTGTGATGACAGGGAGAAAGTCTTGTATGGTCCCCGTCTGTTGAGAGGAGCAGCCCAATCCTGGTGGGAGTCTTACCTCGCCACCCATGCCAACCCCGATGCCATCACCTGGGAAGAATTCAGAGGTAGCTTTCGTCAGTACCATGTGCCTGCAGGTCTGATGACAGTGAAGAAGGAGGAGTTCCTGGCCCTTAAGCAAGGGTCATCATCTGTCAGTGAGTATCGAGACAGGTTTCTGCAGTTGTCTCGCTACGCTCCCGAAGATGTCAACACTGACGCCAAGCGACAGTACCGTTTCTTGAGAGGCTTGGTTGACCCTCTGCAGTATCAGTTGATGAATCACACCTTCCCGACATTCCAGCACTTGATTGACAGGGCAATCATGACAGAAAGGAAGCGTAAGGAGATGGAGGATCGTAAGCGCAAGATCAGTGGACCCCAGCCTGGAAGCAGCAGCCGTCCTCGTTTTTCAGGCAATCAACCTCAGCAGTTCAGGCAGAACCAGCGTCCACCTCAGCAGCATCAGCAGCGTCAGCAGTATCAGCAGTTCCAAAGGCAGTATCCTCAGCACCAGTACCAGAACCGTCAGAGCAATCAATCAGGAGGTCAGTTTCAGAGGCAGAATCAGCAGACACCTCGTCTTCCTGCCACAGCAAACCAGCAGAACAATCAGGCAGCACCAGCTCAGGTTGGAAACAGAGCATGTTTCCACTGTGGAGAGCAAGGCCATTGGGTGATGCAATGTCCGAAGAAGGCAGCCCAGCAGCAGTCAGGCCCCAATGCCCCAGCAAAGCAGAATGCGTCTCAGCCTGGATCAGGCAACCGCCCTCAGCAGCGCTATAATCATGGGAGATTGAACCACTTGGAGGCTGAAGCAGTTCAGGAGACCCCCGGCATGACAGTAGGTATGTTCCCAGTCGATTCCCATATTGCAGAAGTGTTATTTGATACTGGAGCAACGCATTCTTTTATTACTGCATCATGGGTAGAAGCGCATAATCTTCCAATTACTGCCATGTCAACCCCCATTCAAATTGACTCAGCTGGTGGTAGAATTCGAGCTGATAGCATATGTTTGAATGTAAGTGTGGAAATAAGGGGGATAGCGTTTCCCGCTAACCTTATAGTAATGGGTACTCAGGGAATAGATGTCATCCTAGGGATGAATTGGCTAGATAAGTATCAGGCAGTTATCAGTTGTGATAGAAGGACAATCAAGTTGGTGTCCCCACTAGGAGAGGAAGTGGTGACCGAGTTAGTCCCGCCTGAGCCGAAGAAAGGAAGTTGTTATCAGATGGCTGTCGATAGCAGTGAAGCAGACCCAATTGAGAGTATCAAGGTTGTGTCTGAATTCCCAGATGTGTTTCCAAAGGACTTACCGGGTATGCCACCAGAGCGGAAAGTTGAGTTTGCCATAGAGCTTCTTCCTGGAACCGCCCCTATCTTTAAGAGAGCTTACAGAATATCTGGACCAGAGTTGGTTGAGCTTAAGAAGCAGATTGATGAGCTGTCAGAGAAAGGTTACATCCGGCCAAGCACCTCGCCTTGGGCCGCCCCTGTCTTGTTTGTGGAGAAGAAAGATGGCACCAAGAGGATGTGCATCGATTATCGAGCTTTGAATGAAGTCACGATCAAGAACAAGTATCCCTTGCCCAGAATAGAAGATCTGTTTGACCAGTTGAGAGGAGCCAGTGTGTTCTCCAAGATTGATCTGAGGTCAGGTTATCATCAGCTCAGGATCCGGCCTTCGGACATTCCGAAGACGGCATTCATTACCAAGTATGGTTTGTATGAGTTCACAGTGATGTCTTTTGGTTTGACCAATGCACCAGCGTTCTTTATGAACTTGATGAACAGTGTATTCATGGATTATCTCGATAAGTTTGTGGTGGTATTCATTGATGACATTCTGATTTATTCTCAAAGCGAAGAAGAGCATGCAGATCATTTGAGAATGGTATTGCAGAGATTGCGAGAGCACCAGTTGTATGCAAAGTTGAGCAAGTGTGAGTTCTGGATCAGTGAAGTCCTGTTCTTGGGTCACATAATCAACAAAGAAGGATTGGCTGTGGATCCGAAGAAAGTGGCAGACATTCTGAACTGGAAAGCGCCAACAGATGCTCGAGGAATCAAGAGCTTCATTGGAATGGCCGGATATTATCGGCGATTCATTGAAGGGTTTTCGAAGATTGCGAAACCAATGACAGCGTTGCTAGGCAACAAGGTTGAGTTCAAGTGGACCCAGAAATGCCAAGAAGCCTTTGAAGCGCTGAAAGAGAAGTTGACAACAGCGCCTGTCCTAGTCTTGCCTGATGTGCACAAGCCCTTCTCTGTGTATTGTGATGCTTGTTACACAGGTTTGGGATGCGTGTTGATGCAAGAGGGAAGAGTTGTGGCTTACTCGTCCCGACAGCTAAAGGTTCATGAGAAGAATTACCCAATCCATGATCTAGAGTTGGCAGCAGTGGTTCACGCACTGAAGACATGGAGGCACTATCTGTATGGACAGAAATGCGATGTTTACACAGACCACAAGAGTCTGAAGTACATATTCACTCAGTCAGAGTTGAATATGAGGCAGCGAAGATGGTTAGAGTTGATCAAAGACTATGAGTTGGAGATCCATTACCATCCAGGCAAAGCAAACGTAGTGGCAGATGCTTTGAGCAGAAAGAGTCAAGTCAATCTGATGGTCGCTCGTCCGATGCCTTATGAGTTGGCCAAAGAGTTCGACAGGTTGAGCCTCGGATTTCTGAACAATTCGCGAGGAGTCACAGTTGAATTGGAACCTACCTTGGAGCGAGAAATCAAAGAAGCGCAGAAGAATGATGAGAAGATCAGTGAGATTCGGCGACTGATTCTAGATGGCAGAGGCAAAGATTTTCGAGAAGACGCAGAAGGCGTGATATGGTTCAAAGACCGCTTGTGTGTTCCCAATGTCCAGTCTATTCGGGAGTTGATTCTCAAGGAAGCTCATGAGACAGCTTATTCGATTCACCCTGGCAGTGAGAAGATGTATCAGGATCTGAAGAAGAAATTCTGGTGGTACGGAATGAAGAGGGAAATCGCAGAGCATGTGGCTATGTGCGATAGTTGTCGGCGAATTAAGGCAGAGCACCAGAGACCTGCTGGATTGTTGCAACCGTTGCAGATTCCTCAGTGGAAATGGGATGAAATCGGTATGGATTTCATAGTCGGATTGCCTCGCACTCGAGCCGGCTACGATTCCATTTGGGTAGTAGTGGACCGCTTGACCAAGTCAGCCCACTTCATACCTGTCAAGACCAGCTACAGCAGTGCAGTATTGGCAGAGTTGTATATGTCTCAGATCGTTTGTCTTCATGGTGTGCCAAAGAAGATAGTGTCAGACAGAGGAACGCAGTTCACCTCTCATTTCTGGCAGCAGTTGCATGAAGCTTTGGGCACGCATCTGAATTTCAGTTCAGCTTATCATCCGCAGACAGATGGTCAGACTGAAAGAACCAATCAAATTCTTGAAGACATGTTGAGAGCTTGTGCGTTGCAAGATCAGTCCGGATGGGACAAGCGATTGCCTTATGCAGAGTTTTCCTATAACAACAGTTACCAGGCCAGTTTGAAGATGTCACCGTTTCAAGCGCTCTATGGAAGGAGTTGTAGAACTCCGTTGCAATGGGATCAGCCTGGAGAGAAGCAAGTGTTTGGGCCAGACATTCTGCTTGAAGCCGAAGAGAACATCAAGATGGTCCGAGAGAATCTGAAGATAGCGCAATCGAGGCAGCGAAGCTATGCAGACACAAGAAGAAGAGAGCTGAGTTTTGAAGTCGGAGACTTTGTCTATCTGAAAGTGTCACCGATCAGAGGAGTCAGAAGGTTCGGAATCAAAGGCAAGCTAGCACCCCGCTACATTGGTCCGTATCAGATTCTTGCAAAGCGTGGAGAAGTGGCCTATCAGCTCAGTTTGCCAGAGAATTTGTCAGCTGTGCATGATGTCTTTCATGTGTCTCAGTTGAAGAAGTGCTTGCGTGTGCCAGAAGAGCAGTTGCCAGTGGAAGGTCTGGAAGTCCAGGAGGACTTGACCTATGTTGAGAAGCCAGCTCAGATCCTTGAGGTTGCAGATAGAGTCACCCGAAGGAAGACCATCAGAATGTGCAAAGTCAGATGGAGTCACCACTCTGAGGAGGAAGCAACCTGGGAGCGTGAAGATGATTTGATGGCCAAGTACCCAGAGCTCTTTGCTAGCCAGCCCTGAATCTCGAGGGCGAGATTCTTTTAAGGGGGATAGGTTTGTAACGCCCCGAATTTTGCAGTTGAATTTTTTCTTTTCTTTACTCGCCAAAATTCGGGCGTTACCTTTTCTTTTTCTTTTTCCCTTCGCTAAACCTTGACCTTTTCCAAAGTCTTAGCGGGATTCGGTTCGGATTTCCCGTGTAAAGAAAAACTCTAAAATACCTTATGGTTGATGCACCATGCCGAACCTTGCATTGTTTTGATTTGCTTTGAAAGTGCAATTGCATTCATCTAGAAAGATCGGATTTCGAAAACGGGAAATAATCTTTCTCTCTCTTTCTCTCTCTTTCTCTCTCTCCTCTTTCTCTCTCTCCCGCGCCCTGGGCCGACCCCCGGCCGGCCCAAGTCCCTGGCGCCCCCTCTTGGGCCCAAAGCAGGCCCAGCCGCCCCCCCCCCCCACCCCCTCTTTTTTTTCCCAAAACCCCCTTCCTCTCCCTCATTCTCTCCCTCTCTCCCTCCCCACCCAAGCCGCCGCCCCCTACCCGCCCCCTGCCCTAGGCCGCCGCGCCGTCCCCTGCCGCCGGCCGCCCCTCGCCGTCGGCCATCCCCGCCGGTGAGCCCCCTCCCCCTCCTCCCTCTCCTCCCTCCCCTCTCTTCTCCCCTCCCCCGCGCGCCCCCTGGCCGCGCCGGCCACCACCCCCCAGCCCAGCCGCCGCTGGCCGGCCCTCGGCCGCGCCCAGCCGGCCCCGGCCGCCGCTGGCCCGCCCCGGCCGCTCCCCTGGCCGCCCTGGCCCGGCCGCTGGCCGCCCCCAGCCGCGCCCCGCCCGGCCGCCAGCCGCCCCCAGCCCGCGCCCGGCCGCCCGCCCTGGCCCCTGGCCGCGCCCCTGTCCCGGGCCGGTTCAGCCGGCCTCGGCCCCGGCTCAGCCGCCCCCGGCCCCAGCTCGGCCGCCCCCCGCGCTCGGCCGCCCCAGCTCGGCCGCCTGCCCCCGGGCCGGTTCAACCGCCCCTAGGGCCGGTTCAACCGCCCCCCCCCTGTTTTTTTTTATTTTTTTTATTTTATTTTATTTACTTTCTGTGATCATAATTACTGTATTTTAAGTAGATTGATCATTGTTCATGCTATGGAAAATAGGAAGTTTAATTTAAAATTCTGTTATGCTATTGATTCGCGTAGTTAACTGTTTAACCCGTGCGATGTTGATCAACTAAAAATGATTAGGTTTCCATTTGTACATATGTATATAACAGAATTCTTTTGCTCAGAACCAATTGTAGTTGATTATTAGTGCATAAGATTTAACCCCTGCGAGACCTTTCCCATTTCTTTCTAACCATAACAAATGTGATGTCAATTGTCATACTTGATGCATATTCGTTTTACTTGTTTCCTTGTATGGTGTACTGTTCTTTTGTATTAAATATGTGGATGTATGTATGTTTGCGCTCGCATAGAGAACGATCCGGTCGAAGAGCCCGAGGAATTTGCAGGAGAAGCCCCTGAGCAGCAGTCGGTTGGTGGAGGCAAGTGTCCTTTGACCTATCTTTGTCCTATTCATTCTTTAATTCACCTCCCGCATTACACATTTATACCTAAGGATTGACTAGCTTTTGTTATCCATGTCCTTGTTTACCTATTTGGGTCGGATTATTACTGCTTAGTCTGATGCTATTGCTCAACTCTAATCAATGAACATGATGTGATTATCTATGATACGCTGTTTTTCCCGTTCTTATTTATGATCATACTTGTGGCATTTAAGGGGACTCGAGCGGTTTCTCGAGTGCCTCTCCGTAAGGACCTGTTCAATGGATGACCGCCCGGGAAAACAGTGCAACCATGAGGGTGGAATGGGACGCCCTTAGCTGAATAATTAGAGGAACCGGGGTGTAGTTCGCTTAGCCGTTGTGCCGTCAATGGGGCTCGGTGTATGCGGCTCGCTCTGCCAAGGTTGATTTGTCCCTTGGGGAGGAGTGCGGTACATTTAGGAAACCTAACGGGCGGCTACAGCCTCGGGGAATCTTTGTAAAGGCTACGTAGTGAGACCCTGCCTATTCACCTTGGTAGTGTTTAAGGGTTTGATCAGCCCGAGGCAAGTGGGAATCACGGCTTGTGGGTAAAGTGCGCAACCTCTGCAGAGTGTTATGAAACTGATATATCAGCCGTGCTCGCGGTTATGAGCGGCCAAGGGAGCTCCAGAGATTAGTGATACTTGATCAGAGATATTTTGGTACAGGTGGCAGTGAGATTGATGGTTCTGATTATGATTATGGTATTGGTAAGTGGTATTCTTTCCGTTTGGAAAGGATACATTGGGCTAATAACTTGGGTTAATGTTAAAACCTGGCTTTCTACTAGTAAGTAATAACCTGACCAACTAAAAGCAACTGCTTGACTTATCCCCACATAAAGCTAGTCCACTACAGCCAAACAGGATACTTGCTGAGTATGTTGATGTGTACTCACCCTTGCTCTACACACCAATCCCCCCCCCCCCAGGTTGTCAGCATTGCAACCACTGCTCAGGAGAAGATGAAGCTGTGGAAGGAGACTTCCAGGAGTTCCAAGACTACGACGAGTTCTAGGCGTGGGTTAGCGGCAACCCCCAGTCGGCTGCCTGTGAAGGCCGCGTTATCTACGTTTCTTTTCCGCACTTTGATTTATTGTAAGAACTATATGGACGTCTCAGACGTATGATGTAATCGACTATTATTTCCCCTTTTTTAATGCTATTTGAGCACTGTGTGATGATGTCCATGTTATGTAACTGCTGTGTACGTGAATAACTGATCCTGGCACGTACATGGTTTGCATTCGGTTTACCTTCTAAAAACCGGGTGTGACAGAAGCAGGTCATGCATACTGCTTCATACCATCCGCCTTACATCCCAGAATACATAGGCAACCACCCTGCAGTTTCTGTTGCTTCGGCGAGTCAACCTCAAGCTTCCTGGCAACAGCCTCCGCCTCCACCACCGCTGCAACAAGGCCAACAGCCAGAAGGGAGCCAATATGCTCCACACCAAAGGGATCTCAGAGAACAATCCGAAGCTCGCACAGTCAATAGCACTGTGCCAGAGTCGAAGCACATCTATTGACAAATATCCTACCAGTTTTTTTCATTCAGTTCTATTTTCTGTGTAATAAAGGACATTTTTTTAGTTTTCATGTAAAAGTTTCTTTGCTTGCTACAAGGAAAATGTATTTTCTCAGGCTTAAGTTGCTAAAGCTTAAAAATTTGCGATAACAAGGAGGACCTTCGAATTATCGAAAATCCTTCGAAGCAACAAAAAGTCGTTCTAAGGAACGCAGAGTAAGTTTGCTGAAGTCACAAAAAGCCGTTCCAAAGGGAACGCAGTGTAAGTTTTCTGCTCCAAAGTCGTTCCAAAGGGAATGCAGAGCATACAGCGAAAAGTCAACGCTGATACCGCCTAAGTAAAAGGCGAAGAAGCTCCTAAGTCGTTCCTAAGGGAATGCAGAGCTTACAGCGAAAAGTCAACGCTGATACCGCCTAAGTAAAAGGCGAAGAAGCTCCAAAGTCGTTCCTAAGGGAATGCAGAGCTTACAGCGAAAAGTCAGCGCTGATACAAAAATATTTTGTGTTTTACGGGGATATGTGTGTATCTTCGGAACAAATGTCATCTACATAACATAACATCATCACATCATTTTGCATAGCATAAGCATCATACATCATGTTGCATATGGCAAAAGAAGGGGACACGGTATCAACCTTCGGAAGGATACTTTGAGAAAGTGAAAATCGTGCTAAGTCACAAGGGGATGCAATATTGATCTTCGGAATATAGCTTCGGAGAATATTTTCACGAAGCTTGGATATCCTTCATCAGAGCACTATGAACATTGTCGTGATGCATAAAAGTTTTTCTATCTTCACGAAGCATGAAAAGAAGGGAAGGTGTTTTTTCGCCGGAGGCTCAAAAACGGTACGTATGTAAAGTTTCATGCATCGTAAAGAATCGAATCATTAAAAACAAATATATCACAGGGTTACAAAATGTCACACATATTTCATTTCAGAAGTCTTTACAATAGTGCTTAATCTTCTCTCAAAACAACTTCGGCAGCTTCGTTCAGGAGTCGGTTAACAACTTCATCCATGATAGCTTCAGCCATCTTTTTAATTTCTTCGTCTCCTTTCGGGTGAGGGCCCGGAGACGCTTTAGTAGGATCTGAAGGAGGACATGATACGGCCACATTGCTATTACAAATTGCGAACGAAGTTTAAAATCAAAAATTACAACACAATAAAAACCATTAGCTAATACCTATTTGCCCTTCGGGCTCTGAGCTTTTGTCAGCGGCCTTAGCTACTTCTCTAGCGTCGTGAATGCCCTTCTCACTTTTCTGAATAATTTCTCGGGCCATTTCCCGGCCACCATTGTCCCAGACGTCGGTGAAGAATTTTCCACCAGCCTGGCTAGCTTCGGCCGAGGGGTCTTTAATATCTTCAGGGGATAAACTGGCTTCGGATTGTGCAAGTACTTTAACATGATCGCAGCCTTTTTTCTCCAGCATAGTAGCAATCCCCTGGCACCCGAGAAGGCGCAAATGTCCCCACGACTGTTTAGAATTTCTTCGAAGGCATCAGCTTCGTGGCTAATCCATTCGATCGGTCCTTCTGGGTTACCTCTCACAAAATCTTCTTCACTCGAAAATGCGCCAACATTGGCGAAGCTGGTTTTTATCTTCTTTACACATTCTATGGATTTTTCGTAGCACCTTTTCTTAGAAGACCGAAGCTCTTCAACGGTTCCTTCCAAATGATTGGCCCATTGGTCGCTACATTCCCGCCTCGTTTCTTCAAGTATGCGTTCTTCTTTCGCCGGGGCCAATTGCTTCCGAAGATCGTCAATCTCGTGCTTTTGAGCTGCAACTTGTGCTTTACACGCAGCTTCGTTCTCCTTTATTTTATCCACCAATGTAACTAGAATTTTGTCCTTCTCCAGGGCTTCGTTCCTTAGTTTGATGACCTCTGTTCGAAGGTTGTTGAAGGCAATTTCATAGCTCTCGTCTTCGGCATTCTTTTGCGCTCTCAGCGCGTTGCTTAGCATTAAACCCTATATGTAAAAAGTTAGTATAAGAATAAAACAATAAATTTCAAATCATAAAGTTTCCAAATGCGCAGATCTCGTACCTTCAGGCTATTATACGCAAGGCTGTCCGCAAGATCGTCCTTTGTCATTGCGCAGAGGCCATCCTCCAGCTTCGGAAACCCCATGCTTCGGGCCATTTCCCGGCAGACAAGTAGTTCTTTGTTATCCGGGAGGCAGTATAGGAAATCTTCTTCATTTGTACCATTGAACACTAGTGCCCCCTTCGGATATTTCAATTCTTTTGCATAGTGATTAGCTTCAAAAATTTCTTCTTCTGTTAATTTCTTCCCGAAGCATGTCGAACAATATAATCAAGGACTTTGGGGGATGCTTCGGGGGCAGCAGTACTGATCTCTTCAATTAAATTTGGCTCCATCATTTTTTCTTCCTCGGTTTCCAACGGTTTTACCTTCGTGGGCTCTGAAGGTCCAGCTTCAGTTTCAGATTGTTGCCTTGGAGCTTCAGCAGCAAAGATTTCAGCTTCCGTTTTCGAAGTTTCAACAGTCTTCTTCGGAGTTATGCTTGAAGACTTAATTGTCTCCAAAACATCTAGCACGTTCACCATTCTTTTTCTTTTCGGGGTCACCGATGGGCCCTTTTGATTTTTTATTGTCTCAACATTTGCTGAAGGACTTAAGATTTCCAATGTTTTTGGTCCTTCAACTCTCGGTTTTTCTGCCTTCTCTGCTGAAGGTGCTTCAGTTTTTTCTTCGATCTTCGGCACTGGAGCTGGTTCTGTAGTTTCAGTCGCCAAAGAGATTTCACCGATAAACTCAGGCACTGTGGCTGGTTCAATAAAACAAGCCCGGTGGGTGAGCACCTTCATCTTTTTTCTTTGCGGCGCTGGCTCACTAGAAGCACCTGAGGCAACTTCTTTTGCAGGAGAAGTGTTTTTCCTTTTGCGGCCTGGCACCGGATAATGGTAGTCAGGGTAGACAAACCCGATTGCATCAAATACTCGGTTGAGCCTCTTCTTCTTTCGGCCTCTGAAGGCTGCTGATAATGCAGTATTCTCGGCCTTCGAGTATACCCCAAGCAGTTCGTCACTTAAGGTTTCAATGCTTTTTAACCAGTCGTCGTCCGGTTCAACAAACTTATCTCCGTATTTGAATGTGTATTTTAGTCTGACCAGTCCACTTTCGCCAGACTCTTTGATGGTCTCCTTCGGCATTTCCCACTTTCCTGTAAGTGGCCAAACTCTGAAGGCAATATGCTCTTGGACCAAATCCCTTGTCCCAATAAAAGAGCAGATTACACCGAAGGCTCTTTGGCATTCTTCGGCCGCTTCATCCATTTCAACCTTCGGCTTTCGGAGTCCGAAGCGTTGCCAGATAGGGCGCATAATGATACTCTTAACATCTTCCTGCGCTGTCAAGTCATTCTTTACATAGAACCATTCTGTCATCCAGGCACCAGGCCACCTCTTCCGAAAGGTTGGCACGGGGCAGCTTGACCCAGAGCGGGCGCCGAAGCTGTAACAACCAAAGTTGTTGTGATATTGTTCTTTCCCCCAGGGCTTCGTCTCGTATACCAACTCATGTGTAACACCCACTTTGTAATTTGCTAGAAATAATACCAATAGAGAAACAATTTCTCTTTATGTGAGTTTGATCTTTATGCATCATCATATGTGAACACCATGTCCAAAAACAATTAATAAAAAGATATGCTACTGAATCATTGCATCATGCTGAATATTTTATTTGTGTGTGCATTTTTGTGACAATATTATAATAATGCAAAAAGAAATAGGTGAATATCCAAATGGGGATTTAAATTCTAAATAATCCTAGAATTAAGAAAAGAGAGAAGGAGGAGGTTATACAAAATAGAGGAAAATAAATGTATGAAAGAATACATTTTGTCCCCACTAATATTTTAATTTAAGTATTTAACTCAGTTAAGAAGCTCACAAACAAGTTTGAATTCAAATTAGGATTTAAATTTGAAAATAGGAAATAAAACATAAAAAGAAAAAGATAAAGGAGCCTACCTGGGCTGACTTACTGCAATTCAGCCCACCAGCAGAGGGGCACCGCGCGGCCCAGCCCCCTTCCATCCCGCCGCGCGCGCTGGCTCTCTCTGCTGCGCGGGCCCGCGAGTCAGCCTCCCATGCGCGCGCCATATCTGCCTTGCCATTGCTGCGTGGGGCCATGCTGTCATCCCCCAGCTCCTCCACTCAACGGTGGTGCTGCGAGACCCGCCGCAATGGTCGGAGTCGTGCAGCTGGGGGTTGACTTCGCCGCCATGAAACTCCCTTCTTCGCTTCTGTAAAATCGGTTGCGGGCCCCACGGGTCGGCCACTGATCGCGTGCGCATTGCCGTATGGGACTTGTTCCTATTTCTCTTCCACCTCCGCGCGACAAAGCCGCCCTCAGCCCACCTCCTCAACGAACTCCGAGATCCGGCCGGGATCTTCGGCGAACCTTTCCTGCTCTCACCCTATAAAGCCGTGAACCTTGCGTTGGCCGTCTGGTTCGTTTCCGTTGAGAGAAGAAAGAGAGAGAGAGAGTTGGGTTCATCCTCGGGCTCGCCTCCCCCGGGATACTGGTGCTCCGTTGTTGCCGCCGTGGATTCCATACCAACGTGCGGTGGTGAGCGGGACCCGCGCGGCGCTCAAACTCGTGGTGGCCGAGGGCGGATTTAGGCGGAGGAGAACCCCACGGCGTGGTCCATAAGTCGACGGGCTGCTGGAGATTTCTCCGGCCCTTGGGGAGCATCGACACCACGACCAGTCGCCTCCTACAATCTCGGTGAGTACTTTACTAGACGGCCGCCTTTACCTCTAGCATGCATTTTCATTCAACCGAGCGCTGTCGCTCCGTCGAGCTCGGGTCACAGTGAGAAGAGAGAGAGTGTCGAGGGAAGAAGAAATGGCCCTGGCCGTTGGATCATAATCAGGCACAGTGAAATCAGATGGTGGGCGCTCTGTACAGGGGATTGCATAGCAAGCGTTGATCCGTGGATGGACGGATGGGGTTAGATCACGAGTTAATAAAACCTAGACCGTAGATGTGAGATCCAGTGGTGTAGAATCAGATCTGCGATTCATTAAATCCAAATCGTCGATCTTGGATCGAACGGCTTCAGTCGCGTACCGGTTCATTATATGGGCCGATCTAATCTAGGCCGTTCACGCTTGATCGGACGGCCTGAAACCCTGGATACCCCTTCGCGGGTCACTTTTATTAAAGAGCCCCTGAAGTTCCAGAGAATCAACCCACCATCCGAATGCATAGTGCGCTGAGTCTTGGTACTCTTCTGTATTAACCCCCTGGACTTTTTGGAAATTGAGGCGAGGTCCAGATAGTAGAAAATATTCATAAAATCAATTAGGAAACGAATTTTGGTATTAAATTTATTGCAGAAACTTACTAAATTCATAGAAAATTCATAGGAACTCCAAATTGAGCCATTCCAGTTCCTAAAATTTTGTAATTTAATTCTTTATCACTTAGTGCCTCTGTTTTATCATAAAAACAGTAAGAAAAGTTATTTCTCACTTAATCCTATTTAAAACACATAAAATCTTTGAAAATGCATAACTTGAAATCTATAACTCAGAAAATTATGATTCCAGTTCCTAGGTTTTTATTTTAATATGTAGAATATCTCTGTGTATTTTGTTTACATGCTTGGTGTAATGTTAATTCTTCCCTGCATATTGTGCTTGTTTGTATTGTGGCGAGTAAAAGAGCCCGTTGCTGAGGATCCTGGTGAGCAGCAGGTTGAAGTAGCTGAGCAGGAGCTCATTGAAGGCAAGTTGTGCCCTTGATCACTTTTTACCTAATAATGTTCTTTAAATACCACTTATCCATGCATAGGTTAATTTTGATGGGACCCGATAGGTCACCCTAGATTTGGTTATCTCATTACCTTGTTTACCCCTGATTCACTTGGGTAGTTTGCTATTGCTTTACCTGGTTTTGGGATAATCATTTATTACCTCTATGTTCCAATTCTGTTGTTATTCTATTTATGTTCATGTTATGATCATTAATGTTAATTGGAACATAGAGCTTAACTTGAGTAACACGTGCCACCACAAGGGTTTAATGGGACGCCCTTGGCTGACTAATTAGGAAAGCTAGTGGAAGACTACCTTACCCGAAAGGGGCAAGGGCAGTAGGGGAGTGGTCAGTGTAGGGAGGTCCCTGGTTGATTTTGCTGCGATGGCGGTCAGCCAGGAACCCTGCATTGGAACTTCCTATAAACTATAGCGGGTTTTCGGAAGCTAGTGGAACTTTGTAAAGGCCTCGTAGTGTTGCCCTGCCACGCTTCCTAGGTAGAGGTGTATGGGAAGTCGCGATCCCTTGGCAGATGGGTAACATGACTTGTGGGTAAAGGGTACAACCTCTGCAGAGTGTAAAACTGGTATACTAGCCGTGCTCACGGTCATGAGCAGCTCAGGACTCTCTGATGTTTAAATTATGGAACTTAAATTCAATTTTGTCATTTGCATTGCATGGGTTTGTTATAAATTGTGTTCTATTACTTTACTTATGGTTTGGTATTTACTTACACTTAGTAATTGCTAATAAAATTTTGACCAACTACTTAAAAGCAATGCTCAGCTCTAACCCCTATCATTGATTAGCCTTACACATCACATGAACTCACACCTTTGTGAGTTTATGTCCACTGGTTCCCCACAACTTGTTGAGCTATGATCATGTGTGAGCTCACCCTTGCTGTCTCACACCCCCCCACAGGAGAAGATCAGGTGGTTCAGGAGGAGCCGCCTAGCACTGAGGAGTTCGATCTGATCTAGGTGGCGTTTCTCAGTTGACATTGGTGCCGACGATCCTTAGTTCGTTTTATCTTTATTATTTTATTTTGTAATAAGTCTTCCGCTATGTAATAAATACTCTGATGTTTTATGACATTTATCTCTATACACTCTGTTATTGTATATGTTGTCTTCTTGGCGCATGTATGAGATGCACCTGGCTTTGTTCCTTAAAGCCGGGTGTTACAGAAGTGGTATCAAAGCAAATGTTGACTGTAGGACGAGACCTAGATAGAAATGGACAAACCCTCTCCTACTTACCTTACTCTGACTCATTCTGTACTTACCTCATCTTGATCTTGTCTCACCTTCTCCTACTCTACTCTGGTTAATCTTATCTTTTCTACTCTAAGACAAGATGGATTTCACACCTTGGAATCCTATGACTATGATCTTTCTAAGAGATAGGGAACCTAAGACAAAATTAAAACTATTTTCTCTATTTAAAAATGTTGTTTGATTGTGCTGATGCTAAATGCCTGATTTGCTTCTTTGATTGATTGAACTATGGACATCTTAGTATGTACCACCATAAGGTATTGAATTAGCTAGGATAGGTAAAATATTAATCTGCTTAGCTAATAAAATTCCCCAAGTAACCTGATTTGTAAATACCTGCCTTGTCTACTATTTTCTTACCATATGTATCTAACTCAGATGGTCAATACCAGGCGGGGTGGTGGAATTGACTTGCCTCCTAACCAACACACTCGAAGGATATATAGACAACCTCAGCCACAGCCTGCAGAGATGAATCCTCCCAATCCTCCACCAGGCGGAGTTGACCCACTGGTTGCTGCACAGATGGCGGTGATGCAGCAAATGGCAGACACTATGGCTGATATGCGTGCTCAGATGCAGCAAGAACGCCAGGAGATGCGTCAGGAAAGAGAAGATATACGACAGGAATTGCGCCAGGAGCGAGATGAGATACGCCAGGAAAGGAGGGCACAACAGCAACAACAGCAACAACAAGTGCCACTGCCTCCACCACCACCACCAGTTCCACCCCGAGACAAGCATAGAGAGTTCATGAGTCATAAGCCACCTACATTCGCTAGCTCACCGGATCCACTGGACGCGGATGATTGGCTGAAGTCCGTTGAGAAGATGTTGAATATTGCACAATGCACTGATCGGGAGAAGGTTTTATATGCTTCTGGACGTCTGACTGGTCCTGCTGCTGACTGGTGGGATTCTTATACTGCTGCCCATGATGCTGCGGATACTATTACTTGGGCAGAGTTCAGTACACAATTCAGGAACTACCATATTCCAGCTGGTATGATAAAGATCAAGAAGAAGGAATTTCTGTCGCTGAAGCAAGGAAGTATGTCAGTCAGCGAGTACCGCGACAAGTTTATTCAGTTATCCAGATATGCCCCTGAAGAAGTTGCTGAAGACGAGAGGAAGCAGGAGCATTTCATTGAAGGACTTAATGGACCACTGCAGTATGCTCTAGTGGCACACACATTTCCGTCATTTCAGAGACTGTTGGATAAGGCTCTTGCTATTGAACACAAGCGTGTTCAGCTGGGAGATTTGAAGAGAAAGGCAATATCTCAAGGACAAGGAAGCAGCAGTGTTCGTCCTCGCTACAGTTCACCACAGGGTACACCGACTCGACCAGGAGGACCACGCCCAGTTCAGCAATCACCACTGAGGACTCCACCCCCTCGACAGGCTACCCCTACTGGCACCCCGACGAAGTTTGCAGGACAGAGTCCGGGCACTACGTGTTTCAAGTGTGGGAAGACTGGTCATTACGCAAATGTCTGCCCACAGAGGATTGCTACTACTCCAGTTCAGAACAGGCAGCAAACTCCAGGATCTGGCAAGGGATATTCTATTGCCAAGGTTAATCAAGTCAGCGTTGAAACTACTCCGGATGGAGGGGACCTCGTAATTGGTATGTTTTATGTTAATGCAATTCCTGCAACCATATTATTTGATTCTGGTGCTACACATTCATTCATGTCTGCTAGATATGCCAACACAAATGAAATACCACTGCTAAATATGAGAAAACCCATGATAGTAATTACACCTAAAGGGCCTGTTGAGGCGAATCAAATGACACGTAGATTGACATTAACCATTATGGGTAGAGAATTTGGAGCTACTGCTATAATATTGGAGTCAAGCGGTATAGATTTGATCCTTGGTATGTCATGGCTAAGAAAGGCAAAGGCCGTTATAGCATGTGGTAGAGGTACCGTAGAACTCACTACCACTAAAGGAGAAAGATTTCAAGTTAATATTGCAGTAACCTCCTCACCCATGCGTGCAATGTTCTTTATACCTGAGGAGTTTGTTGGTGACAACATCCGGGTGGTTAGAGATTTTCCGGATGTCTTTCCAGAGGAGTTACCAGGGATGCCACCTGATAGAGAAGTTGAGTTTGTTATTGACCTCTTACCTGGAACCGCCCCTATTTCTAAACGGCCATATAGAATGTCCGTAGAAGAGTTGAAGGAGCTTAAGAAGCAGTTAACCGAGTTACAAGGTGCTGGGTACATTCGTCCGAGTTCCTCACCTTGGGGAGCACCGGTCTTGTTTGTACAGAAGAAGGATGGATCGCAGCGGATGTGTGTGGATTATAGATCTCTTAATGATGTTACGGTGAAGAACAAGTATCCGTTGCCCCGCATTGAGGATTTGTTTGATCAAATGAGAGGAGCAAGAGTATTTTCGAAGATTGATCTCCGATCCGGTTACCATCAGATGAGGATTAGACCATCGGATATTCCCAAGACGGCTTTCTCGACTAGATATGGATTATATGAGTTCACAGTTATGTCGTTTGGATTGACTAATGCACCAGCTTATTTTATGAACTTAATGAACAAGGTGTTTATGGAGTACTTGGACAGATTCGTCGTGGTGTTCATCGACGATATTCTCATTTATTCTCAGAGTGATAACGATCATGAGGAACATCTAAGGTTGGTGCTACAGAAGCTACGAGATAATCAACTCTATGCCAAGTTCAGCAAGTGCGAGTTTTGGATTGGCGAGGTGCCATTTCTTGGTCATATTATTTCTAATGGAGGAATTTCAGTGGATCCTGCTAAGGTTAAGGAGATAATGGAGTGGAGAGTACCCACTACAGTTACCGAGATTCGGAGTTTCTTAGGATTAGCAGGATATTATCGGAGATTTATTGAAGGATTCTCTAAGATTGCCAAACCTATGACTTCGCTTTTGGAGAAAGGAAGAGAATTTAAGTGGGACGAGAAGTGCCAAGACAGCTTTGAGCAATTGAAAAAGAGGTTGATGTCGCCACCAGTTTTGGTTATGCCAGATTTACAGAAAGGATTTGATATTTATTGTGATGCATGTGGCCAAGGCTTAGGATGTGTGCTCATGCAGGAAGGACATGTGATTGCCTATGCGTCTCGTCAGTTACGCAAACATGAACTGAACTACCCCACTCATGACTTGGAATTGGCAGCCGTTGTGCATGCGCTTAAGATTTGGAGACATTACATTATGGGAACCAAGTGTCAAGTATATACGGATCATAAGAGTCTTAAGTATATATTCACTCAGAAGGATCTCAACCTTAGGCAACGCCGTTGGTTGGAGCTTATTAAGGATTATGATTTGGAGATTCACTATCACCCGGGCAAGGCAAATTTGGTTGCAGATGCCTTGAGTCGCAAGGAGCATGTTCATTCAGCTATTGTTGCCCAGCTACCCGATGAGATTATTGAGGATTTCAGGAGACTTAACCTGGGGATAGTTGCTCATACTGAGGGAGTTACTATTGATGTGGAACCTACTTTGGAGCAAGAGATCCGCAAAGGACAAATTGGTGATGCTAAAATAAAAGAGATTAAGGATCTGATTACTGAAGGTCGAGTTCCGGAATTTACGGAAGATGAGCAGGGCACTATATGGTTCAAGGACAGGATGTGTGTTCCTGATATTAAAAGCCTTCGAGAGACTATATTGAAGGAGGCTCATGATTCGGATTATTCTATTCATCCTGGTAGTACTAAGATGTATCAGGATTTGAAACGGAAGTATTGGTGGTATGGATTGAAGAGAGATGTGGCTGCACATGTGGCTATGTGCGATATATGCCAAAGAGTTAAGGCTGAACACCAGAGGCCAGCTGGACTATTGCATCCACTAAAGATACCCGAGTGGAAATGGGAAGAGATTGGTATGGATTTCATTACTGGATTGCCTCGCACCCAGAAAGGATATGATGCTATATGGGTGATTGTGGATAGATTGACTAAAGTGGCTCACTTTATTCCGGTGAAGACTACTTATAAAGGTTCTCAGCTAGCAGAGTTATATATGGCTCGGATTGTGTGTTTACATGGAGTACCAAAGAAGATCGTATCTGATCGAGGTTCGCAGTTTACCTCAAGATTTTGGAGAAGCTTTCATGAGAATATGAGTACAAAGTTGAATTTTAGCACGGCTTATCACCCTCAGACTGATGGACAGACTGAAAGGACTAATCAAGTTTTGGAAGATATGTTAAGAGCATGTGCCCTTCAGCATGGAGGAAGTTGGGATAAAAGTCTACCTTATGTTGAGTTCTCATATAATAATAGCTGTCAGGCCAGTCTGAAGATGTCACCTTTCGAAGCTTTGTATGGGAGGAAGTGCAGGACTCCTTTGTATTGGGATCAGACTGGAGAAAGACAGTTCTTTGGGCCTGAACTGATTCAAGAAGCAGAAGAGCAAGTTCGTATAATTCGAGAGAATTTGAGAGTGGCTCAAACCAGGCAAAAGAGCTATGCTGATAATAGAAGGAGACCACTGGAATTTGAAGAAGGAGATTATGTGTACCTCAAGGTGTCACCACTGCGTGGAATGAGGAGATTTAAAGTTAAGGGCAAATTGTCCCCTCGCTATATTGGACCATTCCTGATCTTTAGAAGAGTTGGGGAGATGGCATACCAACTCGAGTTACCCGCTACTTTATCAGATGTGCATAATGTGTTCCACGTGTCTCAACTAAAGAAGTGTCTCCGTGTTCCCGAGGAACAGTTACCCATGGAAGAGCTTAGTGTTCAAGGTGATTTAACTTACACGGAGTACCCGATCAAGATTCTCGATACATTGACTCGAGTTACAAGGAATAAGGTGATAAAGATGTGTAAAGTGCAATGGAGTCACCACGGAGAAGATGAAGCAACTTGGGAAAGAGAAGAAGAGCTTCGTATAGATTTTCCCCACCTTTTCTCTAGTTCTTCTTAATCTCGAGGACGAGATTATTTTTAAGGGGGGTAGGATTTGTAACACCCACTTTGTAATTTGCTAGAAATAATACCAATAGAGAAACAATTTCTCTTTATGTGAGTTTGATCTTTATGCATCATCATATGTGAACACCATGTCCAAAAACAATTAATAAAAAGATATGCTACTGAATCATTGCATCATGCTGAATATTTTATTTGTGTGTGCATTTTTGTGACAATATTATAATAATGCAAAAAGAAATAGGTGAATATCCAAATGGGGATTTAAATTCTAAATAATCCTAGAATTAAGAAAAGAGAGAAGGAGGAGGTTATACAAAATAGAGGAAAATAAATGTATGAAAGAATACATTTTGTCCCCACTAATATTTTAATTTAAGTATTTAACTCAGTTAAGAAGCTCACAAACAAGTTTGAATTCAAATTAGGATTTAAATTTGAAAATAGGAAATAAAACATAAAAAGAAAAAGATAAAGGAGCCTACCTGGGCTGACTTACTGCAATTCAGCCCACCAGCAGAGGGGCACCGCGCGGCCCAGCCCCCTTCCATCCCGTCGCGCGCGCTGGCTCTCTCTGCTGCGCGGGCTCGCGAGTCAGCCTCCCATGCGCGCGCCATATCTGCCTTGCCATTGCTGCGTGGGGCCATGCTGTCATCCCCCAGCTCCTCCACTCAACGGTGGTGCTGCGAGACCCGCCGCAATGGTCGGAGTCGTGCAGCTGGGGGTTGACTTCGCCGCCATGAAACTCCCTTCTTCGCTTCTGTAAAATCGGTTGCGGGCCCCACGGGTCGGCCACTGATCGCGTGCGCATTGCCGTATGGGACTTGTTCCTATTTCTCTTCCACCTCCGCGCGACAAAGCCGCCCTCAGCCCACCTCCTCAACGAACTCCGAGATCCGGCCGGGATCTTCGGCGAACCTTTCCTGCTCTCGCCCTATAAAGCCGTGAACCTTGCGTTGGCCGTCTGGTTCGTTGCCGTTGAGAGAAGAAAGAGAGAGAGAGTTGGGTTCATCCTCGGGCTCGCCTCCCCCGGGATACTGGTGCTCCGTTGTTGCCGCCGTGGATTCCATACCAACGCGCGGTGGTGAGCGGGACCTGCGCGGCGCTCAAACTCGTGGTGGCCGAGGGCGGATTTAGGCGGAGGAGAACCCCACGGCGTGGTCCATAAGTCGACGGGCTGCTGGAGATTTCTCCGGCCCTTGGGGAGCATCGACACCACGACCAGTCGCCTCCTACAATCTCGGTGAGTACTTTACTAGACGGCCGCCTTTACCTCTAGCATGCATTTTCATTCAACCGAGCGCTGTCGCTCCGTCGAGCTCGGGTCACAGTGAGAAGAGAGAGAGTGTCGAGGGAAGAAGAAATGGCCCTGGCCGTTGGATCATAATCAGGCACAGTGAAATCAGATGGTGGGCGCTCTGTACAGGGGATTGCATAGCAAGCGTTGATCCGTGGATGGACGGATGGGGTTAGATCACGAGTTAATAAAACCTAGACCGTAGATGTGAGATCCAGTGGTGTAGAATCAGATCTGCGATTCATTAAATCCAAATCGTCGATCTTGGATCGAACGGCTTCAGTCGCGTACCGGTTCATTATATGGGCCGATCTAATCTAGGCCGTTCATGCTTGATCGGACGGCCTGAAACCCTGGATACCCCTTCGCGGGTCACTTTTATTAAAGAGCCCCTGAAGTTCCAGAGAATCAACCCACCATCCGAATGCATAGTGCGCTGAGTCTTGGTACTCTTCTGTATTAACCCCCTGGACTTTTTGGAAATTGAGGCGAGGTCCAGATAGTAGAAAATATTCATAAAATCAATTAGGAAACGAATTTTGGTATTAAATTTATTGCAGAAACTTACTAAATTCATAGAAAATTCATAGGAACTCCAAATTGAGCCATTCCAGTTCCTAAAATTTTGTAATTTAATTCTTTATCACTTAGTGCCTCTGTTTTATCATAAAAACAGTAAGAAAAGTTATTTCTCACTTAATCCTATTTAAAACACATAAAATCTTTGAAAATGCATAACTTGAAATCTATAACTCAGAAAATTATGATTCCAGTTCCTAGGTTTTTATTTTAATATGTAGAATATCTCTGTGTATTTTGTTTACATGCTTGGTGTAATGTTAATTCTTCCCTGCATATTGTGCTTGTTTGTATTGTGGCGAGTAGAAGAGCCCGTTGCTGAGGATCCTGGTGAGCAGCAGGTTGAAGTAGCTGAGCAGGAGCTCATTGAAGGCAAGTTGTGCCCTTGATCACTTTTTACCTAATAATGTTCTTTAAATACCACTTATCCATGCATAGGTTAATTTTGATGGGACCCGATAGGTCACCCTAGATTTGGTTATCTCATTACCTTGTTTACCCCTGATTCACTTGGGTAGTTTGCTATTGCTTTACCTGGTTTTGGGATAATCATTTATTACCTCTATGTTCCAATTCTGTTGTTATTCTATTTATGTTCATGTTATGATCATTAATGTTAATTGGAACATAGAGCTTAACTTGAGTAACACGTGCCACCACAAGGGTTTAATGGGACGCCCTTGGCTGACTAATTAGGAAAGCTAGTGGAAGACTACCTTACCCGAAAGGGGCAAGGGCAGTAGGGGAGTGGTCAGTGTAGGGAGGTCCCTGGTTGATTTTGCTGCGATGGCGGTCAGCCAGGAACCCTGCATTGGAACTTCCTATAAACTGTAGCGGGTTTTCGGAAGCTAGTGGAACTTTGTAAAGGCCTCGTAGTGTTGCCCTGCCACGCTTCCTAGGTAGAGGTGTATGGGAAGTCGCGATCCCTTGGCAGATGGGTAACATGACTTGTGGGTAAAGGGTACAACCTCTGCAGAGTGTAAAACTGGTATACTAGCCGTGCTCACGGTCATGAGCAGCTCAGGACTCTCTGATGTTTAAATTATGGAACTTAAATTCAATTTTGTCATTTGCATTGCATGGGTTTGTTATAAATTGTGTTCTATTACTTTACTTATGGTTTGGTATTTACTTACACTTAGTAATTGCTAATAAAATTTTGACCAACTACTTAAAAGCAATGCTCAGCTCTAACCCCTATCATTGATTAGCCTTACACATCACATGAACTCACACCTTTGTGAGTTTATGTCCACTGGTTCCCCACAACTTGTTGAGCTATGATCATGTGTGAGCTCACCCTTGCTGTCTCACACCCCCCCACAGGAGAAGATCAGGTGGTTCAGGAGGAGTCGCCTAGCACTGAGGAGTTCGATCTGATCTAGGTGGCGTTTCTCAGTTGACATTGGCGCCGACGATCCTTAGTTCGTTTTATCTTTATTATTTTATTTTGTAATAAGTCTTCCACTATGTAATAAATACTCTGATGTTTTATGACATTTATCTCTATACACTCTGTTATTGTATATGTTGTCTTCTTGGCGCATGTATGAGATGCACCTAGCTTTGTTCCTTAAAGCCGGGTGTTACATCATGAATTTTGCAAAAGCTTTTAGCATTTGGTTCTAAACCTTGGCTTCTCACAGCCCAGACAAAGATTCCCATTCTTATGATAGCTTCGGGAGTAATTTGATGGAGGTAGATTTGAAATGTCTTTAGGACTTCGACAACAAAGCTGCTTAGGGGGAACCGAAGCCCGGCCTTGAGAAAGCTTCGGAAGATCACAACCTCATTTTCTTCGGGGGTGGGAGAGGTTTTTTCTCCAGCATCAGCCCTCACAATAGATACATCTCGAAAATATCTCCCCCTCATATTGTCAATATGACTCTGCTTAATAGTGGTTTTCCCGAAAACCGAGTGACTTGGCCGCCATGGTCGATCTTCGGACTCTCCTCCGCCGCTTTCTACATCATAACTGTCGCTGTCATCAGTATCTTCGGACAAACCTTCTAAAATCTCTTTGGTGATCTTCTCTGTATTGGTCTTCGACATTGCTTCAAGAAAGCCCAGGTTCTTCTCTTCAGAGAGACTTAGCTTCATTTCGACAGCAGCCTTCTTCTCCTCAGACATCCCTTCGGAAACCTTACTTCTCGCTTCCGAAGCTTAAAACTAGGAAAGAAAACAAATATTTTTTGGGCAGAAAGCTTTATGAGCAGGCAAAAGAGATGGCAAAGGGAGCATGCCAAATCAAATGTGGCGGGCTCCTATTTATACACTCGATATGACGGAAACTGTGTGGTCCCGCGTGTCAGTGACTTTTGCTATTCTAGCAAAGGGAAGGTGTTTTTTCGGACCTTCGGCTTAAGGCCTTCGTCCATATCGCAATCTGAATTTATCACTAACAAATTAATATTGCGAGGGGCTACTGTTGGGGGCCTTCGTCCTCCGAAGGTCCTCAAAAACATAATTTGACAATGTTTTCCAAGTGAATTATATGAACAGGTATCTTCGGACTCGGATTATGAACATGGAGTACGGTCAGAACGAAGCCTAAGCCAGACGAAGGGGGATTGAGATGAAGGACGGGCTGATTACCGAGCTGTACGAAGGATGGTGCATGGTCGAAGCTATGCGCAGGAAGCTTCGTCACGATAGCAGAAAAGGGAACCGACTTAAAGATGAAAAGACTACTTAGGCCTTAATAGATTCCCATAAGTCATTAGCAAATATAATGGACATGAATGTAATTTTACATGGGTTGCGTCCCACGCCTATAAATAGATGAACAGTACTCCCGTACTGTTCACGCTGACTTGGCATTGGCTTTCCGTCATCCTTGTACTTTTGCCTTCCTGCAATCCGAAGGTACACTTGTAATCTGAAATCATTTCTATTTTTATATGATAATAAAATAGAAATGACGTTGTGATAATATTTATATGTTTATATTACTTTTTATGTTGCATGTAAGTTCTTCGTCATAGTTTATTGTGCTTACGAAGATATGTTGTTTGTGACCTTCGTCCGAAACACATTATATCCCGAAGGGAAATAATGTTTCAAAGGACGAAGGACTTTATCATTTAACACTTTTTATGTTGCCTTGTTCTTAATCCGAAGCATTTGAGAACAAGTCCCCAACAGCTCTCACACAAATTATTAAACTATATTACAAACTTACTTTTGTCCTTTTTTCTAAGGACTGTTGTTGACAATACCAGCGTTGTCGCAATATGCTTACTTCTCTGATGAGTACATACAATCATTGAAAGGTAATGCAACATGCATTGTCCTTAAACATAAAAACAAATAGTTACTAACTACAACTGTTACATATTAGATTTTTTTAACATCATATTGTCCTTCCCAAAATTGATTACTAACTTTGTTTCAATTCCTCACAATTTTTCTCTTCAAATAATGTTGTGCGAACCGATTGGCCAAAATCAAACACAGCCTCATATCCAAACAGATCGCACCTCGAAAAACCTAAGTATGAATGCTCTCACTGCCATGCTATTTTTGGTATGCTGAAAGAGTTCGTAATCGACAACGAGACTCATCTATTGTATATAACAATTGTTGTAAAGGTGGCAAGATTATCATACCTCCATATAGACATAGGCCTGAACCTCTATCTTCTCTTGCAAGGTTCAATGGTGACATAACCTCAAAAAAATTTATCAGAAACATAAGACAATACAACTGCTTATTTGCTTTCACATCAATGGGCGCTCAGATAGATAATTCTGTTAATGATGGTCGTGGTCCACTGCTATTCAAAATATGTGGACAGGTTCATCATCGTATAGGATCTCTATTACCTCCAGATGGATCCTCACCTAAATTCATTCAACTGTACATCTACGATACTGCAAATGAGATTCAAAATAGAATGAACTCTTTGGGGAATGACGACAGAAATGATGGTGGTTTGGACCCTATTATAGTCAATGGGTTGATAAAAATGCTTGATGATCATAATCCATTTGCAAAAAATTTCCGCATGGCAAGAGATCGTCTAGCTAATAATGAAAGTGAAGATTTTATTATTAGACTCATTGGTGCTAAGGAGGGTGATCCTGTACAATATAATTTGCCAACAACGGATTAGCTTGCCATGTTGATTGTTGGGGATTTCTCTTTGGACACATTCAAACGTGATATTATTATTGAAACTCAAAGCAAAGAACTCAAACGGATATCCTCACTTCACCCAGCTTATATGGCTCTGCAGTATCCATTGCTTTTTCCTTTTGGAGAACGTGGCTTCCAGGTTGGAATCTTATACAATGGTTTATGTGCAAATGACAACAATGCACGAAGACACATGACCATGCAAGAATATTATTGCTACCAATTTCATTACAGGAAAAACCAACCAAATCCATATCTATGCTAGGTTTATTATCAAGTCAAGCTAAAGTGGACGCTAGAGCATGCATCGATGAAAATAGGTTAAACTATATTATTAACAATCAAAAAAACTTGTGCATGGAAAGCATACAGGGAATCACAGATGCGATTAGTCGTGGTTGTATTAGTGGTGAGGAAGTTGGCAAAACTATCATCCTTCCTGCGTCACATACAGGAGGAAGAAGATATATGATCCAAAATTACCATGACAGCATAGCTATCTGTCAAGTTCATGGCCCACCTGATTTTTTTGTCACCTTTACATGCAATGCAAACTAGCCTGAAATTTTGGAAAGCATGTTTGAAAATGGACAGAATCCTCCCGATAGATCTGATGTTATAGTTCGAGTTTATCATATGAAATTGAATGATTTGATGCATGACATAAGAAATGGATCTATTTTTGGATCATGCACTGCAGGTATGGCCGTTCTCATCCCACAACACACATACGACCATACATAAAGAACTAGACAATTATTCCCCACGTATTACATAATCTAACATGAATTCTAACACCCTTTCCATGCAGTGCTCTACACAATTGAATTCCAAAAACGAGGCCTACCTCACTCGCATATCATATTTTGGGTATCAAATGGCACTTCGGAGCCTACATCCAACTTTATTGATTCTTTCATTAGTGCCGAGATTCTAGATCCAAGCATCGACCTTTTGGGGTACTGTTTGGTGGCAAAACATATGATCCACGGTCCATGCGGAGCATTAAATCCGAATTCTCAATGTATGAAAAATAATAAATGCTCGAAGAATTATCCAAAGGAGTTCCATGAAGAAACTAACCTGGACGGACAAGGATTTGCTACATACAGACGACGGAACAATGACCGCTAAGTCATTAAAGGGGGTCACAAGTTGGATAATAGGTGGGTAGTTCCATATAATGACACTCTATTAAAGACTTATCAAGCTCATATCAATGTTGAATGGTCCAACAAAACTGTTTTTGTCAAACACCTCTTCAAATACGTAACAAAAGGACCAGACTACAGCAAAGTTTATTTACAAAGAATAAGGAATGGTGAGGATACCCCTTACGATGAAGAAACTAATGCGAGAAATGAAGTGAAAGAATATTTGGACACTCGCTATCTATGCGACAAGGATTCTTGTTGGCGTGTGCTTGGATATGACATCCATAGACATTATCCTGTAGTAGAACGAATGCACGTGCATTTACCAAATGAAAATTACATAACCTATAATGCAACAAGCAACATATCACGAATATTGTCTGAAGGTTTTGTTCGAAAGACAATGCTCACCGAGTGGTTTTATGTTAATTCAACATGTGAATCAGCATGAAATCTAACATATATTGAATTTCCATCTAAATGGCGATGGGAAGACAAAACAAGAAGCTGGAAACCAAGACATACAAAGGAAGGGAAAATAGGTCGTATATATTATGTACATCCATCTACAGGAGAAAGATATTATTTAAGAATGCTTCTTATGATCGTTAAAGGTGCTACAAGCTACGAGGATTTGAGAAGATATAACAACATATTACATCCCACGTTTAAGGAAGCATGTAGAGCACGAGGTCTTCTTAACAATGACAATGAGTGGTACAATGCCTTTGACGAAGCTGCCAGATGGGCCACTTTCGAGCAGTTGCGACATCTATTTGTCACCATGCTTCTTTATTGTGAGGTTGGAGATGAGTATGCACTTTTCGAGAAAGTATGGCAACAACTAACAGATGATATTCAATATAGAATGAGAAAAACATTGAATCTTCCTTCCTATCAAATGCCAACAATAGAATTGCGAGATCATTTAATTGACAAATTATCTGTGCTTTTCAACAAATGTGGCTCCAATATAAAAGAATACAACTTGCCACAAAAAACTAATTCAATGGGCTCAATCCACGGCAATCGATTTACTGAGGAGGAGTTATCATATAACTTTGATACTTTATCACAAACTGCATACAATCTTCGTGCGAAACTGAATGATCAACAGTTGCATGCTTTTAATACTATAGTTGATACTGTCCTATCAAACATATTTGGATTCTTCTTTTTATCTGGATATGGAGGCACGAGAAAGACTTTCCTTTGGAATGCGATCATAACACACTTACGAGCACAAAAAAGGATAGTCTTAACGGTTGCATCTTCTGGGATTGCCTCCTTGCTCCTTCTAGGTGGTCGCACAACACATTCAAGGTTCAGAATACCTTGCGAACTAAACGAAACATCAACTTGCGACATTAAAAGAGGTACAATGCTTGCTGAACTGATTGAAGCGGCTTCTCTAATAATTTGGGATGAAGCATTCATGACATATAGAAATGCTTTTGAAGCCCTAGATCGTTCCCATCATGATTTACTTTCTTTGAAATCTGTTCAATCTGCTACCATTCCTTTTGGGGGTAAGGTCATCGTACTAGGAGGTGATCCTAGACAGATATTACCTATGATAGAAGGTGGCAATCGTGCACAAATTATAAATGCTGCTATAACCAATTCTCCACTCTAGAATTCAGTCACAATACTACATCTTACACAAAATATGAGACTTCGTTCAACGGATTTAACAGATAGCGAAAAAACTGAACTTGCAGATTTTAGTGCATGGATCTTAAATATTGGCAACGACAATATACCAGCTATACAAAAACCAGGAGAAATGGAGCCCACATGGATACAAATTCCTTCTGAATTCTTCTTACTGTCCCAGGAAGATCATATTTCAGCTTTAATTGCAACAGTGTACCCAGAAATAATAGAAAATTATAATGATCCAACCTATCTACAGCAGCGGGCTGTCTTAACACCAACAAATGAGATAGCTGATTTAATTAACGAACATGTGGTTGACCTTATTCCCGGAACGCACAAACAATATTTAAGTTATGACCGGATTGCATCACAGTCAAATACAGGTGGGACATTAGATCTTTTATATCCAGTTGAATTTCTAAATTCAATAAATAGTAACAATTTTCTGCAACACAAACTGCTGCTTAAAGAAGGAGTACCAATTATATTGCTTCGAAATCTAAATCAATCTGAAGGTTTATGCAATGGCACAAGACTTATCATAACTGCTCTAGGAGACATGGTTTTGGAAGCTCAGATTTTAACTGGTACACATGCTGGAAAGAAAGTTCTCATTCCCAGAATATGTCTGGTACTTAAAACAAATAAAAATCCATTTGTACTCGAAAGAAGGCAATATCCTATAAAAATATGTTATGCTATGACAATCAACAAAAGTCAGGGACAAACACTCTCACAGGTTGGCATCTGCCTCAAAAAGCATGTATTTACTCATGGCCAGCTTTATGTTGTTGTTTCTCGAGTAACTTCCAAATCAGGTTTGCACATTTTAATTGAAGATGAAGATGGTTGATCAAGCAATGAGACAAGGAACATAGTTTACAAGGAAATATTCGATCGCATACCTATGAATGCTGATGCTACAGCTTCATAGTACTCAAAAATATTCACTACATGTACATTATCTACTATTATATGTATTAGTAATGCATACTATGGTAAGTTTATGCAGACCATACCTCATTATATGCAATTCATGTCATACCGAGACATACACACAAGTTTATTCTAATAATCATAACTTACATATATACCACTATTTTTCAACACTCAACAGTTCGTTCATAACATTGACATCTTTGTTTGTTAAATACAGAAAAATGGAATACACTTTATTACCTGATTTAGCACCGCATAAGAAACATGCAAAGATTCAGGTATATGTATCTAGAAAGTGGCTTTTCCGAGGTGCTACTGATAGTGGACCACTACAACATGTTGATATGGTTTTGTCTGATCGAGAGGTACAAAAATCATAATATTTTGACTTCATATATTTCTTTTACAAGCATATGATTTCACAAACATATAATGATTGCTAACAATAAGCTTCTAACAGATTTGGTAAAATGGCAGGGTAATGCTATTTATGCTGAAATTCTTGGAAATTTAGCTGAACAAAAAGCAACGAATATTGAAGAAGGAGTTTATGACATCAGCAGATTCAAAGTGTGCGCAGCAAAAAATGTTTTTAGAATAGTGGATGGGGACAAAATGATCCAATTCACATTTCATACCATAGTAAAACGTGCCACAAGCCCTCCAACAACATTTCCATTATATGTTTATCGGCTAACATCATTTGATCTAATTGAGCCTCATGTTCAAACCACAAATAACTTTGTTGGTACGATATATAACTTGAAATATATTTTTTATACCCTATTAAAACTAACAGAATATCTAATATATTTTATCTTCAAAATTGATTACAAATGTTCTTGGTGTCATAACTGAAATTCATGAACTGACACTGTGACACATGTGCATGTCCGGAGTCAACTAACACCAACAGTGACAAGGACCATTATCATAGAAGATCTCAGGTATTATACAACTCTTCTTGTAGTCCCAAATTTTATGTGATATAATAATAATTGCCTTACGATCTGACCAACAAAAAAACAGCAACAAAACAATGAAGATCACTTTATGGGCAGATCAGACAATAATGTTCAATCTTCATGACGTCTACGATGCAAATACAAATAAACCAATTCTTGTGCTATTCGTTGGGTGCTTACCAAAATTTTACAAAGGTCATAAACATTTATCTACACAAAAGACTTTTAAAATCACTAATGTTGAATTATTATAACTTTTTGTGATGTGACAATTTTGGTATATTAAACACTAGGTGTCTACCTAAGTGGTGGTCCTGCCTGTAGATGGTACTTCAATCCAGCAATTCCAGAGGCAGAACCTTATCTTACCAGGTACACAGAATCTAAACAAAACCTATTCACAAACACTTTCTCATAAAAAATAACAGATGTAATAATAATATAATTTATATCTTCTACAGCCAGTCTACAAAAAGAATTGTGTTACAACTTCCCAAAACTTACAACATCCTCCAGCGATGGAAACGAAGCCAATTGTTGAACATAAATCCCTCTATGAACTTCTTACAGTTAACCCATATGATTTCCCGGTACGTTCTAACAAATTTTTGGCCTTACTATGTTCAATGTTCACCAACTTAAACATCTCTAAAATGCAGGAAACAGGATTTGAATGTACTGTCACAATAGCAGAAATACCAGCTGAACACAAATGGTGGTTTCCATCTTGCACAAAATGCAATAAAGCAACAATCCCTCAGACTGCAGGTTATCACTACGAATCATGCAATTGGGATGGATACAAATTTAAGTAAGTTTCTATATAAAATAAATCAGCTATACTGATTAAACTTTGTATAGCTTACTGGTACACGTAAATTAAATCTATAATTCATTCATGTAATTTATCCCCTATCATACCTTAACAAATAGCTTCTATACACCAGATACAAGCTCAAATTCCTGGCATCTAATGAAACAGATATTGCAGAAATGTTTTGTTTTGACACTGTAGCAAGGCACATCGTTGGTAAATCCTGTGAAATTGTTTTACGAAGTGTCACTGAACAGTCTCCTATCCCACCTGATCTAGCACAAATCATATCTCTGAAATTTACATTCAGAGTCACAATTGACAATCAATCTCTTTTCCAACAAACCAATCATCCAAATGTGTTCCGCATTAATTCTATTATTGCTGCACATGGGAGACAATGTTCTTTACCAATGCAAATAGGAAATCCTGATCAACAAGGACCATCAACACCTCAGAACAAATCAAAACCGATGTTATTAGAAGATTCTCCATCTACAGCTTTGGAAAAATTATCTACTACAACTCCTACAACTGTATGATACTTCTTAATCGCAACACTGCTATAATACATCTCTTACACATTACTAGCTCAAACTAAAATGTTATGTACATTAATTTTTACAGGTAGTAAGGAAGCTTCTATATTCTGAAACTGACAACACACCGAAAGCGTACTCAATTTCTTTTACTCAATTCTCTTTCATTCATTTTAAGATTTAGTGAGTACTAACATAGTTAAAAATACCTATATATGTTCCATGTTGACAATGCAAACAAGAGTAATATCAATAGCCCAGAAAAGGATGATGGCGATGAGGAAACCACACAGGTTTGATCCATTTCATTCCACTAAACTATCATATTTATATTTTCTGCCTAAACTACATACACTTACTTCTTAACATATTCAAAAGTTCCATAAATACAGATGTTAAAACAACTGATTCTACCATAGTCAAATGTACAGAGTTAGACTACCGTACCGTAACTTACTAAACTGTACAATAATTCATTGTTACAACCAATATTAGATTCTCATAATCAGATAAAATATATCTGTTAGAGATCCAAACATTTTGCTTTCCATGTCTTGGTTAATGTGTTGTGTGAAAGAATATCAATTATTATCCTTACGTTGCATTTTCTTGGGTATTGTGCAATGTCATCTTATTATACATCATGTATTACGTCTAACATAGTTTATTCATCTTACACAAATTAACATTTTCATAGCTTACTTAAACCTGATACCAATATATAATTGAAAATAACTCTTCTATTCAATGTAGTTCCTCCTTTCATTGCATACGCATGCATACTTTTGTACAAGTTTTACAACGCATCCACCATCCAGGTTTCATATATATATATATATATATATATATATATATATATATATATATATATATATATATATATATATATATATAATACACACACACACACACTATTATAATACTATATATACTTGCTCTGATCTACCTTCTATGCTAAACAAGCCTTATGTTTATATTTTATGGCTCAATAATTTGACATTACTTACTTTATTCCTACCTATCTTTCAAATAACAATAGCTATTTCACACACCCATTTCCAATTTATTCACATGATGAATGGCAAGTGTTGTTGCTACTGCATGCTATCTTCTGTACATTTGAATAGTTTTGTTCAAATATTATAACTCAATAGGATGTCATCATATTCTTTATTCCAACTAATACATGAATTCCAATTTATCAACTATATCTATTACAATAGAGTCCAATATTCTACTATTGTTCTATTTACATTTGTTAAAAGACATTACAAATTTTCTGCTTCTTTATAAAGAACTTTGATATATGCAGCTTGATACAGTACCCAATAACAAAGGAAAAGGACCAGCAAATACAATTGAATCGCCACCTAAAAGGTTACGCTCCGCATCATACTCTCCTACATGAATTATTTTCCTTCCTATTACGATATCGTAGTTCTATTACCAATCTTAGTTACTAAAAACCATATAACACAGTTTCTCTGTAGCTGCATTTCAGAATAATAAAAATCTTATATTTTCATATGGCATATATTACATACTAAGCTGAATATTAAATTCTAAAATTCGTTTGAACGTTCAAACAAGGGACGATACACATCGGAAAAGAAATGGACATCAAATCCTCCAAGAACTAAAGTTTCACTCAGATCTTCATCGACCTTTTAAGTTGCAGAATGTCTATTTTGCAACATATGTATAATTATATATGATGACCTGCTCAGCTCTTTGAAAATAATTTATGTAAATATAAAAGCCTAATTCTACGTAATGAACAAAAATGTTGACTTTGATCATAACTCAGATAACTATATTTTATATAAATATATAACATCTGCAGTAATCAAATTAGAAAAAATTGGGCGCGCGCCAGTGACTAGTACTGATAATTTGAATGTGTATGAAACTCTGAATCCATCTCTAGTGACGGCCACAGCGGTGAAACCTGATCGGATAAGTCAACAGTGTCAGAATCTGCTAGCCTCAATATCAACCGTCCATCTCGTAATCGAGGGATTTGAGATCCTCTAACCACGGGCCGAATTGTTTCTTCGCCCAACAGATATTTTCCAGTGCCGCTCTGAACAGTGTGATGTGGCCGCGCGAGCCGCGAGGAGCCAGCCAGCCATGGTCGTCCCAGTCCCGCCGCCGCCTCTCCTCGCTTCCCACGTGGCCGTCCGGGCCGCGGCCTCCGCCATATCCCACGGCCGCCGGGTCCTCCTTAACGGTGACCACCCGCCGCAGGTCGCGGCCCTCGGGCGCGGCGACTGGGTCAAGCTCATCTGCGGCGCCAGCTTTGAGGTATCATGCCCCTTCCACCTTGCTGCTTCACTCGTCACTACATTGGGCTCCAGCTCCACGGACTGTTGGCTGTGCATAGTAGGGTCAAATGGGGCTCCAGGGACTATTGGCTGTGCATAGTAGGGTCAAATGGACAGGAACTCATGAAACCAGAGGGTGCTTCCTCTCCATCTGATGTTGAAAGCTGAAAAGCAGAGGGAGGGAGGGGGGGGGGGGGGGGGGGGCTAGCACTTTATGCTGGTGTTAGCTTAGAAGGAAAAGTGAATCGGGTTTAACCTGTGGAGGTGAAATGATGGTGTGGTTGGTGTTTGATGTGCTACCACAGTAAGAGTACCAGTGACCATGATGCAATATGCACAACGAGTGAAGAACTATTACTGACTGACCGTGCTATAATCCTCACATCGTTTACATGTTCATTGTCCTTGCAGGATGCAGCTGATGTCAGGAATCTCTCCCTTGTCTACACTCTTGCTGGAGGTACACATGTTGACTCAACTGGAAGACATTCATTTGGATTGGATATTTCTAGCATTTTAGATTGACATTGTAACAGTCCACGTTGCAGCCCACATGCTTTCTTTATATCTTCAGTCAGTAAAGAATTGAGGTTTTAATCACTTATATCTTGACCTTTTGTTTACTGACCCGAATTGCAGAAAAATCTTAAAACGCTGACATTAATGGAACACAAGGACTTGCAGAGTTTGAAAAGCACGGCAAGATAGGTCTACAGTATATATTACACAGTAAATGTGATAATGATAAGCTAAGGGCGTGTTTGGATATAAGAGCTAATTGCTACTTAGCTAAAATTAGCCCAAGTGCATCCAAACAGGGGTAATAGGTGGGCTATTTTTTTAGCCAAGCCTTCAACTAGTCGTTACCCAACTAGAAGCCAACCTCAGCTGATTTAGGACCTGTTTGGATACAGGAACTAATTACTAGTTAGTTAAAAATTAGCCATAGTGCATCCATACTAGAGGGCTTATAGATGAACTAATTCTTTAGCCAAGTCTCCAACTAATCATTAGTGAACTAGGTAGCCGAACTCAGATAATTTGAGCTATTTTTTAGCCCAACTAGTAACTAGCCCTAGCTCATCCAAACAGTCTCTAAACATATGTGTCTTACAACTTTTGTTATGAAACCCTTATTTCAGTATCTCTCAATGAAGTGATTGGGGAATTATAGGGCCTGATTGGTTCAGTTTTTTTAGGAGCTTTTCTGGGAATCTGGCTGTATAAAGAATCTGAGTATCGTGGAGATTACGTGTGGAGAAAGATAAACGAGTCTATAGGGTTTAAAATGTAGAAAGTGATGGTGTCCTACTATCGCCAGTGTTTTTAAGGTGGCGTCCAGGCGCTTGAAGAATTATGTGCGCCTTGCTCGCCTAGGCGTCTAGGCGGTGGTCCAACGCCTCGCTTCGCCTTACCGCCTTAAGAACACTGACTATCGCAATGACTCGGCCAATGTTCACGTTAATTTTGGACAGTTTTTACTAAAGTGGTTCTCATAAAAGCGGGTTGAATAGTTGGGTGTTTGACAGTCTGCAGCAGCTTCTGGTGGCCAAAAGCTGAAACAAACAGGGTCATACACTTATGAATTGCAACTTTGTGTTATACACTTACGAATTATGGGCAACTCTGTACATGCAGTGGATTGCATTGATTGTGCAGCAGATGCATCTGTGGTGGGAGCAGTGAATGAAGGTATTGAAGTAGCAGCATCAATTGTACCAACAGTTCAAAGGCCTTGGCTGATGATTAGTGTTAATGATGATTGCAGAGATCTTCATTTCCGTAAAGCTGGTAAGAACATGCTGCTTAGGAAATTATCTGTTATACTTGTTAGTTTAACTTAGTGCATTATCATTTGATATCACAATTAGTTTCCTGCTTAGAAGTACTTGCCAACCTGTTAACTTTTGAACTCTGTTGAGTCTGAAAAACTTTGTTTATTCTCTAGAGTTTGATCCTGATGATTGCCCACTGGATTGCTCAAAGCCATGTGAGAAAGTTTGCCCAGCTGATGCAATATCACTAAAGCATCCCATGGTTGATGGAGAGCGCACACTATCTGATCCCTTACGTGGTAAATATGAGGTATCAGTTGCTTTGGCTCTTTAGTTCTTTAGTTCTGCTCCTGTTATCTTCATGAGCCTCATTTTCTTTATAAGATGATTCTGCTTTTTGTAGGGTGGTGTAATTACTGAGCGGTGCTATGGATGTGGTCGGTGCTTGCCAGTTTGCCCGTATGACAGAATAAGTGAGTGCTGTACTTCTTTTTTGTTCCGTTCTTGTCTTTTTGTCATCATCTGAATAGTTCACTCGGAGTTAGTAAGACAAGCAATACCTTTGATTGCACATAGCTTTCATTGGATGGAAATGTAAAGTCACCTTCTGTCAATTCTGATCCCTCCTCCCTTGTGTATCTTATAGAAGCTGCAAGCTTTGCTTGAAACCATTTCAGGAGCTGTGTCCTATGTTCGAGACCCTACTATGACTGCTGAATTATTGAAAAGCGATGATGTTGATGCAATAGAGATACATACCACTGGAAAGTATGTTTCACTTGTCTCAGTTATTTTGTTGGTTGAGTTACCTTTGACTTTTCCCCCATTTCATTTTTCACTTGATCTGATATATTCTGACCACTGTAGAGGAACTGATATGTTCAATACCCTCTGGGACAACTTGAGTGGGTCCATCAATAATGTGAAGCTGGTTGCAGTAGGTTCCACAATTGGTTTGTTGCTGTATCCACATATTTGTATTGCTGGAAATGTAGCCAGTGACTTTTTATTGAAAAAAAAACTTCCATTCCATCATTATTAACGTGAAAGTTCACTCTTTTCAGGTTAGTCTTCCTGATATAGGTGAATCAACTGTTGATCTCATGAACGCAATATACACAATAATGGAGTCCCATTTTAAAGGGTATAATCTTTGGCAGGTTAGTTCTCAAGAGAATAATTACTCAATTGATGCTTTTCAATATTGTGTGTATATTTCAGTGTTAGATGCATCCTTATTCATGACCTTGTTAACAACTTTAAAAAAACCATGTTAAAGCTTCAAACTAGATATTTGAGATTGTTTTGATTATTTAGTTTTTAATCCATTGAGTTTGCTGTTATGTTTTCTTTAAATGCTAGCATCACTTCGCTAGTCATCTTGATGTGGTGGGAACCTGGCATGCATATCACTTATGTACTACTTTTGAATTTTAATCTTGTAAACGTAATGCGCCTTTTTTGCTGGGACTTTATAAATTGTTTTTCTTTTGGAACAGTTAGATGGCCGACCTATGAGTGGTGACATTGGCCGAGGTGCAACAAGGGAGACAGTTTCTTTTGCCGCTCATGTGGCTTCAATGTCAGAAAGACCTCCTGGTAAATGAAGCCAGCAATTGAAATATTTTTGGCCTCATGTGGCTGTGGCTCTCTCGTCCTTATATTTTCGTATTTTGCTGTGCCTGTGGTTTTTGAAGGGTTCTATCAGTTGGCTGGTGGCACCAACTCATACACTGTTGATTGCTTAAAGAAAGCTGGTCTTTTCCAATCATCAAATTGGAATTCAGGGACCGCAACCTCTGAAATGGCCAGTTCTCACCAAGCTTTAATAGGAGGGATTGCTTATGGTGGCTATGCTCGCAAGGTTTGAACTAGTGACATGTCTTCAAATCTTGATCGCTTTCCTAGAGGAATGATCTTTTGAATCTTCATCAAATAGGCTGGTCATTAGCTGCACCAAAGCTAGTAACTTCCCCTATACCTGTTGATGGTGTGGCATCTGCTTTCGTATTTGTGGATTTTGTTTCTTTTATTTACTATTAATTCAGCTCTTACTGAAAACATGGTGCTCACATGTGCTTGTACATCAGTGCATCTATGCAATGTTTTAAGAATAATTCTTTTCCCTGTGCACATGGCAGATCGTTGGACGGGTTTTGCGCAAAATACCAGAACAGTTTGGCCGTGTGCGCATCGAGGATCATCCTGATCATCTACAGGAGGCTCTACAAGAAGCCATGTCATTAGTAGGACCTGTGAAGGGTTATATACCCAGTCATTCCAAGCCTTTCATGAAACAAGTAGATAGACAATAGGAACTAGGAAGTAGGAAAAGCGCAGGATATACCCTTCAACCCAGTTTTGGGCGAAGATAAGGCGCATCGTACTTTAGCTGTGACAGTGAGGAGTTCAATGTGGTGATCATTGGGCCAGGAATCTAGTGGTTGCTGTTGGTCGCTCGTTCTAGATGGATTATGGGCTATGGAACCTGGAGTGCCGTGGTGCTGCAAACATCTCATGTTTCATTCTGAAATCTTTTTAGATGTATAATACGTAGTAGTTGAATTTTCTGTAAAAAAACATGTTGCTTGGTGTTTGCCTTTCCAATTGGCTGATAAGCCTGGCCATATCGTTATGCTTTCCAATTGGCTGATAAGCCTGGCCATATCGTTACTGCAGCAGACGACCTTAGACAAATTTGAGCAGCAGCCGTCGGTTTCGGACGACGTGTTCTGTAGCGTCGCGTAATGCGTCTTTCCATTACGCCTACGCATTTACGCCTATCTAACTGTTATTATTATATTACTCCCTCCTAAAATAAAATTTGTTTTACATACAAGAATTAATATATTTACTTTACATATGTGTTTAGATTTATTATCATCTATTTGAATATTGACATAAAAATAAGAGCTAAAACTACTAATGTTTAGAACGGGGGAGCAAGGACTCTCTCCGCTCTAAAGTATTAGTTGTTTTAGCTCTAAGTTTTTATGTCTATGATATGGATGATTATGAATATAGATATTTATATAATACATACAATAATTATTCTATTAATTATTGTTTGAATCAAATAAAAAGGTAAACGGAATTTTAATTTGGGACGGACAGAGTATATTAGGGCCTATTTGGTTTCTTCGGTTTAAGGACTAAAATTTAGTTAGGAGACTAAAGTTTAGTCTCTACCCTGTTTGGTTATAAGGACTAAAAATATTCAAAAAACATTAAATGAATCATAAGATGACCAAAACACCCCTTAGTATTCTCCTGCCATTAATGCAACTGAAATAAAGGAGGAGCAAAAGGTGAAATCAATATGATTTAGTCTCTTTTAGTCACCCCTTGAAGGACTAAAGACTAAAACAGTTTAATCCATATTTCAGTATCACTTTTTGGCAATTTGGAGACTAAATGACACTAAAGTGGAGAGACTAACCAAATAGGCCTTAGGGAGTGTTTGTTTTTAGGGATTAATTTTTAATCACTCTATTTTATTCTAATTCAATCCCCTAAATTGTTAAACATGCAAACTATGACTCTATTTTAACAATTTAAAAACTAAAATAAAATAAAATAGAGATACTAAACATTAGTCCATAAATCAAACACCACCTTACTATGGCAGCATGAGAAAGAGATAAAAAAGATGACGAAAAACGTCTGCACAGAAAAAGAGATAGGGCAAGGTCAAGGAAGCAAATCTGCAGGGATCATTGTCACTGCCACATGCACCTCCGTGGCAAGTGTCCTTTGGCTTCGGCATCAATCAAATAGACAAGAGGCCACCTCTACCACCGCCATCCGCAGTCCATACAGTGACCCCCACGAGGTCAAGAACCTGTACGAGGAGAGGAAAGAACCTGGAAGAGAGGAGCTTGAGGAGATGGCGGGCGCCGAGGGCGAGAGGTGGGTGGGACTGGCGACGGACTTCTCGCAGGGGAGCCGAGCGGCGCTGCAGTGGGCGGCGACCAACCTGCTCCGCGCCGGCGACCACCTGCTACTGCTGCACGTCATCAAGGAGCCCGACTACGAGCAGAGCGAGGCCATCCTCTGGGAATCCACCGGCTCCCGTACGCACCCTTTCTCCAATCTCCACCACCGCCTCCTCCTACCCTTTGCTATGCTTGGTTCTTGCAATTGAAATTCCTAGGGTGCTAGTGCTACTGCTACTCCTAGGTGGTTAGGTCCTAGCTAGGAGCTAGCCGTTCCTCAACTTTGTGGCTAACCTGTTTTCCCTCCCACAAACACTAGCGCTAGCATTTGCGGCCATTAAAGATCCGCAAACCCTAGGATACTTGGCACTTGCTGCTCCATGATCCATGCCGTGGATAGGTGTGTGACATGTACAAGGCGATTGATTGGAACGACTGATCTTGCCCATCAATCTGCGCACAGTGGTTGTGGTTCCTGGCTACTTGACTTAAGGCAAAGAGACAGTTAAGACTTTATGATATAAACTTAAACTCTAGATTATAAATGCAGTTAAAAAACAACATACATAGAGAGTCGTGAAGAGACTGACTTCAACCATTTCTCCCATATATGTCCTATATAAAAGATACTATCTATATATACTTGTTTTAGTTTTTTTTAAGTCATACAATATTTGTATTATTATAATACACATTGTTATCAGATTATATATCTTAAATAGAATTAATATCACAAAAAACGATGTAATTAAAGTATAGGCAAAAAATAATGCTCACCTCATACGTAGAGGAGTTTTATCTCTTCCCTATATTGGGAGCCTTGAGGAGCTGTTGAAGGGTAATTTCCCTCTAAAGCCCCTTACGTGGCTACGTATGGTGGGGTGAGAGATGGGAGTGGATCGTTGGAGACAGTCTGAGTCCAAATTCAGAGAGGTAGAGATAGTTGGATCTATGAAAAAAATAAACTGGGGCAAGCCTTTTTCTGCAAATGTGAGGCAAGCTTTCCCCGCAAATACGAAGAGGCTGGTTTTGCTAGGAGGCTGGTTGGAATGCCTAGAACTAACCATGCCTTAAGTTAAATATGTGCCAGCTTCATCATCAGTTTACTCGATTTTGTAATGGCCGGCGGCCAGTGTATGCTATTGCTACTTCAGTACCATTTACTAAGGAAGACTTGCTAACTATATGTTGCCTTGATGCAGTCACTCTGACCTTAAGCTTTTGTTCAGCCCAGAGGTCAAAGCTGCCTTCCATTTTATTCACAAAGATACCACTGCTCAGCTGATTTTTGGTCTGCTAGGCAGTAAATTTTCTGCTATTAAAGACCACAAAACTGCTCATGTGCCGTTCACTTTAATCTTCTCTGAAGAGTATTAACCTGGCTAGCCTGTGACATCACGGTTTCTTTAGAGATGATGCTAGAGTAAGGAACATGACATGGTATTCTTAGGCTATCTCCAACAGATCGTGTATCCGGCCGCGGATGCGCATTTTGCACAACCGTATTCAACTATTTACGTTTTCAGCAGATCGTGGATTAGGACGCGCAAAATGAGTGCTCGGTCGTTTGATCGCGCAAATCTGCATGTTTTTCTCTCCTATATGGTGATGATGCACGCGCACTGCTAGACGGGTCGGACGACGTATGCTGCACATCCGAATGCCTATGCTACTGGAGTTAGCCTTACACAGACATAGTATATATTTTGGATACATAAAATGAAGTTCAGATTTTCTTATCTGTTTCATTCATCGTGTCCTGCCGCTTTGAGGATCAATTCCAGTTATCCATATGGCTCAGCTTGCTATTCATGTTTTCACTATTAAATAGCATTGTAGGGCAAGATATTTTCAATGTTGGTGTTACTTTCATCCTAACATGATTTAACATCATGAACATCTATGTCCTTTTTTTCTGTGTTAAATATAATAGCGTTGATTCCCCTCTCGGAATTCTCTGACCCTATTATCGCGAAGAAATATGGAGCAAAACCCGACATGGAAACCTTGGACATCCTGAACACTACAGCTACCCAGAAGGAAGTGAGCACACCAAGCCTCTGGTCGTGTTATCTGCCGTTTCCTTCTTCTCAGTGTTGCTTTTTTTCTTTTAGGTTTTTGAATTTCTTTTGACAAACAGATTATGGTGGTTGTGAAAGTCCTGTGGGGAGATCCGCGTGAGAAGCTCTGTCAAGTTATCCATGACACCCCGTTGAGCTGCTTGGTTATAGGAAGCAGGGGCCTTGGCAAACTCAAGAGGTTGTACCTTCTTGTGACCTGTGGGCAATACTGTCTTCGGTAATAGCAGCGCTGATCTTCTGATGTCCTTCCTGCAGGGTGCTCTTAGGAAGTGTCAGCGATTACGTCGTGAACAACGCAACCTGCCCTGTCACCGTTGTCAAGTCATCAAGCACCGAAGGTTGATCTCATCACCGAAATGCCTGAATATTGCTGTTGCTATAATAAAAGATGGTTGGCCTCATGAAGAACATGCACTAGTTTCTAGCTACCTGAAACATGTTGAACCGGGCAATCCTATTGTAATAATAGACAAAGTGCCTTATGAAGGGCATGGTTATGTAATAGGTCTGTTCTCCAGAGTAGATGTGACATGCTTTTGTTGCTGTATGAGTGATCCTTTGGCCTATTATTCTTCTGCTGCGCTATAGTGATGTCTATGCTTGTACTTGAAAGAATTTCCGTTTTCGATTTTGACTATGAATATTTCATATAAGAGATAGATGAACATGCTCAGAGGAAGAGTTGATATTATGACAGATGCTACGGATGCAAATTCATCCACAAACCAGATCAGGGAAGAGTGAACACCATGTAGCGTGAACTTCCAAGCAAGTATAGAAAGGGAACACGAACATCCATGGACAACGCTTGTTCGTCACAGTACACTGATACGTTCAAATTAATATATCACCGGCATCAGCTTCCTGAAGACCTAGCATGTCACAGGCGCTACATAGCAAACTACTGGTAGCAAAGTTTAATTCTACACATCTGATATTCAGATCCACCCATCCATCCACCATCTAACGAGCAATGTACATCAGAACCCATTTATCCTATGGAAGCATTTCACAGCGGCCCAAGGAAGTCACCAGCAATCGTAGCAAGGAGCTGGAACTGGCGGTCAGCCTCCATCCATCGGAACCCCAGGACCTTGAAGCGCACGGCAGTGTCCTTCTCTAGCTTTGAGTGGGAGCTCATGAACATCACGTTGTTCTCCCCGCCTATGTACTTGTAGTCGCTCATCGACTTCTCAGCCAGGAAGATGCTCTCCACAGGTCCAGATTTGAGGAACACGCCATGCTTGAGGATCCTGTCCACGTGGCCAACCATGACCTCACCCTTCATTGGCTTCTGCGTGATGCAGGTAAACGAGACTGGGAACAGGACATCTCCAGTTAGTTCACGCACTTTTCCTTCATATATTGCCTTCAGCTGATTAACGGCAACATAGTCGCCATGCTCTTTGGAAGCCCTCCTGTTCGTGACATCCTCCAGAAGACGCACGATGATAGTAATGGTATGGATCCAAAGTGGTGATCTTTTAATGGTATGGATCCAAATTTCCCTAAAACAAAACTATGTTGGGAGGTAACGTTAACTAAAACTTGAATGTCAATACATAGTTATGTAGCGTGACTTCTGTTATGGATTATAAGAAATATCAAAAGGTTGGAGGATGATTGCACAGCCACACATGTTCTGTTGGTTGGGGAATCATCCCCCATCATCATCGCAAGAATATATATAGAGGACTTCTCTTACTAAAAGCTTACAGAAACTACTGGAATCAAAACAATGCTGGAACCTAGGCTTATAGTCCGATATAATTCTCCTCTCTAGGCTTACATATATGACTCCTCTTATTAACAGCTTACAGAAACTACTGGAATCAAAACCACGCTGCGACCTAGCTATCATATAATCTAACAACAATTATCTACTTACAGTTGTTTCCTCACAGCCCACCCTATAGCCTATACTGTGTCCCAGAGAAGTTCTCACGAAAATGACTTCAAAATAAAATAAGACGTGTACAGTTAGTTTCTTTTGGTTGGGGTTTATAAGAAGGTAAGGTTCATACTTGACACTTTTGGCATTTCAGACATGTAGTGCTACAGAGTTAGCACATAACGTATAGCGTATGCAGTTGCGGCAAGGAAGACTACGAATAAGAGATGGTTGCCCTGACACTTAGGGCTGATTTGGTGACCACGGAAATGGAGGGGATAATGGGGGAGAGATGAAAGGGGATCCCTCATGGATCCCCTCTATTTCCCTGATCACCAAATCAGCCCTTAAAGGCCTCATCAACCAGTTCTGAGGACGTGCCCGCTCCAGCAATACCTGGAGTACAAACAATTGGATTCTACTAGGGTATGGGGTATGAGACGATAGTTCCTAGACAGTTATGGCAGCAACCTACGGAGGCAATGAAACAACTGAACAAATTAATATGGAAAACGGCATAGGTACATTATCATTTCTATGGAGTAGTTTCTAACTGTAGTTGCACAAGCAGAATGAAGCTAGACTTGATTTCTTACGTACGAAATTTTCCTTTTCATTACTACCCGAAGTAACAATTTCAGACAGACCAACGAAGATCCTCGTGCTAGTCTCAATTACTCAACCCAACAACAGACATTCAGTATCGCAAAGCAGGGGCGGATCCAGAAAAGGGACACGGGTGCACATCCGATTTTTTTTTGCAGAATGTTAGAAGTTAGTATGCATCAAATAGCCAAATGATTAAGGCTGGCGTTCGGTTTCACATAGCGGGAAGGGAAGAAAAGGGATTGAAATACCTGGTGAGTGTCGTCGCCGGCGAAGATACCGACAAACGCCTAGCACCTGTCGTAGCCGCGTAGGCGCGGCGACGGCGACGGCGGTAGGGTCGCTATCCACCTTGTGGAAGTGTCGCCGCCACAAAAATTGAATTTCCGCCGTTATGAAACCTAGGATTCGCTCAAATGTCATTACACAAACACGCTTCGCTAAGAGACCATTATCAATCCTATGCTTACACAAAATACTATTTAGAGGTTATTTGAAGCATAAACTTCTTTTACTGAACTGACTGGACGCTTATGCCCCCTGGCCATAATCGTCGTCGCTCATGGATCGGTCTGGTTCCAGCTGCCAGGTTCCAGGATATCACGGGCATCGACGCGCTGGTGTACTACAGTCCCCAGCCCGACCATATTCCGGGACGCTGGGATCGCCACCGAGCGCCAGCTCCTCGCCGCCATGGTGGCCGTCGGGTTCTTCAAGACGTCGTTCATCGCGCTGGCCATCGTGCTGATCGGCCGCGTCGGCCGGAAGCCGCTGCTGTACGTCAGCATGGTCGGCATGACCGGCTGCCTGGCGGCGCTGTCCGCCGCTCTCTTCCTGCAGGAGCGCGGGTCGGTGTCCCGTGGCGCCGGCGTTGTGTCAGCAGCATCTCCCGGACAATGGTATGCATCTGCCCTTCTTCCCCATCCGGCGCAGGACAGTTGGGGGCCGTCCATTCCTTATTCGGTGCCACATGTGGTGGGGGTAGGGTGCCAGGACCTCCGACCAATTCCTTAGGAAATCTACCAAAACTTCAGTTCCCATCGTTTGATGGCGATAATCCTAAGTTGTGGAAGAAACTTTGTGAGGATTATTTCCATATGTACTCGGTGGATCACACTGTTTGGATTAGAGTAGCCACTATGCAGTTCATTGGTCCCGCAGCTAGGTGGTTACAATCTGTTGAACATAGATTATCCATCATATCTTGGGAAGAATTTAACCATTTGATCAGTGAGAGGTTCGGGAAAGACCAACATCAGGTGTTATTACGACAGCTGTTCACAATACGCCAAGCGGGGACAGTAGCTGCCTACGTAGAAGAATTTTATCAGTTGGTAGATAAACTGAATGCTTACCAACATATGAATGATCCATTGTATTATACCATGAAATTTGTGGATGGCCTTAAAAATGATATTAAGGCTGGAGTCATGCTTCAAAGGCCCCCCGATCTAGATACTGATGCTTTGCTTGCTCAGTTGTAGGAAGAAGCAGGCACGTTGGCAAGGATGCGTGATTACAAATGGTCGGATTCTGGAAATTCATTCAGATCTACTACTCCACAAGGAACTGTGACTGCTCAAGGTTCCAAGGAATTCAAATATCAGACACCAGCCAAAGGGGAGGATAAATCTTCCATGGGTACTGTCTCCCATAATTCTACTGAAGATAAGATGGCGTCCCTATATGCTTATCGCAAAGCTCGAGGTCTTTGCTACAAATGTGGTGCCCAATATGCTCGTGGCCACCGTTGTTCGGACACGGTTCAGTTACATTTGGTGGAAGAATTGTGGCAGTTGGTCCGGCTACCTGAGTCTGAAGATTCACCAAGTGAAGATGAAGCAGTTACTGAACTTAATGTACTGAAATTGTCTCAAGCAGCCCTTGGAAGTTCTGAGGCTCCCCGCACAATGAAGTTTGTGGGCAACATTGCGGGCACAGATATTTTGGCATTGCTAGATTCAGGGAGTTCCCACTCATTCCACAGTACAGCTGTAGCACAGACAATTCAAGGTATTACAGCCACTGTTAAACCATTGCAGGTCCAAGTAGCCAATGGGTCTCACCTACAGTGTTCACAGGAATTGGTTAATACCTCATGGTCCATTAGTGGAGTATAATTCATCTCTACTCTCAAGATCTTGGACCTTCCAACATATGACCTCATTATTGGTATGGATTGGCTCGAAGCTCACAGTCCCATGCTAATCCATTGGACCCACAAGTGGCTGAGTATTCCTTTGCAGGAAACCACTGTCACATTGCATGGAATTAAAAATTCAGTCATGCAGACTGCCATGATACAAATATGTAGTTTGCAGGAATTGTCAAACAAAGAGCAAACCACGTTTAACAGTTTACCTGCTGATATCCAAGCCTTATTGAATAACTTTCCATCAGTATTTGACATTCCACATGGCATGCCACCAGTTCAAGAGTGTGATCATCAAATTCCATTGTGCCCTGGAACTCGACCTGTGCAAGTGAGGCCATATCGGTATGCTCCAGCCCTCAAGAATGAGATAGAGCAGCAGGTTACTGATATGTTGCAGTCGGGAATTATTCAGCCCAGCAACAGCGAGTTTGCTTCTTCAGTGATATTGGTTAAAAAGAAGGACCAGACATATCGCTTTTGTGTGGACTACCGACATTTGAATGCTCTCACAATTAAAACCAAATTCCCTATTCCTATAATTGACAAGTTCTTGGATGAATTATGTGGTGCTGCATGGTTTTCTACATTGGATTTGAGAGCAGGGTTCCACCAAATTCGGATGAGTCCAAAAGACCAGCATAAAACTGCATTCCAAACACACCACGACCATTTTGAATTCAGGGTCATGCCCTTTGGTCTTTCTGGGGCACCAGCAACATTTCAGGGAGCAATGAACACCACATTAGCCCCACTATTAAGGAAGTGTGTGCTTGTATTTTTTTGATGATATACTGGTCTATAGTCACACATGGGAAGACCATTTATCACATCTGCAGCAGGTGTTCACTCTTTTGGCTAAGGATCAATGGTACATCAAGATGTCCAAATGTGCTTTTGCTAAGAAGCAGATAGCATACCTGGGTCATGTGATCAGCCATCAAGGTGTATCCACAGACCCTGCAAAGGTGGAAGCTGTATCTACTTGGCCCACTCCTCAGAGTGTGAAGGACCTGAGAGGATTTCTTGGATTGGCCGGTTATTATAGAAAATGTGTTTGCAATTTTGGTATTATTGCTCGACCTCTCAATGACTTGTTGAAGAAAGGAGTGCTGTTTGTTTGGACCCATATCCGTGAAGTGGCTTTCAACACCCTTAAGCAATCCTTGACAACAGCACCTGTGTTGGTTCTTCCCAACTTTACCAAGCCATTTGTCATTGAAACACATGCATCTAACATGGGGGTTGGAGTTGTACTGTTGCAAGGAGGACATCCCCTCGCATTTGTGAGTAAAACATTGGGTGTTAGGAACCAAGGATTATCCACATATGAGAAGGAGTATTTGGCCATTGTTGGGGGTATGCTTCGTAGCCGAAGATCCTAAAAGAAAGAGAACACCTTCGGCAGACCCTCTCAGAAGCAGCGCCGAAGCTATCACCTATAAAGCTTCGGCACAGTGACAGATCTCAAGACGAAGGGGTGAACCGACTTAAAGATGAAATGACTTAAAGACCCATGATGTTTTGTGTCATTATTGTAGTTGATTGTAAAGGGCATAAATATAATTTTACACAGGCTGCGCCCTGTGCCTATAAATAGGTGAACAGTACCCCTGTACTGTTCACGCAATCTTATAATCACTGACACATTACGCTGGAATTATTGCTTTCTGCCAAGACGAAGGTATAAATGTACCTAAATATTAACATAATATTTAGGTTTGTATAATGAAATATGTGAATAATATTATCTGTTTTTGGTATATCTTTCTATAATGCTTTATGTTTTATATTTTATTTCACGTTGTTTTATAAGTTTGATCACGAAGGTGTGACCTTCGTGATATTTTGCTCATGGTCTTCGTCTGAAGTTCATTAAATCCCTGGGGAGATAATGCTTCAGCGGACGAAGAGCATTAATGTTTAACATTTTATGTTGCCTTGTTCTTAATTCATAGCATTTGAGAACAAGTTCCCAACATTGGCGCCCACCTCCGGTGAACTCACTTCCACTTTTTGAGCTGATGGCTTCGTTCAACAACCAAGCTGGAGCTGCTTCGGCTACGAAGCTGGTACTCCTGATAACAGACGGTTCATGCTCAGAGCCAGCCAACAAGAAGCAGAAGAAGGAGGCACAGAGAAGGGTACAACATGTCGGGGTGCAGGGACCCTTCATCAAGTCGAGATGGTCCCACATCCCAATTATCTTCTCCCAAGAGGACCTTCAGCTCAAGGATTACCCTCACAATGATGCTATGGTTATTTCTTGCGTTATCAAAGGATTTCTGGTCCACAATGTTCTGGTTGATACAGGCAGTGCAGCGGATATTATATTTGCTAAGGCCTTCAGACAGATGCAAGAGCTAGAGGACAAAATTCATGATGCTACACACCCTCTTTGTGGCTTTGGAGGAAGGCAGATTGTAGCGCTCGGCAAAATCACAATGCTAGTGACCTTCGGATTTGTCAACAATACAAGGACTGAGCAAGTTGTGTTTGATATTGTCGTCATGGAGTACCCCTACAATGCAATCATTGGTCGTGGGACATTAAATGCTTTTGAAGCAATTCTTCATCCAACATATCTTTGCATGAAGATACCTTCGGATCAAGGGTCTATTGCTATTCATGGAAGTCAGGAAGCTGCCAGAAAGGCCGAAGGAAACTGGACAGATTCAAAAGCAATCCATAATATAGATGGAGCCGAAGCTTGTGAGAAGTACAAGTACAGAAGGGAGAAGGCTGCTTCGGCCGATCAACCGAAGCCCATGCTCTTATGTGAAGATATAGCAGAGCAGAAGGTGTTGCTGGGATCTCAATTGTCTGAGGAACAGGAGAAAAAACTAACAAGGTTTCTGTTCAACAACAAAGATGTCTTCGCATGGTCAGCCAACGATCTCTGTGGTGTCAACAGGGATGTCATTGAACACTCACTCAATGTCAATCCATCCTTCAGACCCAGAAAGCAGAGGCTTCGGAAAATGTCTGATGACAAAGCCGAAGGTGCTCGGAATGAAGTGAAAAGACTTCTTAGCGCTGGAGTCATCAGAGAAGTAAAATATCCAGAATGGTTAGCTAACACTGTTATGGTGAAGAAGGCCAATGGTAAATGGAGAATGTGTATTGATTTCACTGATCTCAACAAGGCTTGTCCGAAGGATGAGTTTTCATTACCAAGGATAGATTCTCTAGTAGATGCAGCAGCTTCGTCAGAGCTCATGAGTCTACTAGATTGTTATTCAGGCTACCATCAAATTTGGATGAAGAAGGAAGATGAGCCAAAAACCAGCTTCATAACCTCTAGTGGTACATATTGTTATCTTCGGATGCCTGAGGGGCTCAAGAATGCTGGAGGGAGCTTCAGCGGAATGACAGCGAAAGTCCTTCATTCTCAGATAGGCAGAAATGTGCTAACATATGTTGATGATATCATAGTAAAGAGCACGAAGCAAGAAAATCACATTGCTGATCTACAGGAAACATTTGCTAACTTTAGGCATGCTGCCTAAAGTTGAATCCAGAAAAATGCGTCTTCGGAGTAAAAAAAGGGAAAATTCCTTGGTTGTCTAGTTTCAACAAAGGGAATCGAAGCTAATCCGAATAAAATCGAAGCTATCCTTCGGATGGAGCCGCCAAGCACAAAGAAGGGGGCTCAACGGCTGATAGGAAGACTGGCATCTTTGAACCAATTCATATCTAGGTCAGCAGAGAGAAATTTACCATTCTTTGAAGTGCTGAAGTTGGCCGAAGTCTTTCAATGGGGATCAGCTCAACAGAAAGCCTTCGAAGAGTTGAAGCAGTACCTGATAGATCTAACGATGCTAACTCCACCCACGCCAGGGGCTCCTCTGCTGTTGTATGTGGCAGCTTCGCACTCTGCAGTGAGTGCGACACTTGTACAGGAGAAGCTTGAATGACAAAATAAAAAGCAAGTCCCAGTATATTTTGTCTCCGAGGTGCTGAGCGTGTCAAAGAAAAATTATACAGAGTTGGAAAAAGTGTTGTATGCTGTGTTAATGGCTTCCAGGAAGCTTCGGTATTATTTTCAGGCTTACCATATAGTTGTTCCCTCGTCACAGACTCTGAAGGATATTATGAGGAACAGAGAAGCTACTGAAAGGGTTGGAAAGTGGGCCATGGAGCTCAATGAATTCACCATTGATTACATGCATAGATCTTCAATTCAATCTCAGGCGCTAGCAGACTTCATAGCTGACTGGACGCCAGGGGCTCACGAAAAAGGGACAAGTAAAGATACCGAAGCTTGGACAGTATTCTGTGATGGCTCTTGGGGAACCTTCGGAGCAGGAGCAGCTGCAGTTCTAGTCGCACCTTCAAATGTCAAAACATGTTTCGCAGTCAAACTGGATTTCAGTTGCACAAATAATATTGCTGAGTACGAAGCACTTTTATTGGGGCTTCGGAAACTAAGGGCAATGGGGATAAGAAGGGTCATCTTAAAGACTGATTCTCAAGTCATAGCTAGCCATGTGGATAAAAGCAGCAGGGCACGAGATCCGAAGCTCGAAAAATATCTGGATGCAGTCCGAAGGCTGGAAGCTTCCTTCGAAGGGTTTTCCGTCAAAAGTATTCCAAGAGGTGAAAATGAGCATGCAGATTTGCTAGCCAAATCAGCAGCTCAGGGGCTCCCCTTACCATCCGAAGTATTTTTTGAAATAATAAAAGCACCTTCGGTTGAGCTCATGGAAAGAGCAGTGCTCACTATTTCTCCAGTGCACAGTGAAGATTTGAGAACTGAAATAATATCTTTCCTTCAAGGAAATTGACTTTCAAGTGATGAAGCTTATAACAAAAGAATGGAGGCAAGAACAAGACCATATGTCTTGATAGAAGGGGAATTGTATAAACATGGAGTTTGTTCACCACTCCTCAAATGTTTATCAAGAACTGAAGGTATTGAACTGATGAAGGAGATACACGTAGGTCTGTGTGGATCTCACATCGGATCTAGGCCATTGCTGGGAAAAGTTTTTCGTCAAGGATTTTATTGGACGAAGGCAGCTTCGGATGCAGCAGAATTAGTTCAAAAATGTGAAGGCTGTCAAAAATGTGCAAGAGATCAGAAACAACTCTCATCTCTGACTCAGTTGATACAGCCCACTTGGCCATTGCAAAGGTGGGGCCTTGATTTGCTAGGCCCACTTCCACCAGCACAAGGAAATCTAAAATATGTCGTGGTGGCGGTAGAGTATTTTTACAAGTGGATTGAGGCAAAGCCCTTAGCCACAATAACTTCGGTCACTGTCCAGAAATTTTTCTGGCAAAATATTATTTGTCGCTTCGGAGTGCCGAAGGCTATTACTGTGGACAACGCAACACAGTTCGATGCCAAAGCTTTCAAAGAGTTCTGTGAACAAATTGACACGAAGATCCATTTTGCATCGGTTAGACATCCAGAGTCAAATGGACTTGTTGAAAGAGCTAATGGCATTATAATGACGGAAATAATGAAGTTAATCTTCAATCAACCCAGAGGAAAGTGGCCAGATGAATTGATTAAAGTGGTGTGGAGCTACAACACAACAATATCAAGGTCCACAGGTTTTACACCATTCAAAATATTGTTCGGTGACGAAGCAATAAACCTAGAAGAAGCTAAAGCAGGATCAATAAGAACAATGGCTTCGGCAGAGGACGAAGCTGATTATTCTGTCGCAAAAGATGTTATAGAAGGGATCAGGCTTCAGGCTGTAGAGAACATCAATAAATATCAAGCCGAAACAATAAAATGGCGTGATAGAAAAGTCCGGTTAAAAAACATCAAGCCAGGACACTTGGTACTTCGGAGAGTCGCCAACCCAGATACAGTAGGCAAGCTACAGTTGAAGTGGGAAGGACCTTTTCTAGTAGTATCTTCGTCAAGACCCGGTTCGTACAGATTAAAGGATATGGACGGCAACGACATTCCTAGATCTTGGAATGCGGATGAGCTTCGGCGATATTATGTATAACTTGATGTAATCTTTCCATTTTTTCCTATGGCACCCTTTTCCTTTCTAAAAGAGGGAGAAACGTTTTTAATGGGGCCATAGCATGTAATTTCTCTTTTTCTTATTTCAGCTCTACAAGAGCAATATCCCCCAAAAATGTAAATGTAAAAGCTGAGCATACACCATCGAGTGCAAAGAGAAAATAAAAAACAGGGAGAAGCTCCAAAGACGTCCCTAAGGGGATGCAGAGCACGACGAAGCTACAAAAAGACGTTCCTAAGGGAGCGCAGTGTAAGTTTTCTGCTCAAAAGTCGTTCCTAAGGGAATGCAGAGCTTACAGCGAAAAGTCAACGCTGATTCCGCCGAAATATAAGGCAAAGCGTGAAAAGTCAACGTGATACCGCCGAAATAGAAGGCGAAGAAGTTCAAAAGACGTTCCTAAGGGAATGCAGAACTTACAGCGAAAAGTCAGCGCTGATACACCGAAAAATAAGCGGTGATGCCGAAAAATAAATGGCAAAGAGACTTTGGTTATTCCGAAGGGAATGAAGCTTACGGTTGTGGCTTCGTATGCGTGTGTTTGGACATTCATTTGCACGATACATTACATCATACATTTGCATTCATAAAACATTCATTTAGACATACATAGGATCATCATCATCATAACACAGGCAGTTGCTTCGGCTTTAAAGACAAGGCTTCGGCAAAAAGAAAAAGAAGCAGTTTTTATGCTTCGCTGTGTACGAAAAGAAGGGAAGGTGTTTTTCGCCTTCGGCTCAAAAATGCTAATTTCGTTCACATCAAAGCACTTTATATATTGAGGAAAAGGTAAAAATATATTACAAGGTATGGACAAGGTTCCCAAAGTAAAATTTAATTACATTATTCTTTACAAAGGTTATTACAAGAGTTTTTTAGAGTTTTTCTACAGTTGTCTATTCAAGCTTCATTGGTATCCATTAAGCTCTAACTTCGGCTTCGTCATCCGTTAAGCTTCGGCTTCATTTTCTTACTCTTCAGCTCCGGCTTCGGCTTCGTCATCCTGTACGTATTAAAGTATTGTAAGCAAAATTCAAGCTTAAAGGAAGAGGTAAGCACAAGGTTTGATTTTGTTACCGGCTTAAGATGACTCCGAGCTTCATCACCAGCTTTGCTTCGTCCACCCTTTGTCCATACTAGTTTTATAAATCTATTTGCTATGCTTCGGGCAAGGTTGGGAATGTTATCCAAATCTGCTGGTGATAAGCTGAAATTGGGTCTATTGATAACTTTTCCATGCTCGCAGCCAGATTTCAGGAAGGCGACAGCTGTGCCCCGAGAAGCTACCAGGGCACAAAAGTCACCATGTCCAGCTATAACTTCATCAAGGTCATTAATTTCACCTTCGATATGTTCGAAGGCCCCTGGCAGGTCTTTAGACGAAGGATTAAATTTTTCGCTGCTGGCTCCAACTGAATAGAAGACCTGCTTCAGCTGTTGAACACATCGATTACTGAACTCCAGACATTTGTTTTGAAGGCTTATCAATGATTTTTTCAAATCTGAATTTTTCTGGATCTCGGCCTCAAATTTTGCATTAAGCTTCTGTTTTTCCTGTTCGAAGCTTTCCGATTGGGAGAGAAGCTTCGTATTCAATTCTGTTATTTTAGCTTTAGCTTCTGCCAATAAGCCTTCGGTTGTCTGAAGCTCGAAGTCTTTCTTTTCAAGAGCAGCTGTTTGGTCTTTTATTTTGCTTTCTAAATTCTCAATTATAACCTCGTGTTTTTTATCTTCCAAATCTTGCTGCATTTTCAAAGCTTTGCTCAGCAGCATACTCTGCACATAAATAATCTTCGTTAGAAAACATCTTCGTTATTAAAAACAATAAAAGTTAGAAAAGAATTGTTTACCTTGAAATTGGAATAGAATAAACTACCGATGATGTGCTGTCGTCGGTAGCGGCTAATGTCCGTCTCGAGCTTCGGGAAACCGATACTCTTTGATAGAGTACCAATAACCTTCACACCGGTCTGATCCCGGACACAGCCCAACCTTTCGTCATCAATGCCACCGAAGAGAAGTGCTCCCGGCCGATATCCGCAAGATATAGCATATTCTTTTAGCTCTTCTTTTTCAGCCTTTGTCAACTCTTGACCAACTAAGTTTTGAAAGTTAAAAATTTCATTATCTGAAGTGTCTTCAGCTATTTCTTTCTCCTTCTCGGGCTCTGGGGCCATAGTCTCTTCGGTGGCTGCGGCAGCTTCCTCTGCGGCCATGTTTAGCAGTATCCTATCAATATCAGCAATTGTGCTTTCTAAATGAATATCTTCGGCAGCTGTGGCTTCCGAAGGTGCAGCTTCGGTAGCTGTTGTGCTCTCAACAGCTGGGGCCTTTGGAGCTGAAGCTTGTGGTGGTGTCCCTTCGATGGCTTCTGTCACTGTAATAATTCTTTGCTTTTTTGGCTTAGCCGCCTTCTTCGTTTTTGCGGGCTCCTTTTCCTTCTGAAAAAGCTTCGTCAGATGTGGCCCCAGTGGACTTAGCTTGACAGGCAAAGATTCAGTCATTACCTTTAGAATTTCCTCCACGTTGGCGGTAGAGGGTGTCGCAGCAGTTTCTTCTTCTTCGTCAATTGCCTTCTGCTTTGGAGCAGTAGCTTTTCTCTTCTTCGAAGTATCTGTTTTTGGCTTAGGCTTCGGCTTTTTCTTTTTCAATTGTTCTTCATCGTCTTTATTCAGAGCACCAGTCACTCTTTTTCTTTTCTGCCCTTCGGCATCCTTGTCTAGCCGCTCGTAGTCGGGATACTCAAAGTCCAGAGCATCCATTACTCGGTTCAACCTTCGCTTCGGGCGGGTGCCGAAGGCTGCAATCATTAGTTGATCTTCTTTTTTGGAGTAATTGCTGAGAATTTCATTACACATCACTTCAATCGTGTCTAGCCACTCTTGGCAAGGCACTTTGAAATATTTCTTGAATTTATAATGATAGGGTAACCGAATAAGTTCCCCCTTCTTCTTTTCTCCTTTAAGCTTCGGCATGTCCCACTCTTTCACAGTCGGGAACACTCTAAAAGCCAAGAATTCTTGCACTAAGTCCCTAGTGCCGATATGCTCCGCAATAACTCTAAATTCAGCTAGAGCAATTTGGCTTGGGCTCCCTGGTGTCATGTTGCACTGGGGTCTAGTCTCTCTGAAGATTAATTCTAGCGGGCTCTGGACCAGCTTCTCCTTATCTTCGTCAACCTTGACGTAGAACCACTCAGACTTCCAGCCAGCTGGCCACTTGCTACGATAGCTGATCACTGGAAATTTTGTACTCTTGCGATAGGCAAAATTGTAGCAGCCAAAGTTTTCATGCAGACCATCTCCTCTAGCCTTGGTCTGATAATGAAGCTCGTGCACTCGGTAGAAACCTTCGGCAAATGGTTCCACCCCTTGGCTTCGGAGGGCCCAGATATAAACGCTAAGCCAAACTTTTTCAGCGGACAAAGAGCATTAATGTTTAACATTTTATGTTGCCTTGTTCTTAATTCATAGCATTTGAGAACAAGTCCCCAATAGCCATTTTACTGGCAGTGGACAAGTGGCGCCAGTATTTGCAACATGCTGAATTTACCATATATTCAGACCATCGCAGCTTGTCACATTTGTCTGAACAACGTCTGACCACGCCTTGGCAACAGCGAGTCTTTTCCAAGCTTTTGGGACTCCAGTACCGCATCGTTTATAAAAAAATGAGCTGACAATGGGGTGGCTGTGGCTGATGCATTGTCCATACGGCCGGTTTCAAAACCATCTATATTCAGTCTTTCTTTGGGCATGCCGCAGTGGATACTTCAGGTGGTTGACAGTTACACCAAGGATGCACAAGCCCAGAAATTGCTGGCCGAGCTTGCTGTTAGCCAGTCCACCACAGGACCTTTTACCCTTCATGCTGGCCTTCTCAAATACAAAGGGCGTGTGTGGGTTGGAGATAATACACAACTCCAGAATCAGCTCATCACTGCATTACACGACAGTCCAGTCGGTGGTCATTCGGGGTTTCCTGTAACATACCGAAGAATTAAACAAATATTTACTTGGTCAGGCATGAAGACATCTGTCAAGAGTTATGTGGCAGCCTGTACCATATGTCAGCAATCCAAGCCTGATAGAAGCCGGTACACAGGCCTACTACAGCCTCTTCCTGTACCAGATCATGCATGGCAAGTCATTAGTATGGATTTTGTCGAGGGCCTTCCTAAATCACATAATGCAGGCACTATTTTGGTGGTGGTGGATACCTTCTCCAAGTATGCCCACTTCCTTCCATTGCTTCATCCGTATACCGCTCTGAAGGTTGCTCAGTTATTCTTGGACTTGGTATACAAGCTTCATGGGTTGCCCCATTCTATTGTTTCGGATCGTGACAAAATTTTCACAAGTAGGTTTTGGCAAGAATTGTTTCGGCTCTCGGGTACAACTCTCAAGATGAGCTCCTCCTATCACCCTCAAACAGACGGGCAGATGGAGCGTGTTAATCAGTGTTTAGAGACCTTCCTTCGTAGTTTTGTGCATGCCTGCCCATCCAAATGGTCTGCTTGGCTTTCAGTGGCTGAATATTGGTATAACACAAGTTTCCATTCGTCTCTGGGCAAATCACCCTTTGAGGTATTGTATGGCAGGTCGCCACGCCACTTGGGTATTTCCATGTCTGATTCTGCTTCTCAGCTGGACTTACAATCCTGGTTGCAACACCGCGAGCTCATGGTAAAGTTGATCAGGCATCATTTGTTGCGGGCCCAGCAGCGAATGAAGTTCCAAGCTGATAAGGGTAGGACCGAGAGGGAGTTTCAGGTAGACGATTGGGTTTATGTTAAACTCCAACCTTATGTGCAATCTTCGGTGGCTACACGGGCAAACCACAAGTTGAGTTTTAAGCACTTTGGACCCTATCAAGTATTGCAGAAAATTGGCAAAGTTGCCTACAAATTAAAGCTGCCAGAGTCTGCTATAGTGCATTTGGTCTTTCATGTGTCTCAGTTAAAGCAACATGTGGGTACCCAACCAATAAGCTCTAATCTTCCTGAAGCTACAGGTCATCTTCAGGTGTCGGTCCAAGCTCTCGATAGACGTGCCATTCGTCGTGGAGGCAATCCTGTACAGCAAGTAGGCCATAGCCCAAGTGCGGGATTGATATAAACTGAACAGAGGAATGTATCAGTAGAGAAAAACATTACCTGAATCCTATTCTCTTGTGTTCTTCTGCATTCTGTTCTTCTTCTTCTCCTTCCTGGTATTCCATCAAGCAGTTCAGCGGCCGTGGCGCTGACACGTTGGCGTCGCCATCCTGATGGTGTGCAACGATGTGGCCTTCTTCTCGGTGGGGATCGGTCCGGTTCCAGCTGCCAGGTTCCATGCTGTCAAAAACCACGACTGCTGCTAAGGATGGGAAGAAACACTTCTCTTCTTTTCTATGTACACATCTCTTGTCATTGCTAGCTACTCTACTCGGATCTAAACTAGCCTCTTATAATTTCGCTACAAGAACATTATTTTTCACAGCAAAAAAAATCGGATTTTTATCCATAAAACATGTTGTCTCCAGCAGCGGTCGGTTTTGCAGGAGCAATTTCTAACGGCATAGTAGAAGAAACAACACCAAGCAGCAGCAGCAGTTACTAATACTAGTGGTAGATCAGATCAGGAAGGGAAGGAGGATTAGCAGAGAAGCAAGCGGCTTACTTGATGGGCAGGGCATCATCCAAGGACTGGAGCAGGGCATCATGTCGAGCCCTTGCGCCTTGCCTTCCACCTCCTCCTCCTCCCGTCGCTGCCCTCCTTGTCGGACGCGGAGTTCTCGCCGATGGAGGAGCTGTCGGACGACACCGCGCCGATCGACGAGGCCTCCGACAGCGCCTCCTCCTCCCTCCCCGTCGTCGCCGCCTCACCGCCACGCTCTTCCTCTTTTTTATAGCTTGCTCAGTCACATGTTGTCTTTTAGCTAGCGGGGTATTACTGTGTAGGAGTGGGGTAACGGTCCATTGTTTGGCGAGAAGCGAGGGAGAGGAACAAACCTACGCTCTATCGTGTAGGGCTTGGGTTGGCTTCTCATGGTCCATCCGTGGGTTAACGACCTACTGGTAGGGGTGAAGCGGGGGAGAGGGAAACAGATATGGGCTTTGTGCATGACGCAGGACGACCCTCGAAGTTGGTGCTTTAAAGGGGTAGAGACTAGCAAAGTTGCATACTTGCTACAGTTTTCAATTATGTTTGATATATAGTATAAAATATAAAGATATGAGACACAACAGCGAGTTGCTCAGGTTATGTCGGGGAGTCGCGACGACGGGTTGCTTGAGGTCAAGGGATCTGGTGCCACGGTCGTGGTCGGGGACGCGGGACCGATGCCGATGGCAGGTTGCTTGAGATTAAACATATATCTCATTTTATTTTATTTATTTTTGTAAACTTTGAATAATGTATGTATCCTAAAGCTACCAAAATATTACCACGTTACTAAACTTGTGGGAGATGTAAAGTGGGTCGTTAGCCCAAAAGATGCACCACAAAGTTTAATTCCATGTGATAGCAATTGACTGGGTTTAAGGGTTTTTTTGGAGAGAGGTGGACAGAGTATAAGGGTTTTTTTGCAAAACATCGATGGTGGAACTGTGGAAACATGATGTTGAACACTAAATGTGGCACCTGGACATGAACGTACGATTCAGCCATGTGCACCGGATGGTCCACATCTCGGACGGTCTGTAGATGTAGCTTGAATGATCCACGATCAGATCAACTCAGGCGCGAGTCCTTATCTCGTTCGTGGTTATCCTAACCTATCCACGGAATTTATTGGATCTCGTCTAGAAACAGGTCCAGACCTCCCCACTATATATATGTCAAATTGAATGTGAACTATGTATGTGCTAGGATCAGAAATTCACGTACACAACGATTACATAACTGAACATCATCGCACAGTGGTCGAATAATAACATAAAGAAGTATTACTTTATTACATCATGATATCAAAGACATCCATATAGTCATTAACTTAAACAATAATCAAAGTGCTAAAGTGAAATGCAGTAATAACAAGACCTTCACAGGCAGCTGACTGGGGGTTTGCCACTAATCTAATCTAGAACACCTCGAAGTCATGGAACTCCTGAAAGTTATCCACGTGGCCATCATCTTCTCCTGGGCAGTGATTGCAATGTGGACAACCTGGTGTTTATTATTTAAGCAAGGGTGAGTACACATCAATGTACTCAACAAATATCTTGTTTGGCTGAAGTGGGCTAGCTTTATGTGGGGTTAAGCTCAAAATAGTTGCTTCTAGCTTTATGTGGGCTTAACAATGTATTAGTATAATGATGAAGGTGGAAGATGAAACCGACTTAAAGGGGAAAAGACTACTTAGTCCTTGATAGCTCGCCTTATGATTAACAGTAAATGTTAGGGACATGAATGTAATTTTGTCTGGGTTGTGTCCCGAGCCTATAAATAGATGAACAGTAACACCGTATTGTTCACGCTGAATTGTAATCACTCTTGCTTCACTCTCGCATTTTCACCTTCTGACAAGCTGAAGGTATTGATGTAATACTAATATCATTGATGTTTATCCATGTTTATAAAATAAGAATATAAATAGTCTAATGATTTGTAATGATTATTCATATACTTCTGTGTTTCATGTGTCTTTATTTACATTCGTTCACTGAGATGATGAAGGTATGCCCTTCATGACCTTCGTCTGAAGAACATTAAATCCAAAAGGAGATAATGCTTCGAAGGACGAAGGTCTCTAATCGTTAACAATTGTGTTGCTTTGTTCTTGATATATAGCATTCGAGAACAAGGACCAATAGGTGGCCACTGCCCAATGGTTCTTGGTTGCGCCTGCTAGCTAGTACACACAGACTGCTAAAGTGTTGGGTTCTAGGTTGCTAGCTGTGGCATGCTGGCGCGCGTTGTTGATCTGTTGCTGCCGCAGAGCATAGACGGGGCTGACAAAGCAGATGGTGAAATGGAAACAAGCGCATGTCAATAGTTTCCGTGACCGGGGCTGCAGCCCTGGGGTCTGAATCCGCCGCTGACTATTAGTTCTAAAGGTTGTAAACAAGGCTTAGACATGATTTGATTGTATTTATCCTTTGCCCATTCTCCATGGTCCACATCAGTTCCATGATGTCAGGTTACTCTGGCATTTATTCTGACTGCCAGAGCTGTTGTGGATTGTCAAATGTCTAGCTTGTCAGCCTATTTTGTGATAATCGCTTTGGTGAAAACTGTCCAAAGTCAACGTGAATAAGGAATTGGTCGATTCATCACGATAGTAGTCACTTTCAGGATTCTAAACCATATGGATCTCTTCATCTTTCTCTGTATATAATCTCTGTGATACTTAGATTTAGATTCTTTTCATAGTAAGAAAAGTTTGTAAGGAAAAAAATTGAAACAAACACGCCCCTCGTCTCTCCATTCGCCCTTCTGCTCCCCACAACAAACGCATCGATTGGCTATTTGGCTATTGTCGGAGAGGAATTCTCCGGCCGGGTGGATGAAAGGGAAATAGGGTCAAACCTTTTCCTAAATAATTTTGGTGGTTGAATTGCCCAACACAAATTATTGGACTAACTTGTTTGTTCTAGAATATATGTTCCATAGGTGCCAAAGGTTCACAACAAACCAATACAAATATAAAAGAAAGGGTTCAAATCAAAGGAGCAAAGAAAACCGAAGGCTGCCCTGGTCTAGCGCACCGGACTGTTCGGTGTGTGGGTCAGTGTCCGGTGCACCAGGGAGAATCCTCTCCAACAGCTAAGCTTTGGGTTTCTGAAAAAGGCTCTCCGCTATAATTCACCGGACTGTCCGGTGTAGCACCGGACTGTCCGGTGTAGCACCGGACCGTCCGGTGTGCCAAGCGGAGTAACGGCTACAGCGCCAACGGTCGTCTGCAAAAGGTGAACAGTGATATACAGTGCGCGGACTGCGCGTGCAGAAGTCAGAGCGGGCGCAGATGGCGCACCGGACAGTGAACAGTGACTGTCCAGTACACTACCGGACTGTCCTATGGCCCCACTTGTCAGAGCTCCAACGGTCGATCCCCAACGGTTGGGTGACGTGGCTGGCGCACCGGACAGTGTCCGGTGTGCCCTTCGACAGCAGCCCCTCCCAACGGCAACTTTGGTGGTTGGGGCTATAAATACCCCCCAACCACCACACTTCATTGCATCCAAGTTTTTCAGCCAATTCATTCAATACAAGAGCTAGTGCATTTAATACAAGACACAAATAGAGTGAATCAAAATCTCTCCAAGTCCCAATTCCACTCAAAGCAATAGTGACTAGAAGAGAGAGTTTTGACGTGTTCTTTTGAGCTCTTGCACTTGGATCGCTTTTCTTCTTCCTCCATTTCTTGTTCCCAAGTTCTTTGTAATCAAAGCAAGAGACACCAATTGTTTGGTGGTCCTTGTGGGGACTTAGTGTCCCAATTGATTGAGAAGAGAAGCTCACTCGGTCTAAGTGACCGTTTGAGAGAGGGAAAGGGTTGAAAGAGACCCGGTCTTTGTGACCACCTCAACAGGGAGTAGGTTTGCAAGAACCGAACCTCGGTAAAACAAATCATCGTGTCACTCTTGCTATTTGCATGTGATTTGTTTTTCGCGCTCTCTTTCGGACTCGATTATACTTCTAACACTAACCCCGGCTTGTAGTTGTGCTTAAAGTTTATAAATTTCAGATTTGCCTATTCACCCCCCCTCTAGGCAACTTTCAATTGGTATCAAAGCCTGGTACTTCATTAGAGCCTAACCGCTCGAAGTTATGTTGGGAGCTCACGCCAAGAAGGAGATGGTGACCGGCGAGAAGCCCGCCACAAGCCACGGGAAAGCTCCATCAGGAGAGTCCGGCAACAAGAAGAGGGAGGAATCACCTCCCCGCGTCAAGTCGCACCGGAGTGGCGACAAGAAGAAAAAAATGAAGAAAGTGGTCTACTACGAGACCGATTCTTTGTCGCCTTCCACCTCACGCCGTCCGTTACTTCTAAGCGCCATGAGCGCAAGAAGTTTAGTAAGATCCCCTTACGCTATCCACGCATTTCCAAACGCACTCCTTTACTTTCCGTCCCACTAGGCAAACCACCAGTTTTTTACGGTGAAGATTATTGTATGTGGAGTGATAAAATGAGGCACCATCTAACCTCACTCCACGCTAGCATTTGGGACATTGTTGAGTTTGGTGCGCAAGAACCATCCGTGGGGGATGAAGGCTATGACTCGGACGAGGTAGCCCAAATTCGGCACTTCAACTCCCAAGCCACTACTATACTCCTCGCCTCTCTAAGGCGAGAGGAGTATAATAAGGTGCAAGGGTTGAAGAGTGCCAAAGAGATTTGGGACGTGCTAAAGACCGCGCACGAAGGAGACGAGGTGACCAAGATCACCAAGCGGGAAACGATCGAGGGGGAGCTCGGTCGCTTCATGCTTCATCAAGGGGAGGAGCCACAAGCCATGTACAACCGGCTCAAGACCTTGGTGAACCAAGTACGCAACCTCGGGAGCACCAAATGGGATGACCATGAAATGGTCAAGGTTATTCTTAGATCACTTGTTTTTCTTAACCCTACTCAAGTTCAATTAATTCATGGTGATCCTAGATATAAACTAATGTCTCCCGAGGAAGTGATAGTAAAGTTTGTGAGCTTTGAATTAATGATCAAAGGCTCCAAACAAATCATTGAGCGAGGCGCCACCTCCACACCCGAGGTGCAACCCGTTGCCTTCAAAGCAACGGAGGAGAAGAAAGAAGAGTCTACGTCAAGTAGGCTCCCCATCGATGCCTCCAAGCTCGACAATGACGAGATGGCTTTAATCATCAAAAGCTTTCGCCAATTCCTCAAGCAAAGGAGGGAGAAGGACTACAAGCCCCGCTCCAAGAAAGTTTGCTACAAGTGTGGTAAGCCTGGTCACTTTATAGCAAAATGTCCTATTTCTAGTGACAGGGGCGACGACAAGAGAGGGAAGAAGGAGAAGAAGAGGTACTACAAGAAGAAGGGCGGTGATGCCCATGTTTACCGGGAGCGGGACTCCGATGAGAGCTCCACCGACTCCTCCTCCGACGAGGACGCCGCAAACATCGCCGTCAACAAGGGTCTTCTCTTCCCCAACGTCGGCCACAAGTGCCTCATGGCAAAGGTCGGCAAAAAGAAGAAGGTAAAATCTACAACTTCCACTAAATATGCAACATCTAGTGATGAGGCTAGCTCTAGTGATGATGAGGATGATTTGCTCACCCTTTTTGCCAACTTAAACATGCAACAAAAGGAAAAAATGAATGAATTGATTAGTGCTATTCATGAGAAGGATGAACTCTTGGATAGCCAAGAGGACTTCCTTATTAAAGAAAATAAGAAGCATGTTAAATTAAAAAAAATGCTTATGCTCAGGAGATAGAAAAATGTGAAAAATTAACTAGTGAGCTAAGCACTTGCCATGACACTATTTCCAACCTTAGATTTGAGAATGATAAATTAATTGCTAAGGTTGAGAAGTTAGATGTTTGTGGTGATTCAATTGTTAGTCTTAGAAATGATAATGCTAGCTTGATTACTAAGATTGACAAGTTGAATGCATCACTCTCTAGCCTTAAGATTGAGAATGAAAAATTAATTGCTAAGGCTAAGGACTTAAATGTTTGCAATGTTTCTATTTCCAATCTTAAGAATGAGAATGCTATTTTACATGCTAAGATTGATGAATTAAATGCATGCAAACCCTCTACATCTAGTGTTGATCATGTTACTATTTGTACTAGATGTAGATACATTAATGTTGATGCTATCCATGATCACCTAGCTTTAATTAAACAACAAAATGATCACATAGCTCAACTTAGTGCTAAGATTAATGAGCATGACTTAGAAAATGAAAATTTTAAATTTGCTAGAAGCATGCTCTATAGTGGGAGATGCCTTGGCATTAAGGATGGCATTGGCTTCCAACAGGGAGGCAATGTCAAGCTTAATGCCCCTAAGAAATTGTCTAACTTTGTTAAGGGCAAAGCTCCCATGGCTCAGGATAACGAGGGTTACATTTTATATCCTGCCGGTTATCCCGAGCACAAGATTAGGAGAATTCATTCTAGGAAGTCTCACTCTGGATCTCATCACGCTTTTATGTATAAGAGTAAGGCATCTAGCTCTAGGCAATCAACCCATGTTAAATTGCCTAAAAAGAAAACTCCTATTGCATCAAATGAGCCTATTATTTCATTTAAGACTTTTGATGCTTCTTATGTTTTAACTAACAAATCAGGCAAAGTAGTTGCCAAATATGTTGGGGCCAAACACAAGGGCTCAAAAACTTGTGTTTGGGTACCCAAGGTGCTTGTTTCTAAAGTCAAAGGACCCAAGACCGTTTGGGTACCTAAGAACAAGACCTAAATTTGTTTTGTAGGTTTATGCATCTGGGGGCTCAAGTTGGATAATTGACAGCGGGTGCACAAACCACATGACTGGGGAGAAAAGGATGTTCTCCTCCTACGAGAAAAACCATGATCCCCAAAGAGCTATCACATTCGGGGATGGAAATCAAGGTTTGGTCAAAGGACTTGGTAACATTGCTATATCACCTGACCACTCTATTTCCAATGTTTTTCTTGTAGATTCTTTAGATTACAACTTGCTTTCTATATCTCAATTATGCAAAATGGGCTACAATTGTCTTTTTATAGATGTAGGTGTTACTGTCTTTAGAAGAAGTGATGATTCAATAGCATTTAAGGGAGTGTTAGAGGGTCAGCTATACTTAGTTGATTTTAATAGAGCTGAACTTGACACTTGCTTAATTGCTAAGACTAACATGGGTTGGCTCTGGCATCACCGACTAGCCCACGTTGGGATGAAGAATCTTCATAAGCTTCTAAAGGGAGAGCACATTTTGGGACTAACAAATGTTCATTTTTAGAAAGACAGGGTTTGTAGCGCATGTCAGTAGGGAAGCAAGTTGGTGTTCATCATCCACACAAGAACATCATGACAACCGACAGGCCGCTTGAGTTACTCCACATGGACCTATTCGGCCCGATTGCTTACATAAGCATCGTCGGGAGTAAGTATTGTCTTGTTATTATGGATGACTATTCTCGTTTCACTTGGGTGTTCTTTTTGTAGGATAAATCCCAAACCCAAGAGACTTTAAAGGGATTCTTGAGACGAGCTCAAAATGAGTTCGGATTGAGAATCAAAAAGATAAGAAGCGATAATGGGACGGAGTTCAAGAATTCTCAAATTGAAGGCTTTCTTGAGGATGAGGGCATCAAGCATGAGTTCTCTTCTCCCTACACACCACAACAAAATAGTGTAGTGGAGAGGAAGAATAGAACTCTACTTGACATGGTGAGGACCATGCTTGATGAGTACAAGACTTCAGACCGGTTTTGGGCGGAAGCAATCAACACCGCTTGCTACGCCATCAACCGTCTCTACCTTCACCGAATCCTCAAGAAGACATCGTATGAACTCCTCACCGGTAAAAAGCCCAATGTTTCATATTTTAGAGTCTTTGGTAGCAAATGCTTTATTCTTGTTAAAAGAGGTAGAAAGTCTAAATTTGCTCCTAAGGTTGTAGAAGGCTTTTTACTTGGTTATGACTCAAACACAAGGGCATATAGAGTCTTTAACAAGTCCACTGGACTAGTTGAAGTTTCTTGTGACATTGTGTTTGATGAGACTAACGGCTCTCAAATAGAGCAAGTTGATCTTGATGAGCTAGATGATGAAGAGGCTCCATGCGTCGTGCTAAGGAACATGTCCATTGGGGATGTGTGTCCTAAGGAATCCGAAGAGCCTTCACAAGCACAAGATCAACCATCTTCTTCCAATCAAGCATCTCCGCCAACCCAAGATGAGGATCAAGCTCAAGATGATGAGGATCAAGAAGATGAGCCCCCTCAAGAGGAGGGCAATGATCAAGGGGGAGATGCCAATGATCAAGACAAGGAAGATGATGAGGGTCCAAGGCCGCCACACCGAAGAGTCCACCAAGCAATACAACAAGAGCACCCCGTGAACTCCATCCTCGGCGATATTCATAAGGGGGTAACCACTCGATCTCGTGTTGCTCATTTTTGTGAACATTACTCCTTTGTGTCTTCTATTGAGCCATACAGGGTGGAATACGCATTAAGGGATTCGGATTGGGTGTTGGCAATGCAAGAGGAACTCAACAACTTCACGAGGAATGAGGTATGGCATCTTGTTCCACGTCCTAATCAAAATGTTGTAGGAACCAAGTGGGTCTTCCACAACAAGCAAGATGAGCATGGTGTGGTGACAAGGAACAAAGCCCGACTTGTGGCCAAGGGATATTCACAAGTCGAAGGTTTGGATTTCGGTGAAACCTATGCACCCGTAGCTAGGCTTGAGTCAATTCGTATATTACTTGCCTATGCTACTTACCATGGCTTTAAGCTCTATCAAATGGACGTGAAAAGTGCCTTCCTTAATGGACCAATCAAAGAGGAGGTCTATGTTGAGCAACCTCCCGGCTTTGAAGATAGTGAGTACCCTAACCATGTCTATAAACTCTCTAAGGCGCTTTATGGGCTCAAGCAAGCCCCAAGAGCATGGTATGAATGCCTAAGAGATTTTCTTATCGCTAATGGCTTCAAAGTCGGAAAAGCCGATCCTACTCTCTTTACTAAAACAATTACAAATGATTTGTTTGTATGCCAAATTTATGTTGATGATATCATATTTGGGTCTACTATCAAATCTACTTGTGAAGAGTTTAGTAGGATTATGATTCAAAAATTCGAGATGTCTATGATGGGGGAGTTGAAGTATTTTCTAGGATTTCAAGTCATGCAACTCCAAGAGGGCACCTTCATTAGCCAAATGAAGTACACTCAAGATATACTCACCAAGTTTAGAATGAAGGATGCCAAGCCCATCAAGACACCCATGGGAACCAATGGGCATCTCGACCTCGACACGGGAGGTAAATCCGTAGATCAAAAGGTATACCGGTCGATGATAGGATCTTTACTCTATTTATGTGCATCTCGACCGGATATTATGCTTTTCGTATGCATGTGCGCAAGATTCCAAACCGATCCTAAGGAAGTTCACCTTAGGGCCATGAAACGAATCTTGAGATATTTAGTTTATACTCCTAAGTTTGGTCTTTGGTACCCCAAGGGATCCACTTTTGATTTAATTGGATATTCAGATGCTGATTGGGCAGGGTGTAAAATTGATAGAAAGAGCACATCAGGGACTTGTCAGTTCTTGGGAAGATCCCTGGTGTCTTGGGCTTCAAAGAAACAAAACTCAGTAGCTCTTTCAACCGCCGAAGCCGAGTACATTGTCGTAGGCCATTGTTGCGCGTAATTGCTTTGGATGAGGCAAACCCTCAGGGACTATGGTTACAAATTAACCAAAGTTCCTCTCCTATGTGATAATGAGAGTGCAATCCGCATGGCGGATAATCCCGTTGAGCACAGCCGCACTAAGCACATAGCCATTCGGTATCACTTTTTGAGAGATCACCAACAAAGAGGGGATATCGAGATTACATATGTTAGCACCAAAGAACAATTAGCCGATATCTTTACCAAACCACTAGATGAGAAAACTTTTACCAAACTTAAGCATGAGCTAAATATTCTTGATTCTCGGAATTTTGATTGATGTTTTGCACACATAGCTCATTTATACCTTTGATCATCTCTCTTTTATGTACTATGACTAATGTGGTTTTCAAGTGTATTTCATGCTAAGTCATAGATTGAAAGGGAAATGGAGTCTTCGGCAAAGACAAGGCTTCCACTCCACTCCATCGAATTATTCATCCTTCACCGTCACTCCGCACCGCTCTCCAATTTGGTATAATCTTCACTCATATATTGTTTGCCAAAGGGGGAGAGAAAGTAAAAGGGCTTATATTTCACTCACAAAGTATCCATTTTTGGCGATTCATGCCAAAGGGGGAGAAAGTTTTAGCCCAAAGCAAAAGGACCGCACCACCACCAATTTCAAAAAAAAATGTAGTCTTTTCAATTTGTATTAAAGAAGTTTTCAATTGGTATCTTATTTTTTTATATAATTTCAAATTGGAATGACCTCTTTCAAAATTAATATCTAAAACCCTCTTGAACACTAAGAGGAGAATTTCATTAAGGGGGAGTTTTGTTTAGTCAAAGGAAAAGCATTTGAAACAGGGGGAGAAATTTCAAATCCTGAAAATGCTTCTCAAAATCTTATTCATATACCTTTGACTATTTGCAAAAGACTTTGAAAACGAATTTCCAAAACATTTGCAAAAACAAAACAAGTGGTGCAAGTGTGGTCCAAAATGTTAAAATAAATAAAGCAATCCATGCATTTCCTATGAATGTATAAATTGGTTTTAATTCCAAACAACCTTTGCACTTACATTATGCAAACTAGTTCAATTCTGCACTTATATATTTGCTTTGGTTTGTGTTGGCATCAATCACCAAAAAGGGGGAGATTGAAAGGGAAATAGTGTCAAACATTTTGCTAAATAATTTTGGTGGTTGAATTGTCCAACACAAATTATTGGACTAACTAGTTTGCTCTAGAATATATGTTCCACAGGTGCTAAAGGTTCACAACAAACCAATACAAATATAAAAGAAAGGGTTCAAATCAAAGGAGCAAAGAAAACCGAAGGCTGCCCTGGTCTGGCGCACCGGACTGTCCGGTGTGCCACCGGACAGTGTCCGGTGCACCAGGGAGAATCCTCTCCAACTGCTAAGCTTCAGGTTTCTGAAAAAGGCTCTCCGCTATAATTCACCGGACTGTCCGGTGTAGCACCGGACTGTCCGGTGTGCCAAGCGGAGTAACGGCTACAGCGCCAACGGTCGTCTGCAAAAGGTGAACAATGATTTACAGTGCGCGGACTGCGCGCGCAGAAGTCAGAGCAGGCGCAGATGTGCACCGGACAGTGAACAGTGACTGTCCGGTGCACCACCGGACTGTCCGGTGGCCCCACTTGTCAGAGTTTCAACGGTCGAACCCCAACAGTTGGGTGACATGGCTGGCGCACCGGACTGTCCGGTGCGCCCTTCGATAGCAGCCCCTCCCAATGGCAACTTTGGTGGTTGGGGCTATAAATACCCCCAACCACCACACTTCATTGCATCCATGTTTTCAGCCAATTCATTCAATACAAGAGCTAGTGCATTCAATACAAGACACAAATAGAGTGAATCAAAATCTCTTCAAGTCCCAATTCCACTCAAAGCAATAGTGACTAGAAGAGAGAGTTTTGTCGTGTTCTTTTGAGCTCTTGCGCTTGGATCGCTTTTCTTCTTCCTCCATTTCTTGTTCCCAAATTCTTTGTAATCAAAGCAAGAGACACCAATTGTGTGGTGGTCCTTGTGGGGACTTAGTGTCCCAATTGATTGAGAAGAGAAGCTCACTCGGTCTAAGTGTCCATTTGAGAGAGAGAAAGGGTTGAAAGAGACCCGGTCTTTGTGACCACCTTAACGGGGAGTAGGTTTGCAAGAACCGAACCTCGGTAAAACAAATCATCGTGTCACTCTTGCTATTTGCTTGTGATTTGTTTTTCGCGCTCTCTTTCGGACTCGATTATACTTCTAACGCTAACCCCGGCTTGTAGTTGTGCTTAAAGTTTATAAATTTCAGATTTGCCTATTCACCCCCCTCTAGGCGACTTTCAGTGGCGGAATGCACCCGCCCTAAATCCTAAGATGAGGAGGGCCTAAGCGTTTTGCCTGTTAGGTGGAAACGAGAAGAACACAAGAACACACAAGGATTTAGAGTGGTTCGGGCCGCCGGAGCGTAATACCCTACTCCACTGTGTGATGTATTGAGCTTGAGAGTCTAAGTGAGCTTGAGCCTAAGTTGGGTCTGCCTTGTAACGTTGTGTGTCCTCCCTTTTATAGCTCAAGGGGGGTACATACAAGGATGCTGGGCCCCGACATGCGGGCCCATGGACAAAACGAAGGGAATACATATAGAAGTATCCAACGCCAGCGTCGCCTAGAAGATCTTCGAGCTCCATAATGTCCGTAGTCATTATAGTATTAATATATCGTGGCTGATTCCTCGGTAACGCGTGAGCCATGATGAGCACATTGTATGCCGCAGCACGGGCGTACTGCCTGCCATCAGAATGGATAGGCACGCCGCCTGCAGGATGGCCTGGTCGCCGCCCGTCAGCGGAGTGGATAGGGCACATTAAATGCTGAGGATGCACGTCGCCCGCCAGTGGAGTGGACAGGGCTCATTTAATGCTGAGGCGGCACATCGCCCGCTAGTGGAATGGACAGGCCGCACGCCTTACCCGCATTAAATGCAGAGGTCGCGCGGCCCAGAGGCCTTACGTCAGGCTCCGCCCGCTGGCTTACGTCACGGGCAGCTGGCCACGTGGCAGCAACAGGTCTCCGCCTGAGTGGGGAGCAGAGACGTATGCGGTATGGTCTGGACACGTGTCGGCTTCGGACCCCCGCCTGGCCTTAACTAAGGTCCGGGTACTTTTTGTCCCAGAGCCCCGGGACCCTGTTGTGAGTGACCCAGAACCCACACAGAGGGGTCCGGAACCCATACCAGAGGTCCGGTTCGTGCCCGTGGAGGTCCTGGACCTTACCCGGAGGTCCGGTCCGTATATACAGGGGTCCGGTACTTCCCATGGGGGTCCGGACCTACTGTTGATACCTTGGAGGATATCATCTTCTCTGGCCACGTGGCGGCCCTGGAGCTGGCCACGTGGTGGGGTCGGGTGTTGCTCACCACGTGACTAGAGATAGCCGCGTGGGCACCGTGTCTTCATGTTGTAGTAAGGGGTACCCCTGTTTCAGGGTACTGACAACTATGGCTTAGGCTATATGCAATGGTTCCCTCTAAACTTTGCCCCCCTATATCTCACTTTTGTGTCACGTCATACAAATTTCACCCTCTACTTTTCTCCTTTCCGCAACTCTAAACTTCGCCCCTATATCTCACTTTTGCGTCTCGTCATACAAATTTCACCCTCTACTTTTCTCCCTTTCGCAACATCCGCTACGGTTACCCTTAAATTCTCCCCCTATACCCCACTAAAACCATAAAATATTATTTTCCATACATTTTCATCATCTAATATCATTTTTTCTCAACTAATAAATAATGGTGTGCACATAATTTAATAAAGGGGGCTGACATAGACCACCCTTGATCTGGCGTGCTGTGGCTTGTAGCAAGGGGGTAGGGGAGGGGTTAGACTTAGACTGTCCACAGTGGTGACCTCTAAATTTCCCCCCTATATAATTTTGTGTCACATCATCAACATTTTACCCCCTACCTTTTCATCTCCCGCAGCGGTTCCCCCTATATTATCCTCCTATACCTCACTACAACTATAAAATATCATTATCTAACCATATTTATTTTTATTACTATTTCAACTATTAAATATGGAGCACTGTGCAAGGGGCACTATAGTGCTCCCCTTGATCTGGGGGAGCGGCGCGGCCTCCCCTTGGCCTTGCGCTGCAGCGCGTGGGGGTCATTTGAAGGCCGCCGCTGCGCGCATAGAGACCCCCTACGCGTATACAGTGTAAGGGGAGGGGGCACGGAGTGGCATGCGCTGCGGACAGCCTTAGAAACAGGCGCTGCACCGTGGTCGTGACGCTAAATTGCTACAGGATTAGAGGAGGGGAGTTGTAGAGTGAAATGTTGCACCAGTCTTACACCGACAAATACTGTATACAAGAGCATTGAAATGTCCTCAAGTCTTTTCATGTACGGATCGATCGCGCTGTGAGTACTGTACGTAGAAGACTCGACAGATGGATCGACCTGACTCCCGTTGCCGGATGGTTCGGTTCACGTGTGCTTGCGCTGTGCCATAAAGGGCACGGATCGTGATCGGACCCCGCACCGCATGACGGAGCACGGAAAGCCATGAGTGACTGCCACTGCCAGACGGCACACCCAGTTGGCATTGGCAATGGCAAGAGACAGGGCTCCCAGTCGCAGTCGCAGGCGCAGGCGGCAGACACAACAGGCACAGGCACAGGCACAGGCACGCCCACGGATGACGGACCCGTGCTCTTCTCGGCCAGCAAGGCAAAGGCAAGGACCAACCTATTGCTTTGCGCCTTTGTTGCCCCTGGCTGCTCCCTGCAACCCAAAAGCCAAGACAGCCTTCCATTTTTTAGGCGAGAATCATGCGCTTGGACCCGAACCTGATGATCGCCGCACTAATTATATGTATAATAATTCCAAATCCAACTCTTCCAAGCAGATTTTTTTTTTCAAAAATGAAAACCCACTCCCTCAATCCCAAGAACTCGTCAGGCATCCTTTGGAGCGCAAGATTTCCAGCATGCAGACCCTTTCTCGGTCTGCTGCCACATGCGCCCCCTATCCTCTTCCTCTTTAAATTTATTTTCTCAATCTCCTGTAATAAACTTGTTTCCTAATTAGTTACAAAAAACTGAATTTATCTTCTGCCATATCCTAATAGGAGCCAACACAAAAAAAATGTTCCTATTTAGACCGTCTCGAGCAGTTCACTCATATGATCACCCAAAATACTATTTTGCGAGAAGAGAACGACCCACCGGAGCCCTCAAACAACCGATTCCTTTTCGTCCATTGGCCCTTCGTTTCGTCGCTGCTCCCTGGTAATCTCCGTGACCGTGACCCGCCGCCGCAGATCTCGCCGAGGAGACAGGGATCGTTTCCACCGCCCGGGCAACCCCACTGGAGCCCACCAACAACCGGTTCCTTTCCGCCCATTAGCCCTCTGTTTCGTCGCCGCTCACTGGTGATCTCCGCGACCATGACTCGTCGTCGTAGATCTCGCCGAGGAGACACGGATCACTTTCGCCACCCGAGCAACCCCACTGGAGCCCGCAAAACAATCGGTTCCTTTTCGCCCATTGGCCCTCTGTTTCGTCGACGCTTTCTGGTGATCTCCGCGATCGTGACCCACCGCCGCAGATCTCACCGAGGAGACATGGATCGTTTCTGCCGCTCGGGCAACCCCACTAGAGCCCGCAAACAACCGGTTCCTTTTCTCCCATTGGCCTTCCGTTTCGTCGCCGCTCCCTGGTGATCTCCACGACCGTGACCCGCCGCCGCAGATCTCACCGAGGAGACAGGGATTGTTTCCGCCGCCCGGGAAACCGGACATAAAAAATGAGGCCTTTGCTCCTTGTCGAGTTGCTGAGGCGCTACTCTAACAGGATTCGGCATCCTTGGTTCCCCACAGAAGGACCTCGCGGTTGGCATCTAAGGAGCACAGGGACAGGCTCCACCACCAGCCCTACCCGCGACATCTAGGCGACTGGGTGACGACTAGGCGTCCGTCCCTGTCGCCAAGCACCACCAGGCCTCACCGTCAACAAAGTCCACCACCAGCCCTACCCCCGCTATGCCTACCTCCTCTCCCTCCTCGGCGTGTTCGGCTCACCAGCCACGCAAGTTCGAGGTCTTCGGGGAGCTCAGTCTGCCGCGCTCTCAAGTTCAGCACTTTGGAGTTGGGATGTTGGGGTTGGTTCATGAGTGATTTGATTTCGTCCTGCTCCTCGATGTGATTGTTGTGTGGTTTTGCTCGTTGGTGTGACCCGATTTCATCCTGTTCATTTATGTTCTATATTTTGTTGATTTCTGCTTGTTTCTATGATTTCGGAAAACATAGCCGTAAGATCCATAGCTGGTTTGAACATGAAGAACATGAAGAAACCCTGAATCAGGGATCCGATAAAAACAAAAGGTTTAAAATCAAATTTGTTCTGACTGAATTAAAATGGAAGGATGACTTGCATAGAGAACAGTCGTATCCTCCATAGGCGACCCCGTCAAAAGAAATAAGAAGGGGCAAAATGATAAAATCAAAAAGGTTGATGGTCAGTGAAAAAAATTAGTGGGGTGGAGTGAAAAATCCTGAGATAGTCTGTGGAACGCATAAACCCAAATCGGATTTGATTATGTCCTCCTCCCCTCACCCAAAGGGTGAAACCCCTAACCCTCACCCCCACTCTTATCTCTGCCGATACGTCGGTCACCTTTGGGGAATGCCACAACGATCATTTTTGTGAGTGTGGTTAAAACCCTAGAGCTCCCACCACTTGTGTTGAGATGCAGCTAAGATGCACTGACAGACGCGGCAGAGCAGGAGGTCGTGGATCTGGACACAGAACTGCAAGGGAGAATGTCTGGATAAGAGTAGAAGAGGGTCCTCTAGTACGCAGAAGAAGGCAATGGATCAAGCTGATGAAGGGGATCTGAGAGAAAAGGAGGAAATATGTCATCAAGATCCATGGGAACAATAGAAAATAAGCCCGGACCACAAGGGGGATGTCGACTGGAAAGGGTCTAGATTAGAAGAAGGTGGTGAAGATTTCAAAGGTGTGCCTATCAAAAGAGAGGTAACTCATAAACTCGTGCCTGGTAGAGCTTCTTGTGATTTTGGTCATCTTAAGAATCATATTACCAGAGAGTACCGACGTCGATTCCCATGTTAAACATGTGGGCTTGATGACTAAGGGTGTAAATGGTACGGATATTATCCGAGCATCCGATCGTCCGAAGAGGCTAGTTATCCGACTGGATAGTTTTTTTCGGATATCCACAGAATTTTCGGATTTCCGATTCGAATTCGGATAGTACAGTTCGGATATCGGATACGGATATGAGATGACTGATATCCGTTGGATTTCGGATATCCGAGTATCTTCTCGGATATCTGTCCGGATTTCAGATTTCGGATATCCGGACATCTTCCTAGATATCTTACCAGATTTCAGATATCCGGATAGTTAAATGTGTAATCGCCCTAAATATCTAAGTTTCAACATAATCAATACTTCACTTTATCATTTTCATATGGGGACTTGAGGTTATGTTCTTATATAACGTTTGTTGGTCCTAGTAACCTATTTGTAATTTTCGGTCGAAAGTGGAATATTTTATGAATTTAATTGCATTTTGATAATTTTCTGTAGAAAAAATAATAACAATACACAAATAGTTTCAGAAATTCATGAAATTTGACGAAGGGGCAATGTATGCCCATATAGCATCCTCAAAAATGTTTGGGCCATAAAATCTAAAGATTGTCAGCGTTTCTTTCAATTCACTTTCACTTGTTGCGTGAGTTATATGTGAAATCACCTTAAGGATTCAAAATTTAACATAATCAATAATTCACTTTATCATTTTCACATGTGGAGTTGAGGTTATTTTCTTATATGATGTTTATTAGTTTTGGTAACTTATTTGCCATTTTCGGTCGATATTAGAATATTTTATGGATTTAATTGAATTTTGATGATTTTTGACAGAAAGAAAATAATAATACACAAACAAACCTAAAAATCAAGAAATTTGACGAAGGGGTAACATATGTCCACATAAAATTCTAAAAAATGTTTGGGCCATAAAGTTCATAAGATGTCAGTGATTATTTTCATTTCACTTCCAATTGTTGTGTGAGTTATACGTGATATGAGTTTAAGTAACCTAGTTTCAACATAATCTTTATTTCACTTTACCATTTTCATGTAGGGACTTGAGGTTATCTTCTTATGAAATATTTATTAGTCTTGGTAAATTATTTGCAGTTTTCGGTCCATACTAGAGAATTTTATGGATTTAAATGCATTTTGTTGATTTTCTGCAGAAAGAAATTAATAATACACAAATAGTCTCAGAAATTCATGAAATTTGGCGTAGGCGCAACATATGTCCATATAGCATCCTAAAAAATGTTTGAACCATAAAATTCACAAGATGTCAGTGATTATTTCATTTGATTTCCACTTATTTGTGTGATTTACATGTGAAACCACTATAAACATCTAAGTCTCAACATAAACAATACTTCACTTTTATCATTTTCATGTGGGTACTTGATGTTATATTCTTGTAGAAATTCATGGAATTTTATGGAGGCGTAGCATATGTCCACATATAATCCTCAAAAATGTTTGGACTAAAGGAGGGGCTAAATGATTATAACTATGATATGTTTGGAATTGTGTCTTACACGATATCCGATAAAAATATTCGTTACCGACGCTATCCGTGTCCGACTAGTTTCGTATTCAATCCACGACTATCCGTATTTGTATTCAAGAACATCCGTATTTGTATTCGTATTCGAAGCTATCCGTATTCGAATTCGAATCCGAATAAAAATATGAAAACAAATATGATTTCATTGATATCCATCCGTATTCGATCCGATTACACCCCTATTGATGACCATACAATTTTTAAATGTAAGAAGTGCTAATCATGGAATCTTGGTGTGCTATTCAGGTAGAGGATCAAAGTTTCTTTTATATTGAGGAAGTCATAGATACTAGAATGATTAGAGAAAGATCTAGCACTGCAGTGATTACTGTGGTTCAGGGATCGGGTGGAGAAAGACAAATTGAGCAAGAGTTTGTTAATTTGGTTGGAAAAATGTGTGAAGATGGCCTGCCAGAACTATTGGGGAGAATAAGTATTTAATGAGGTTTCATGATCCTAAGATGATTAGTGATCTTGGATATTTCAGGCCTCTATGAATGAGAACAACTAAAACCCAAATTACAATATACACCTGGTCACCTGTTGTTAGTGCTAAAAGCTGTCTACATAGAGGTTGGTTTAGGATAAGAGGAATTCCTGTTGAACAGAGACATATCAAAATTATTGCCAAAGTTGGTGGGATTGTGGGGAAGGTGGTAGAAATTGATGAAAAACCAGGTTGAGGAATGAGTATGTGAGAACAAGAATTGCTTGTAGAGATGTTGAGAGCACCTAGAGGGGGGGTGAATAGGTGATCCTGTGAAACTTAAACTTATAGCCACAAAAACTTGTTAAGTGTTAGCACAATAATCGCCAAGTGGATAGAGAGGAGTCTCAACAAAACACAATACCACAAGAGATCAAACACAGAGATGACACAGTGGTTTATCCCGTGGTTCGGCCAAGACCAACGCTTGCCTACTCCACGTTGTGGCGTCCCAACGGACGAGGGTTGCAATCAACCCCTCTCAAGCGGTCCAAAGACCAACTTGAATACCACGGTGTTTTGTTTTGCCTTTCAATATCCCGTTTGCGAGGAATCTCCACAACTTGGAGCCTCTCGCCCTTACACTTGAGATTCACAAGAAATTCAGAGTAAGGGAGGAAAGCAACACACACAAATCCACAGCAAAATGCGCACACACACGGCCAAGAATCGAGCTCAAAAGACTATCTCAAAGTTCTCACTAGAACGGAGCTCGAATCACTGAGAATGACAAACGAATGTGCAAAGACTGAGTGTGGATGATCAAGAATGCTCTAAGGTTGCTTGGTGTTCTCCTCCATGCGCCTAGGGGTCCCTTTTATAGCCCCAAGGCAGCTAGGAGCCGTTGAGAGCAAATCTGGAAGGCCAATCTTGCCTTCTGTCGTCGGGGGCACCGGACAGTCCGGTGCACACCGGACACTGTCCGGTGCCCGATTTCCTTCCTTAAATAGCGAAGCCGACCGTTGGCAGACTTGGAGCCGTTGGAGCACCGGACATGTCCGGTGCACACCGGACAGTCCGGTGCACACCGGACAGTCCGGTGCCGTCTTCTAGCCGTTGGCTCAGCCACGTGTCCCTCGCAGATTGCGCGGCCGACCGTTGGCTCACCGGACAGTCCGGTGCACACCGGACAGTCCGGTGAATTTTAGCCGTACGTCGCCGGTGAATTCCCGAGAGCAGCCACTTCGCTCGAGCCAGCCTGGCGCACCGGACACTGTCCGGTGCACCACCGGACAGTCCGGTGCACCCAGACTGGGCAGACTTTGGCTGCTCGTGCCATCTCTTCTCCAACTCGATTTTTTCTGTTTCCAGCACTTAGACACAATACATTAGTCCATAAAACAATGTACTAAGTCTGAGAAACATACCTTTATCCTTGATTTGTACTTTGTCCACCATTTTACAATTAGGCATCTGTGTTGGGCACTAAATCACCAAAATACTTAGAAATGGCCCAAGGGCACATTTCCCTTTCAATCTCCCCCTTTTTGGTGATTTATGCCAACACAACATAAGGCAAGTAGAACAAGTACAAAAACACTTCAAATAAGAACTCAAATTATTTTGATTCAATTTTGACATATATGGATCACTCTATGCCACCACTTGGTTTGTTTTTGCAAATCAAACTCAAATTCCTATCTCTAAGTCAAAATCACTTGTAGAGACATAAAGAGAGGTTTTCCAAAGAAATTTGATCAAAGATTTCAAAAAAAAACTCCCCCTTTTTCCCATAATCAACACTTCTCCCCACAAGAGGCCAACTTTTGACATAAGAGATAATAAAAGAGTTTTGACAAACCAAAAGCTCTAATCTACTATTTTTCAAAATTTCTCAAGTGGTAGCTGATCCATTATTGCTTTGGCCTTTATTTTCTCCCCCCTTTTCCCATAATCAACACTTCTCCCCACAAGAGGCCAACTTTTGACATAAGAGATAATAAAAGAGTTTTGACAAACCAAAAGCTCTAATCTACTATTTTTCAAAATTTCTCAAGTGGTAGCTGATCCATTATTGCTTTGGCCTTTATTTTCTCCCCCTTTGGCATCAAGCACCAAAACGGGATCAATCTTGGCCCTATAACCCCATTGCCTCACCAAAATCTTCAAATAGGAACACAAAGGCAATAAAAGTATGAAGATGAACTTGGAAAAGTTACTCTCTCATCGGAGTGCAGTGGAAGTCTTTCATGGTCCAAGTCCACCTTTTCCCTTTCAATTCTCCTTTGAGACTAAAACAAGCAAACTCAAGCATATGGTTAGTCTCAAAGGGTCAAGTTGTAACACATCTCCCCCTAAAACTGTGCATCACTTTGCAACGGACTTGTGAGGTCCAGGGAGTGTTTGTACAACTTGAGCACCACAATAAGCAATAAAATGCAGAATGAACATGATCAAAGGCATAAACACATGTATGCTTCATTTCAATCCAAGTTTCGCGAATCTAAGATATTGAGCTCACTACGCAACCTGCAAAAGGTCTTCTCATCTAGAGGCTTGGTAAAGATATCGGCTAGCTGGTTCTCGGTGCTAACATGAAACACTTCGATATCTCCCTTTTGCTGGTGGTCTCTCAAGAAGTGATGCCGGATGTCAATGTGCTTTGTGCGGCTGTGCTCAATAGGATTTTCCGCTATTCGGATAGCACTCTCATTGTCACATAGGAGTGGGACTTTGCTCAGATTGTAGCCAAAGTCCCTGAGGGTTTGCCTCATCCAAAGTAGTTGCGCGCAACACTGTCCTGCGGCAACGTACTCGGCCTCAGCGGTGGATAGGGCAACGGAGGTTTGTTTCTTAGAGTTCCATGACACCAGGGACCTTCCTAAGAATTGGCACGTCCCCGATGTACTCTTCCTATCGACCTTACATCCAGCATAGTCGGAATCTGAGTACCCAATCAAGTCAAAGTTAGACCCCTTTGGATACCAGATCCCGAAGCAAGGCGTAGCGACTAAATATCGAAGAATTCGCTTCACAGCCACTAAGTGACACTCCTTCGGATCGGATTGAAATCTAGCACACATGCATACGCTAAGCATAATATCCGGTCTACTAGCACATAAATAAAGCAAAGAACCTATCATGGACCGGTATGCTTTTTGATCAACGGACTTACCTCCTTTGTTGAGGTCGGTGTGTCCGTCGGTTCCCATCGGCGTCTTTGCAGGCTTGGCGTCCTTCATCCCAAACCTCTTTAGCAAATCTTGTGTGTACTTCGTTTGGGAGATGAAGGTGCCGTCCTTGAGTTGCTTCACTTGGAACCCAAGGAAGTAGGTCAACTCGCCCATCATCGACATCTCGAATTTCTGCGTCATCACCCTGCTAAACTCTTCACAAGACTTTTGGTTAGTGGAACCAAATATTATGTCGTCGACATAAATTTGGCACACAAAAAGATCACCATCGCAAGTCTTAGTAAAAAGAGTTGGATCGGCTTTCCCAACCTTGAAAGCATTAGCAATTAAAAAGTCTCTAAGGCATTCATACCATGCTCTTGGGGCTTGCTTAAGTCCATAGAGCGCCTTAGAGAGCTTACACACGTGGTCGGGGTACCGTTCATCCTCGAAGCCAGGGGGCTGCTCCACGTACACCTCCTCTTTGATCGGCCCGTTGAGGAAAGCGCTCTTCACATCCATTTGGTACAACCTGAAAGAATGGTGAGCGGCATATGCTAGCAAGATACGAATTGATTCTAGCCTAGCCACAGGAGCAAAAGTCTCCTCAAAGTCCAAACCTGCGACTTGGGCATAACCTTTTGCCACAAGTCGAGCCTTGTTCCTCGTCACCACCCCGTGCTCGTCCTGTTTGTTGCGGAACACCCACTTGGTTCCCACAACATTTTGCTTGGGACGAGGCACCAGTGTCCAAACTTCGTTGCGCTTGAAGTTGTTGAGTTCCTCCTGCATGGCCAACACCCAGTCCGGATCTAGCAAGGCCTCTTCTACCCTGAAAGGCTCAATAGAAGAGACAAAAGAGTAATGCTCACAAAAATTAACTAATCTTGAGCGAGTAGTTACTCCCTTGCTAATATCACCCAATATCTGATCGACGGGATGATCCCTTTGAATTGTCGCTCGAACTTGGGTTGGAGGTGCCTGAGGTGCTTCTTCCTCTTCAACTTGATTATCCTGTGCTCCCCCTTGATCATGCGCCTCCACTTGAGGTATCTGTTCATCATCTTGAGTTGGGGGATACACCATAGTTGAGGAAGAAGGTTGATCTCGTTCATCTTGTTCCTGTAGCCGCACTTCTCCAATCTCCATGGTTCGTATAGCGGCCGTCGGAACATCTTCTTCATCTACATCATCACAATCAACAACTTGCTCTCTTGGAGAGCCATTAGTCTCATCAAATACAACGTCGCTAGAGACTTCAACCAAACCCGATGATTTGTTGAAGACCCTATACGCCTTTGTATTTGAATCATAACCAAACAAAAACCCTTCTACGGCTTTGGGAGCAAATTTGGAAGTTCTACCTTTCTTCACAAGAATATAACATTTGCTCCCAAATACACGAAAATAAGACACATTGGGTTTGTTACCAGTTAGCAGCTCATACGACGTCTTCTTGAGGAGGCGGTGAAGGTAGACCCTGTTGATGGCGTGGCAAGCCGTGTTCACGGCTTCCGACCAAAAGCACTCGGGGGTCTTGAATTCTCCAAGCATAGTCCTCGCCATATCAATGAGTGTCCTGTTCTTCCTCTCTACCACACCGTTTTGCTGAGGTGTGTAGGGAGCGGAGAACTCGTGCTTGATCCCTTCCTCCTCAAGAAACTCCTCCACTTGAAGGTTCTTGAATTCAGACCCGTTGTCGCTCCTTATCTTCTTCACCTTGAGCTCAAACTCATTTTGAGCTCTCCTGAGGAAGCGCTTGAGGGTCCCTTGGGTTTCAGACTTATCCTGCAAAAAGAACACCCAAGTGAAGCGGGAAAAGTCATCAACAATAACTAAACCATACTTACTTCCTCCTATGCTTAGATAGGCGACGGGTCCGAAGAGGTCCATATGTAGCAGCTCCAGGGGTCTTGATGTTGTCATCACATTTTTGGTGTGATGAGAGCCTCCCACCTGTTTCCCTGCTTGACAAGCTGCACAAGGTCTATCTTTTTCAAAATGAACATTGGTTAGACCTATCACGTGTTCTCCCTTTAGAAGCTTGTGGAGGTTCTTCATCCCCACATGTGCTAAGCGGCGATGCCACAGCCAGCCCATGCAAGTCTTAGCCATTAAGCATGCATCTAGACCGGCCTCTTCTTTTGCAAAATCAACTAAGTAAAGCTTGCCGTCTAGTACACCCTTAAAAGCTAGTGAACCATCACATCTTCTAAAGACAGACGCATCTACATTTGTAAACAAACAGTTATATCCCATATTGCATAATTGACTAACAGATAGCAAATTATATCCAAGAGACTCTACTAAAAACACATTAGAGATAGAGTGCTCATTTGAGATTGCAATTTTACCTAACCCTTTTACCTTGCCTTGATTCCCATCACCGAATATTATTGAATCTTGGGAATCTTTATTCTTGACGTAGGAGGTGAACATCTTCTTCTCCCCCGTCATATGGTTTGTGCATCCGCTGTCAATAATCCAGCTTGAACCCCCGGATGCATAAACCTGCAAGGCAAAATTAGGCTTGGGTCTTAGGTACCCAACTCATGTTGGGTCCTACAAGGTTAGTGCAAATATCCTTAGGGACCCAAATGCAAGTTTTGTCTCCCTTGCATTTTGCCCCTAACTTCCTAGCAACTATTTTCCTATCCTTTCTACAAATAGCAAAGGAAGCATTTAAAGCATGATAAATTGTAGAAGGTTCATTCATTACTTTCCTAGGAGCATGAATAATATTCTTTCTTGACACATGATGGATAGCATTTCTCCTAGACATATCTCTACCATGCATATAGGAAGAACTAGAAGCAAACATGGCATGAGAGTCAAAATCATCATAAGCATTATAACTCCTATAAGCATTTCTAGTTTGTCTCCTATCATGATACATAAAAGCATGGTTTTTAGTACTACTAGCCATAGGAGCCTTCCCTTTCTCCTTGGCGGAGATAGGAGCCTTATGGCTTGTCAAGTCCTTGGCTTCCCTCTTGTAGCCAAGTCCATCCTTAATTGAGGGGTGTCTACCAATCGTGTAGGCATCCTTTGCAAATTTCAGCTTATCAAATTTATTCTTGCTAGTCTTAAGTTGAGCATTAAGACTAGCCAATTCATCATTAAGTTTGGAAATTGAAACTTGGTGTTCACTACAAGCATCAATGTCAAAATCTTTACACCTATTGCAAGTTTCAACAATTTCTACACAGGAGTTGGATTTATTTGCTTCTACTAGTTTAGCATTTAAATCATTGTTAACACTTCTTAAAGTAGCAATGGTTTCATGACAAGAAGACAATTCACTAGAGATCATTTCATTCCTTTTAATTTCAAGAGCAAGAGATTTTTGTGCACTAACAAATTTATCATGCTCCTCATATAGAAGATCCTCTTGTTTTTCTAGTAATTTATTCTTGTCATTTAAAGCATCAATCAACTCATTAATCTTATCAATTTTGGATCTATCTAATCCCTTGAATAAGCATGAGTAATCTATCTCATCATCATCACTAGACTCATCCTCACTTGAAGAAGCATAAGTACTAGTATCATGAGTGCTTACTTTCTTCTCCCTTGCCATGAGGCAAGTGTGACGCTCGTTGGGGAAGAGGGATGACTTGTTGAAGGCGGTGGCGGCGAGTCCTTCATTGTCGGAGTCGGAGGAGGAGCAATCCGAATCCCACTCCTTTCCGATATGCGCCTCGCCCTTGGCCTTCTTGTAATGCTTCTTCTTCTCCCTTTTGTTCCCCTTTTCCTGGTCACTTTCATTATCGGGACAGTTAGCAATGAAATGACCAATCTTACCACATTTGAAGCACGAGCGCTTCTCCTTTGTCTTGGTCTTGCTTGGCTGTCCCTTGCGACCCTTAAGCGTCGTCTTGAAGCGCTTAATGATGAGGGCCATCTCCTCATTATTTAGCCCGGCCGCCTCAACTTGCGCCACCTTGCTCGGTAGCGCCTCCTTGCTCCTCGTTGCCTTGAGAGCAACGGGTTGAGGTTCATTGATTGGACCGTTTAGAGCGTCGCCCACATATCTCGCCTCCTTGATCATCATTCGCCCGCTTACGAATTTTCCGAGTACCTCCTCGGGCGTCATCATCGTGTACCTGGGATTCTCACGAATATTGTTTACGAGATGAGGATCAAGAACGGTAAAAGACCTTAGCATTAGGCGGACGACGTCGTGGTCCGTCCATCGTGTGCTTCCGTAGCTCCTTATTTTGTTGATAAGGGTCTTGAGCCGGTTGTAGGTTTGAGTCGGTTCCTCGCCCCTTATCATCGCGAATCGTCCAAGCTCGCCCTCCACCAACTCCATCTTGGTGAGCATGATGATGTCGTTCCCCTCGTGAGAGATCTAGAGGGTGTCCCATATCTGCTTGGCATTGTCCAAGCCGCTCACCTTATTGTACTCTTCCCTGCACAAAGATGCTAAGAGAACAGTAGTGGCTTGTGCATTTCTATGAATTTGTTCATTTATAAGCAAAGGGCTATCCGAGCTATCAAATTTCATTCCATTCTCTACAATCTCCCATATGCTTGGATGGAGAGAGAATAAGTGACTACGCATTTTGTGACTCCAAAATCCGTAGTCCTCCCCATCGAAGTGTGGAGGTTTGCCAAGAGGAATGGAAAGCAATTGCGAATTCGAACTATGTGGAATACGAGAATAATCAAATGAAAAGTTCGAATTGACCGTCTTCCTGTAGTCGTTGTCGTCGTCCTTTTGGGAAGAGGAAGATTCGTCGCTGTCGTAGTAGACGATCTCCTTGATGCGTCTTGTCTTCTTCTTCTTCCCTTCTTTGCGTTTGTGCCCCGAGCCCGAGTCGGTAGTCTTGTCGTCCTTTGGCTCGTTGACGAAGGACTCCTTCTCCTTGTCGTTGATCACGATTCCCTTCCCTTTAGGATCCATCTCTTCGGGCGGTTAGTCCCTTTGTGAAGAGAACGGCTCTGATACCAATTGAGAGCACCTAGAGGGGGGGGGTGAATAGGTGATCCTGTGAAACTTAAACTTATAGCCACAAAAACTTGTTAAGTGTTAGCACAATAATCGCCAAGTGGATAGAGAGGAGTCTCAACAAAACACAATACCACAAGAGATCAAACACAGAGATGACACAGTGGTTTATCCCGTGGTTCGGCCAAGACCAACGCTTGCCTACTCCACGTTGTGGCGTCCCAACGGACGAGGGTTGCAATCAACCCCTCTCAAGCGGTCCAAAGACCAACTTGAATACCACGGTGTTTTGTTTTGCCTTTCAATATCCCGTTTGTGAGGAATCTCCACAACTTGGAGCCTCTCGCCCTTACACTTGAGATTCACAAGAAATTCAGAGTAAGGGAGGAAAGCAACACACACAAATCCACAGCAAAATGCACACACACACGGCCAAGAATCGAGCTCAAAAGACTATCTCAAAGTTCTCACTAGAACGGAGCTCGAATCACTGAGAATGACAAACGAATGCACAAAGACTGAGTGTGGATGATCAAGAATGCTCTAAGGTTGCTTGGTGTTCTCCTCCATGCGCCTAGGGGTCCCTTTTATAGCCCCAAGGCAGCTAGGAGCCGTTGAGAGCAAATCTGGAAGGCCAATCTTGCCTTCTGTCGTCGGGGGCACCAGACAGTCCGGTGCACACCAGACACTGTCTGGTGCCCGATTTCCTTCCTTAAATAGCGAAGCCGACCGTTGGCAGACTTGGAGCCGTTGGAGCACCGGACATGTCCGGTGCACACCGGACAGTCCGGTGCCGTCTTCTAGCCGTTGGCTCGGCCACGTGTCCCGCGCAGATTGCGCGGCCGACCGTTGGCCCGGCCGACCGTTGGCTCACCGGACAGTCCGGTGCACACCGGACAGTCCGGTGAATTTTAGCCGTACGTCGCCGGTGAATTCTCGAGAGCAGCCACTTCGCTCGAGCCAGCCTGGCGCACCGGACACTGTCCGGTGCACCACCGGACAGTCCGGTGCACCCAGACTGGGCAGACTTTGGCTGCTCGTGCCATCTCTTCTCCAACTCGATTTTTTCTGTTTCCAGCACTTAGACACAATACATTAGTCCATAAAACAATGTACTAAGTCTGAGAAACATACCTTTATCCTTGATTTGTACTTTGTCCACCATTTTACAATTAGGCATCTGTGTTGGGCACTAAATCACCAAAATACTTAGAAATGGCCCAAGGGCACATTTCCCTTTCAGATGTTTGTGTTGTTCCTAATGTGGTGGAAAGCTCCCCAGTCCTCTTCATTTATGACTTCTTCTTTGAAAGAAAAAATCAAGATGAAGATTATAAAGAGAACCCTGAATCTGATGTTAGAGTGGGGAGTCCTGATTAGAAATCTAACAAGAAAGCAAAATATGAAGATAACCCATGTGTGCAAGGTTCCAAGCCGATCCTAAGGAAGTTCACCTTAGGGCCGTAAAGAGAATCATGAGGTATTTAGTTTACACTCCTAAGTTTGGCCTTTAGTACCCCAAGGGATCCACCTTTGATTTAATAGGATATTCCGATGCCGATTGGGCAGGGTGTAAAATTGATAGGAAGAGCACATCAGGGGCTTGTCAGTTTCTGGGGAGATCCCTGGTGTCTTGGGCTTCAAAGAAACAAAACTCTGTTGCTCTTTCTACCGCCGAAACCAAGTATATTGTCGTAGGCCATTGTTGTGCGCAATTACTTTGGATGAGGCAAACCCTCAGGGACTATGGCTACAAATTGAGCAAAGTCCTTCTCCTATGTGATAATGAGAGTGCTATCCACATGGCAGAGAATCCCGTTGAACACAGCCACACTAAGCACATAGACATTCGGTATCACTTTTTGAGGGATCACCAACAAAGGGGGATATCGAGATAGCATATATGAACACCAAAGATCAATTAGCCGATATCTTTACCAAGCCTTTAGATGAGAAAACCTTTAGCAGACTTAGGAATGAGCTAAATATACTTGATTCTCGGAATTTTGATTAAAACATTGCACACATAGCTCATTTATATGCCTTTGATCATGTCTCTTTCATTTGGTACACATTCATATTTCTTATTCTTCTTGTGCCAAGGCTAAGACTAATGTGTTTCCATGAGTATTTCTTGTATTAGTCTTAGATTGAAAGGGAAAAGGAGTATTCGGCAAAGACAACGCTTCCACTCAACTGCATTGGTATTATTTACCCTTTGCCGGTATTCCACACACTCTTCAAATTGGTATAATCTTTCACTCATATATTGTTTACCAACGGGGGAGAAAATATCACAAGGGCTCTCAAATTCTCCGTTTTTGGCGATTAATGCCAAAGGGGGAGAAGATATTAAGCCCAAAGCAAAAGGATCGCACCACCACCAATTTCAAAATTTGGTAAAACCCTCTTGAACACTAAGAGGAGAATTTTATTCAGGGGGAGTTTTGTTTAGTCAAAGGAAAAGCATTTGAAACAGGGGGAGAAAATTTCAAATCTTGAAAATGCTTCTTACAATCTTACTCATATGCCTTTGACTATCCGCAAAAAGACTTTGAAAAGAATTTGCAAAAACAAAACAATTGGTGCAAATGTGGTCCAAAATGTCAAATAAAATAAAGCAACCATGCATATCTAATAAAACTATAAATTGGTTTAACTCTAAGTAACCTATGCACTTACATTATGCAAACTAGTTCAATTCTGCACTTATATATTTGCTTTGGTTTGTGTTGGCATCAATCACCAAAACGGGGGAGATTGAAAGGGAAATAGGGTCAAACCTTTTCCTATAAATAATTTTGGTGGCTGAAATGCCCAACACAAATTTTGGACTAACTAGTTTGCTCTAGATTATATGTTCTACAGGTGCATAAAGGTTCAACACAAACCAATAGAAGATTAAAGATAGGGTTCAAATTCAAAGGAGCAAGAAACCGAGTGTGCCCTGGTCTGGCGCACCGGACTGTCCGGTGTGCCACCGGACAGTGTCCGGTGCACCAGGGCCGTACAAACTCCAACTCGCTACTCTCGGGTTTCTCTAGCGCCACTCTGCTATAATTCACCGGACTGTCCGATGCACCAGCGGAGCAACGACTCCTTCGCGCAACAGCCGACTACACAGTGCCTCTGACAGCGCTACAATTCGCGACAGAAGTCAGAGCAGAGGTTAGAGGCGCACCGGACTGTCTGGTGCCACCAGAAGTCAGCGCTCCATCGGTCGACTATGTCAGAACCCTAACAGTTGGGTGACGTGGCTGGCGCACCGGACAGCGTCCGGTGGCGCACCGGACTGTCCGGTGCGCCCTTCGACAGACAGCCTCCCCAACGGCTATGTGGTGGTTGCGGGCTATAAATACCCCCGACCTCCACCACTCCAACCATCCAAGAATCAACACTCCTCATTCAATACAAGAGCAAAGTGCAACACTCCAAGATACAAATCAAAGCCTCCAATCCAATCCAAGTCCCCAATTCAATTCTAGTGTTTTAGGACTTGTGAGAGGATCGTTCTTGTGTTTCTTTGTTGCTCTTGTTGCTTGGTTGGCTTTCTTATTTCTCCCATTCTTATTCTTAAAGCCTTGTAAGCGAAGCAAGAGACACCAATCGTGTGGTGGTCCTTGCGGGGTCTAAGTGACCTGAGAAATCAAGGAAGGAAGTCTCACTCGGTCTAAGTGACCGTTTGAGAGAGGGAAAGGGTTGAAAGAGACCCGGTCTTTGTGACCACCTGAACGGGGACTAGGTTCTTTAGAACCAAACCTCGGTAAAACAAATCACCGTGTCATCCGCTTTATTTCTTGGTTGATTTGTTTTTCCCGCTCTCTCCCGGACTTGAATTTTATTCTAACGCTAACCCTAGCTTGTAGATTGTGTTTTAAGTTGTAAATTTTAGATTACGCCTGTCCACCCCCCCTCTAGGCGACTTTCAACTATATGAAATTTATATGTTTGGAGATGGATATACTAGGTCAAACAATCAGACTGACCCCACTGTTTTAAAATTAGACAAAATATTCATGAATGAAGAGTGGGATAATCTCTTCCCTCTTTCTAAGGTTAAAAAAATCTCCAGGGAGTTGTATGACCATATCCCCCTAATCCTTGAGGCTAAACCAATTTCAAGTTGGGGAAAACGTGTGTTTAAATTCGATAATGGTTAGCTAAATCATTCCGATTTAAAATAATCATTCGTGAGATCTAGGGATGACCTTGCCATGCCGAAAGCACCCTTGACAAAACCCGACAAAAACTTAAACTCTGTAAGCAGTTTTTGAAAGGGTGTGACTGGAATAAAAAAGGTCAAAAGAAGAAAAGAAAGGCTCAGATCGATTTAGATCTTTATAATCTGGAGAGAATTGACGAACAACATGGGTTGGATACTTATCATATGGAAATGAAAATGTCCCTCCTCAAAGAAAATATGAACATGCTTATAGAGGATGAAAATTACTAGACACAAAGATCTCATGATAGATGGCTTTCTTCCGTAGAATTGCTAGTGGGAGAAAAAGAAAAATGATATTATTTTCTTTGAAGAAGATGGTAAAATTATTGAGGGGATGATCCTCTGTTGGAGTATGCCACTAAATTCTATACCGATCTTTTTGGACCTGCTCCTGGAAACTTGTTCCAAATTCAGGATGATATCTAGAATAACCTAGACCTTGTGTCTAATGAGGATAATATCTATCTATGTAAGGAATTTGAAGAAAAAGTGACAAAAGAGGCCTTATTCCAAATGGAGAAAAACAAAGATGGTGGTCCAGATAACATACCAACAAAATTTTATCAGGTCTGTTGGGATATTATCAAAAAGGACATCTTTGGTATGTTTAAAGATCTACATAATGAGAATTTGGATGTTAGTAGGCTAAACTATGGAATTATTACTCTAATCTCCAAAAAGAAAGATGCAGTGAAAATTCAGCAGTATATGCTCATATGTCTGTTGAATTGTCTGTATAAATGGATAACAAAAGTTCTTAACAATAGAATGGTGCAAATTGCTCATAAGATGATTAATGAACATCAGGCAACCTTTAAACAAGGAATATTATGGGTGGAATCATGATTCTGCATGAGATTATGCATGAAACAAAGAGAAGAAATGAGACCGGGATAATCATCAAGTTGGACTTTGAAAAAGCATATGATAAATTTAACTGGGAATTTATGTTTCACTGTTTGCATAAAAGAGGCTTTTGAAAAAATGGGTGAGTTGGATTAAGGGAGTTGTGAGTGGTGGTATTGTCAGTGTCAAAGAAAATAACAAAGTAAGAAAATATATTAGTAGCTACAAAGGGGTGAGGCAAGAAGACCCTCTCTCTCCTATCCTTTTTAACTTTGTTGCTAACAGTATTGCTAGACTCCTCACCAGAGATTAAGAAAATAATATTCTTACTGACATGTGTACTCATTTGATTCCTCATGGTCTAATAATTTTGCAATATGCTGATGACACCATCATTTGCATTAATGGTGATTTTGAAAAAGCAAGAAACTTGAAAATGATTTTGTACATTTATGAATTGATGTCTGGTCCCAAGATAAACTTCCTAAAAAGTGAGACCTATGTGCTGAATGGAGACAATGAAATTGCTAGAAATTTTGCAGACTTGTTTAATTATCGGGTGGGAATATTTCCCAAGAAATATTTGGAAGTTCCTATTAGTCCCAGCAAACTTCATATTGTTGGATGGACACCTTTAGAAGAGAAGTGTGATAAGAGACTAGAAGTATGGAAAGGGAGATGTCTCTCTATAGCTGGTAGAATCACCCCCTTATTGATGCTTGTTTGACCAACTCTCCCATCTATCATATGTCCATGTATCTTTTACATAGGGCACCATTAAAGCTTTAGATGCTTAAAAGAAGAAGATTGCTTTGGCAAGGTGGTGGAGAGAAGAAAAATATCATTTGGTGAATTGGAAAAAAGTTTGTACCACAAGAAAAAGGGGGTGTTGGCATTAAGAATCTTGAAAATCTTAATATTAGTCTTCTCTGTAAATGGTGGTGGAGGTTTGAAGATGAATCTAGCATTTGGCAAAGGACTATTACTCAAAAATACTTTAGAGGGAAGAATATCTACAATATAAAGATCAGAAATTCTGATTCTCCTGCTTGGAAAGGTTTAATGAAGGTGAAAACTCACTATCTAAAAGGCAGACAAGTGGTCACTAATTCTAGTGATAAGTCCAGATTCTGGCATGAAAGCTGGATTAGTGAGGTTCCTTTGTACATTTATGAACCTGAGCTATATAGTATATGTGAAAATAAAGATATCTTGGTAAAAGAAGCTAGATAAATGGATTGGCAGTTGCCTTTCAGGAGATGGCTTGAGGGGGTTATGGAAGAAAGGTGGGTCAAGATATGCATAAAATGTGAAAACTTTGAATTTAAAGGTTATTCTGATTATGTGACGTGGAAATGGGGAGAGCATAAGATGTTCTCGGTTAGATTGATGTATAAAAACCTTTCAAATGACATAATGGGCCCTGAATGGCAGCTTATATGGAAAGACAAAATACCCCCAAGATAAAAATCTTCATGATGTTATTGAGGAACAATGTCATCTTAACTAAAGATAATTTGATAAAAAGAAATTGGAGTGGAAACTTTGCCTGTAGTTTCTATCCTCATATTGAAATAGTTGATCACCTGTTTTTACTTGTCGTATTGCCAAAGTAATATGGGGTATAGTGGCTAAGTGCCTTGATACAACATATGTGCCTGGAAACTTGGAGCTGTATATTATGTGGCTGAAAAATATCTTAAAGTGGACAAAGCCACTGACATTGTTGTAATTGGTGCCATCTGTTGGGCCATTTGGAAGGTCAGAAACAAAATGTGCTTTGAGAATATCCTAATTAAATCTCCTAATGAGATTATATGTCATGTGTGTGCCTTGATTTTGTCTTGGACAGGTCTCAGCAAACGGGATTTGCAGGACCTTCTTCAAGAAGGAGCTAAACTTCTGGTGCGGGCGGCAAGTGGGAGACAGATCCTGGGATTCAACGTTGAGGATGAGATATAATGGAGGTTTCAGAGATGTAATGGCTATCTGAGTGTAGCATCATCCTTATGTTGCTACGGTGGTTCACATGTCACGCGTGTTCTAGACTTTAGTGCCTTTGTTTGATGTTATTTGAACTTGATCTCCTTTATCGTGTTGTTATGGATGTCTGGTAAGATGTTAGTTCTCGTTCTAGGTGGTTTTGATAGTGATGTCTGAATCAGGTACTTATAGGATCTAGGACATCGGCTAGAGGGGGTGAATAGACAGTTTTGACTAAAAATAAAATACACTAGAGAAATTTAATAAAATCGACAAGAGATATAAAATTACTAGGCTTGATGAGACAACAAAATATAATGAGCAATTTAAGCTAACACCACACAAGGTAGACAATATACAAATTACCAACTACTTGTAAGTAATGTATAAAAGTTGAGAGAGAGACCGAAATTTATCCCGTGGTATCGGTGATTTGCCGTTCACCCCTAATTCACTTTGAGGTGGAATTCAAGCTCTCACTTGCTCCTCTACCAAGACACGATTGATCTTGAGCCAAGTGGACAAGAACTCACTCAATACCTCGATTCCACTAGCGTCGCCTTTACCACTCCGGCGAGGTGGGCGCGAACCCCTTAACCAATCCCGCGGCTCCTCCATAATCTTCACGGAGAGCTCGACGGAGACAACACCCGAGCCGTCTAGGAGGTGGCAACCTCCAAGAGTAACAAGTCGATGACGCTTGCCCAATGTACCACCTAGTGCCTCAAAAGATCACAACGAATGCAAATGCACAAGAGCGTCTCAATCACTCACTAGAATGCGATCTCAATCAACTAGTGTGAGTATTTGAGTGGGAGGATCACAAATGAGCTCAATATGTGCTAGGAGTGGCCAAGAGTACACTCACACACGAGCTCCACTTCTATTTATAGCCCTCAACACATACATAGCCGTTATGTGCAACTAGCACAGCTTCTACGCACACGCGGACGGTCCGCCATACCAGTAACAGCTATATCAACCGTTTGAAACCTGACAGAGCTGTCAGAAAAGTCAAGGTTGGACGGTCCGAGACCTGACAACTTGGAATAATAGAGCCCTGGTCAGTCAAAGTAACTCGAGCGGACTGTCAACCATTCATGGCCGGATGGTCCTCACATGGACCACTTACCGTCCGGCTAAAAACCCCAGACGGTCCGTAGTACAAGGTCTCAAAAACACACCGTCCCTGCCCAAACTCAGTTCATCTTATACGGACAGTTCGACCTCCTGGCCTGGACGGTCCGCCAAAGGGAGACAGAGGCAGACGACCAGCAGACCTCTCTGGCAGAGTCGTGGACAGTCTGGCCATCTGGCCTGGACGGTCCACCGACCATAGAGAAAAAAATTGCGCTAGTTCAAAAGAATTCTAATTTTGAAACCCGTAGCGTTGTTTGCCCTCATGCACATTCCATCGTTTATGCTCTACGAGGCAATAAGTTTTACACCATGCAAGTTAATTGACCCCTCTTAATAGTACGACTGTATATCCTATTAATCCGGTCAATATCTTTTCTAAGCACCCGCTGACGGCAAAAGCAAAAACATATGTTTTACCTTTGCCTTCACTTGATCCACAATCAATGTTTATGAGTTCCCAAAGACTTTACTGTATCCTATGGTCTAATTCTGCATTCTTATCTCTCCAAGAATAGTTAGTCCACAGTCAGTTGTCATTAATTACCAAAACACCACTTAGGGGCCTAGATGATTTACAGTATTCCACCAAATGTAATAGGGACGTCTATGAATGTGTTCATCTCGTGTGGGTGTATTCTGGCGAAAGACCATGTCGTTGTATTTCTGTTATGCAAGTAATATAAATGGGGGTATCCTCTTGTAAAAACACTATTTTGCACTGTTCGCGGTGTGGAGTTTGAATATGGGTATGGAGATGGATAAACTGTTGGAGATAGCCTTAAAATTCTTACCCGCCACGTCTTGATTACACACTCTGATCATGATGGGCCTTATCCTTGGCATAGACTTGTATCCAAAAAGTATAATGATGGTGATATACCGATTCATGTAACCAATAGTAGCCCTAGAGGGCTTGATGACAACCAATTGATCAGTTTGACCTCCCAGGTGTCTCCTCTTCATAGGTCTTCAAATGCTTCCCTTAGGATGCCCTGTCAACTGAAAATCCTTGGATGGCTTGTACTTATGAGCATTGTGCATCAAAAGGTTCTCAGGAGATTTTCTCCTAGGTTTCTCTATTCATGCAGGCACATTCTTCACATCATTAAGTCCTATATTTTTATAAGAATTAAATGAACTAGGGAATGAGTTGCATCTCATTTTCCCTATTGCGTCTATTACACCCTTATGGCACACATGTGATTGTGTGAGTTACAAATCTTGACTATTGGCTTCCATCTGGATCTCCTAAGGGGTTATTTATAGCAAGGTGTAGAGATATCTTTGGTCAATAAACTGCTATTGTATATTTATACCTAATGTATTTATAAGTGTAGCAAAAAACTATGGATTAAAAAACTAAAATATTTTAGATTTTGTGATGGAAGAGTACAATATTGTTTAGGAATTGCATTTTGAGAAGACTTCATAGACTTCCCTATATGTTTGTTTTACCAACACTTCGGATTAGTTCAAAAATCGTTGTTGATTAGATGGCATGGATATGACTTTTCAAATAAAATAATGGATAAAAAGCCATTCACTCATGCAGACTTCCCAAAAGCTAGAAACAATATGCATAAATATTGAATTACTTGCTTTGCCAAACTTCTCGAATACATGATAGATTTTTCCTTCATATTCTTGTCTAAAATTTCTTTTGAATCACCTCCTATATTAGCAGGACGTGGTTGTCTCATAAATTCTAAATGGTTTAGTGCTTGATGATATGCAGTTGCATTCACCTTTTGTAATATCTAAAAATCTAGCAAGGTTAACTAGGATTGTAATATCTAAAAATCTAGCAAGGTTAACTAGGAGCCATTTTTATTCCTATAAAAGCTCAACTTCATGCACTATAGCATGAAGCTGTTTTTATTTTTCTACACAAAATAAACTAGGAGCCATTTTGGCTCTAGTTCCTACTATTTGAGAGAGGGTGAAAGATGGAAGGTAAACTGGATTATATATCATTCCTTTCTTTTTTTTACATTTCTATATTTCATATCATTGTTTAGCTCATGAAGGTTTCTCTTTGGGAAAGAGGTTGTCCTTAATCCCAATTTGGTTTGCTTGGAACTTTTACAATATTAAAGTCTTTCAAGTTTAATTAAGTTAACAGTATAAAGTATGACATTAATGTATGAGAGGTAGAAGACATTACCTTCAGCTTTGAGCTCTGATTCCTGAATGTACTATAACATATAACAATAGTTGTTCAGAGCTATGCTAAATAAGGTTTAAGCTTATCTTCACCTATCAGAGTCTATTACATAACCTCTTATCTCTACTCCTATAAATACATGTTTTCTTGGTTTACACATCAACCCTTTTGCAAAAAAGCACTTATACTTCTTCCTAATCTAATCCACGGTCCAAACATGTGCCTCATACGTCACGCACGAAGCACGTAGGTCGTTCCTCTCCCTCGCTTCTCGCCTACCAGTGGGATGTTATCTATTAGTTGTGTCTCTACTAGACAGGAAGCCCCACACAGCGCAACACTCGCACATAGTACCACCTCGCTACTTGAAAGAGGGCAAGCAAACGAGTGAGGTATAAAAAAGGGATCGAGCTCCTTTTTTAACTTATACCTTATAATCATTTTGGCTAATATAAAGTGTAATATTTATTTTATCAGTTTAATATATCGACATATGTTCACTTTGATGTTAAATTCATTTTATAGTTATCTTTTGTGGTTTAATGGGTCCATGGCAACACATAGATATTATACTGGTATATTTATAGGGCAGCGCACTCAACCGGTAATTACTGAACGATATTCAGTAATTACTCAACAATATTCAGTCATAACCAGAAATTACAGAGTATTCTTCGGTAATTACCGTCTAGGTTAGGTTTCACCTATGAGAATGGCGCTTATATATATACAACATGTCTCTAATGCTGGAATATTATTTTGCGTCCACAGGTGAGGATAGCCTAATAATCAATTCGTTGAGTACTTGAGTGTAAAACTACAACGAAACATTTATTTTTATTTTTTCCCCAAAAAGTTGCGGATGCTTTCAACTAAAAAATTTGAATTGTGACTTTTTATACCGCGCGGACCGTGACAGCGTGCAGCCAGCATATTGCAGCATCTCGCTGGCCTACAGGTGGGCCCAAAGATACCTCTCTCTCCCGCTCTTCCCCGCTTGCGACTGGCGGAGTCCAAACTCCAAACCAAACCGGCGCTTCTCCCACGTCTTCTCGAGTTCCCACGCGCCCGCCTGCTATAAATCGCATCCCTCAATCCCCACTCTTTATCCCCTCCTCAGCCATCGCCTCCCTCTCCCCTCAACCCAGCGCCCCCCTCCCGCCGCCGCTAGGGTTTCTCCTCCCTCCCCGCCCACCACCAAATCATTTCCGAAGCTTCCAGTGCGCCGCAGCCATGAGCGACGGCAAGGACTCCCTCGACCTCTCCGCCCTCGGCGCTGCCATCCCCAACTCGGCCGGTTCGTTGCTTCGCTTCGCTTTTGGATTTCTATTGCCGTTGCTTGGGCGTGGTGTCCTTGTCTGATTGGTTTGCGGCTGTTCCCATGCAGAGCTCAGCGCGGAGGACAAGGCTAACCTTGTGGCGTCGATCAAGGTGAGTTTTATATTGCATTACCGGGCCGCGGCTCTCTGTTTTTTTGCTGCAGTTTTGGCGGGCCTGTAGTTGGGTTGGGCGGTTTGGGGATTTTATAGCGAGCCTATGCTGAATCAGTGTTTTTTTGCCCTTGTTTAGAACACGCTCGAGGGATTGGCGTCGCGGCATACCGACGTGCTCGAGAGCCTCGAGCCCAAGGTCAGGAAGCGCGTCGAGAAGCTCAGGGAGATCCAGGTATAAAGTTGCGCTTACACTTGTGCAAGTACCCTGCGGATGTGGCATGCTTCGGTAGGGAGCTTTGTGTGGTCCTGTATTATTGTTTGTCTAATAAAGGATGCATTATGTGATTGTGTAGATACTTGTCACAGTGGTATGGGTGGTGCACACTAGCACCGGAAATTCCAACGCTAATAGGATCTAGGACACTGTTAGATACTATTATCAGTGGAGATTCTGGAGAAGTGCCAGCTATTGTGAATGGTTGTGTCACGCATTGGATGCTTTTTATGATGCCTAGTTGCGAGCTCTAGATTTATTTTTGGCTGTAGTTTGCCCTTGGTTCTTGACTGAAGGTGTATTGGGATTTTGTTAGAATATTTTGGAAATGACATGATACTGATACATATTATCTTTATAGATCTAACCATGTGAAAACCTTAGTTTAGTCTGGACAGAAGCTTCCTTATTACACACGTGCCTAGACTGGGTTTACTTTGTGCAATATATTTCTGCCTTACTGCCATGTGGATCTATCGCCGAATGGTTTGCCACTTGGTTCTGTATTATGTAACATAGTAATCACTTGGGCAATTTGAATTGATTCTCTAGATTCAATTGCAGTTAGTTCATTACCATTGTGTACTGTCTTCTAGGGCGAACACGACGAACTTGAGGCAAAATTTTTCGAGGAGAGAGCTGCTCTAGAAGCTAAGTATCAGAAGTTGTATGAACCACTTTACTCAAAGGTAAGCCTGTTCTCTTGATACAATGATGCCTCTGCATTTGTTGTGTTCTTTTTTGTACTATTGCTATATATTTTTTTCAGCTTCTGAACTGTTCTTAGAATTCATGCCCCCCATAGCAATAGACACTAGGTTAACATGTACACAATAGAAATGGTTAGTATTCTGATGCTCCATAAAGTACAGGCATCCCTTCACTATTTCTGCATCCTATTTGATGCCATGAGCCATCTGATTGTTTTATTGGACCTGACATTGACAGCGTTACGAAATTGTCAATGGTGTGGTCGAGGTTGAGGGTATCACAGTAGAAAGTGCAGCTGAAACCCCTGCGGAGCAAAAGACTGGAGATGAGACCTCTGCTGATCAAAAAGGTGAACATAGTTTGAGATCTCTTGTTTCTATTGGATAATGAAACTCTGTTAAAGAAGATTAGAAGAAACATATCCTCTCAACTTTTATTTGAACTTCAATCATAATGCTTCTCTGCAGAAGAAAAAGGTGTACCAGCTTTCTGGCTTAATGCAATGAAGAATCATGAAATTCTAGCTGAGGAGGTGAAGTCTTGCATCTTTTTACAGTTATTTTTTTGTCATGAGAACCATCAATACTTTGTGTTCCAACATGTTGTAATGCATTTTTACACAAACCAGTCTTTTACTGGCTGTAAATAATTTTGGCACTTCAATTTTCAGATCCAGGAGAGGGACGAGGAAGCTCTCAAGTATCTCAAGAACATCACGTGGTATAGGATCAGCGAGTCGAAGGGCTTTAAGCTTGAATTTCAATTTGGTACAAATCCGTTCTTCAAGAATTCAGTGCTTACAAAAACATATCACATGATTGATGAGGATGAACCAATTTTGGAGAAAGCCATTGGGTAATTATTAATATTTTCCTCACGTGCAGTTCAGTTTTCTTTTGGATGAATAGAAAGTTTTAGTAATACATGTGTTTACCAATTTCAGTACTGAAATTGAATGGTACCCTGGGAAGTGCTTGACACAAAAGGTGCTCAAAAAGAAGCCACGGAAGGGTTCAAAGAACACTAAACCTATCACAAAAACTGAAGATTGTGAGAGCTTCTTCAACTTCTTCAGTCCACCTCAAGTCCCTGATGATGATGAGGAAATTGACGAGGATATAGTAAGTTTATCTTATATGTACCTGCTTTTATGGTTAAACATGCATACACGAACATCATTGAACTTGATTTGGTTTTCCCTTTTCAATAGGCTGAACAGTTGCAGAACGAAATGGAACAAGATTATGACATTGGGTATGTTGTTACGTGTTATGTATATTATAGTGGTTGCCGTCTTGTTACAGATTATGTTTTTGTGATCAGGGGATTTGATCAATCTGTTGATGCACCAAGATCAACAGTTTGTTTATTACTTCTAAACTATCCTTTCTGTATCTGCCAGATCTACCATCAGAGACAAGATTATCCCACATGCTGTCTCGTGGTTCACTGGAGAGGCTGCTCAAGATGAGGAATTTGAAGTTATGGATGGTGAGGATGACGATGATGAAGACAATGATGATGAAGACGAAGATGACGAGGATGATGATGATGATGATTACGATACAAAGGTATGGGACCCTTTTTCTCTCTCTAATGGGGAATATCACTTCACCCTTTCCAGCTTCTGAGTTCTGAGTATGTTTTGCCATTTTATTTTCCTTTTTTTCTTTGGAACAGAAGACCAAGGGAACTGCTGGAGGGGAAGGGCAGCAGGGCGAACGACCGGCAGAGTGCAAGCAGCAGTGAGGTGCTGCACAATGAATGTTGACAGGCATTGGTTGTGGAGCAATTAGTTTGGTTCTGCTTGATGCGCAAGGTCATTGAGTTGGTTTGTGGAACCTTCGAGGGGGCGCTTGTTGGTTTTATGGAATTGGTGGGGGAATTTTTCTGGGACATGGCGTTATATCATTATTTGTGGGTAGTTTCTTCACTTGCTGTATTGGGTTTCAGATATTATATATGTGTTCTTATGCTTGGAGTGAAGATGGTTGCCACTCTGGTATGTCTTATTGTGCATACCACTGGCATAGTGTGCTGTCTGTACTTTCATCAAGCGTGCCGTGCCGCTGAGAAATTTTGCTCTAGGGGAAAGGCTAGCCTTTTGCCTGAAAATGTTTTGCGAATTGCATCTTGCAAACATATGGGACTTGCATTTTGTCTGTTGTAACTGCGTGAAGATTTTATTTTTGTACAGCTCTAGCGTTCCAGACTCCATTTCAGAAGTTCCGGAATTCATCTTGGTCATTAGAAATAAAGAAAGCAGATTTGTGAACTTTAACGCCAGCCACCGGTAGTTACTCTTGCACCAGCAGGTTTCTTTGGTTGACAATCTAACTATTGTTACGGGATATAAGGAGTTACTACTGCTCCCACCCGACTTTCCAGGGGCCACTCAGGAACAGACGGCTCCTGGTCTACAGGGTTCAAGGGACGTGACCCTGTCTCCAGTTCTCAATTGAGCCGTCTGGTCGTGTCCGGCTGTGCGTAGCGGTAAACGCTAGCCATCCCCCTCTCCTTACATGCCGGCTGTAGGGGGCACCCTACGGCTGCAGCGGTGCCCCCTACAGCGCCCCCTATGCGTCGGCCCCCTTCTTTCTCCTCTCAGATCTAGCGTGTCACTGTTTATCACGCTAAACACTGTGCCGTGAGTCCACGAGTAATTGTTAGTAGATAAAAAATTGATAGTTGATATAGAAAATGATATTTTATAGTTGTAGTGGGGTATAGGGGAGTATTTAGGGGGAACTGCTGTGGGAGATGAAAAAATAAGGGAAAAAATAGGGGGGAAAAGTGATATAGGGGGAAAAATTTAGGGGTAACGGTTGCGGATAGCCTTACGAAGAGAAGAATCGAAGACCACCACAGAACACCACCGGAGGCAAGAAAGTTCTCCATGAAAGAAACAACCGTCGGTGACGTAATGATCTACAAGGATCGGCCATCGTCACCGGCGAGGTGCTGATACCGTCGCACGTCGCCTTCTACGTGCTGCGCAATGATATGGACGTCGTCCTGCCAAAAAGCACTGCAGCAACAACGCTCGGGCCACCCTTGACCCTGAGCGTGTTCGCCGGACCGGTGGCGATCCCGGCGTAGGCCCCAGCAACGCTGTGGCACCGCCCTAGCAACCACCAGTGCCACGTCAAGACCGATGGGTGCGTCCGCCATCGTCTTCACCGGAGCGGGTTGCAGAGCAGTTGCGTGAGTCCGAGACCCAGCAGCCGCTCCGTCTGATGCGGTACTGCTAGGGATGGCAGCGGGTCGAGTAAAGTGCGGGTAAGCCATTTACCCGCCCGCCAACATATCCGCGCCTCTAGTGCTTATCCGTGCCCGCGAGAGCTTGCGGGTAAAATTTTTGACCCATGTCCGTATCCACAGGATATCCGCGGATATCAGGTAACCCGTTACCTGCCAGAAAATACCATACGAGTATGTGGTCATGTTCATTTCACCAAGAACATCAACAACTTGACAGACATAATATAATGGCAAGAAACATAGTTCAAACTTCAAAGTCCACAAACATGATGGATCATCCACAAACATAAGTCTCAAACTCTTAAGATATTAATTATTACAACACAATGTTTTAGGATAAAATGAACACATGGACGATATTTTGATGGGCTAGTAAATTAAGCGGGTAACGGGTAATACCCGCGGGCGAAATTTTATATCCGTCAATTACCCGTGGGTGAGAAATGTTACCCGCATCCTTACTCGCGGGCGAGATTTCTTACCTGTATCCATGCCCATCGGGTACGAAACCCGTGGATACCCATGCCCGCGGGCAGAATTGCCATCCCTAGTGAGAGCACCTAGAGGGGGGAGGGTGAATAGGTGATCCTGTAAAAATCAAACACTAATAGCCACAAAACTTTAGTTTTAAGTGTTAGTACGGCTAAGTGGATTGAAGCGAACTCTTGAACACAAATAATCACAGAGAGGAGCAACACAAGAGACACGCGATTTTATCCCATGGTTCGGCCAAGTAACACTTGCCTACTTCCACGTTGTGGCGTCTCAATGGACGAGGGTTGCACTCAACCCCTTTCAAGTGATCCAATGATCAACATGAATACCACAGCTTTCTTGCTTATAGTCTTCTTCCCGTTTGCGAGGAATCTCCACAAGTTGGAGCCTCTCGCCCTTACACAATTGATCACAAAGAACGCACAAGAGTAAGGTATGGAAGAGCAACACACACAAGACTCAAATACGCAGCACAACCACGCACACAAGTCACGACTTGAGCTCACAATGCAACACACGGAGTTCACAACTCAAATGGAGTTCAAAACGCTAACACAAAGAATCAAATGCGTAAAGTTGGAGTCTTGGAGTCTTAGGATGCTTAGTGAATGCTTAGGTAGCTCCTCCATGCGCCAAGGGGTCCCTTTTATAGCCCAAAGACAGCTAGGAGCCGTTGGAGATCAATAAGGAAGGCTATCCTTGCCTTCTGTCGAGTGGCGCACCGGACAGTCCGGTGCGCCACCGGACAGTCACTGTAGACGGTCCGATGCCGATCTCCTTCCTTTTCTGGTGCAGGCGACCGTTGCAGCTCCGGGCCGGTTGGCGCACCGGACACTGTCCGGTGTACACCGGACAGTCCGGTGCCCCCTGCCGACCGTTGGCGCGGGCCACTCGTCGCCCGCGGATTGCGCGACCGACCGTTGCGCTGGCGACCGTTGGCTCACCGGACAGTCCGGTGCACCACCGGATAGTCCGGTGAATTTTAGCCGTACGCCGCTGGTCCTCTTCCCGAGAGCGACGAGTTCGCCGCGGACGACTCACCGGACAGTCCGGTGCTCCACCGGACAGTCCGGTGCTCCACCGGATAGTCCGGTGAATTATAGTGTCGGGGACCATAATTAGGGGTACCCTCAAGGCTCCTAATTCTCAGCTGGTAACCCCCATCAGCACAAAGCTGCAAAGGCCTGATGGGTGCGATCAAGTCAGGGATCAGTCCGTTCGAGGGACTCGATCACGCCTCGCCCGAGCCTAGCCTCGGACAAGGGCAGCCGACTCCGGAGGATCTCCGCCTCGCCCGAGGCCCCCCTCCAGCGGCGAACATGTTCCCGGCTCGCCCGAGGCCCTGTCTTCGCCGAGAAGCAACCCCGACCAAATCGCAGGAGCATTTAATGCAAAGGTGGCCTGACACCTTTATCCTGACGCGCGCCCCTCAGCTGACAGAGCCGAAGTGACCGCCGTCACTTCGCCGCTCCACTGACCGGTCTGTCAGAAAGACAGCGCCGCCTGCGCCCCTCCGACTGCGGTGCCACATGACAGAGTGAGGCTGACAGGCAGTCAGGCCCGGCCGCGCACCATAGGAAACTCCGCTCCGCCCGACCCAGGGCTCGGACTCGGGCAAAGCCCCGGAAGACGGCGAACTCCGCTCCGCCCGACCTAGGGCTCGGACTCGGGCTAAGCCCCGGAAGACGGCGAACTCCGCTCCGCCTGACCCAGGGCTCAGACTCGGGCAAAGCCCCAGAAGACGGCGAACTCCGTTCCGCCCGACCCAGGGCTCGGACTCGGGCTAAGCCCCGGAAGACGACGAACTCCGCTCCGCCCGACCCAGGGCTCGGACTCGGGCAAAGCCCCGGAAGATGGCGAACTCCGTTCCGCCCGACCTAGGGCTCGGACTTGGGCTAAGCCCCAGAAGACGACGAACTCCGCCTCGCCCGACCTAGGGGCTCGGACTCGGCCTCGGCCACGGAAGACGGACTCGACCTCGACCTCGGAGGAGCCTCCACATCGCCCGACCTAGGGCGTGGACCGGCCACGTCAACAGAAGGCGCCATCATTACCCTACTCCAAGCTGACTCAGGCTACAGGGGACAAGACCGGCGTCCCATCTGGCTCGCTCTGCCAGATAGGCGATGATGGTGCCCCGCACGCTCCCTGACGATGGCGGCTCTCGGCCCCCTTACGGAAGCAAGAGGACGTCAGCAAGGACTCGACGGCCCCAACAGCTGTCCCTCCGCCAGGCTCCAGCGCTCCTCCGACGGCCACGACATCACACAAACCGGGTGCCAAGATCTCTCCGGCCGCCACGATGGCGTGTACTTAGGGCGCTAGCTCTCCTCCGCTAGACACGTAGCACTCTGCTACACCCCCCATTGTACACCTGGACCCTCTCCTTACGCCTATAAAAGGAAGGGCCAGGGCCCTCTTGGAGGAGGTTGGCCGCTCGGGGACGAGGACGAGACGGGCGCTCGCATAAGGCCGCTCGCTCCTTCCCCCGTGTGGACGCTTGTAACCCCCTACTGCAAGCGCACCCGACCTGGGCGCGGGACGAACACGAAGGCCGCGGGATTTCCACCTCTCTCTCTCTCTCTCCCATCACCGGCCTCCTCGCTTTCCCCCCTTCGCGCTCGGCCTCGCGTCGACCCATCTGGGCTGGGGCATGCGGCGACACTTCACTCGTCGGCTCAGGGACCCCCCGGTCTCGAAATGCCGATAGTTGGCGCGCCAGGTAGGGGCCTACTGCGTGTTGACGAACAGCTTCCCGTCAAGCTCCAGATGGGTAGTCTCCAGCAACCTCTCCGGCCCGGGACGGTGCTCCGTTTCGGGAGCCTTGAGTTCGTGTCCCTCGACGGCAGCTACGACATGATACTCTTTCCACCGCCGGGCGACAGCGACAATGGCGGCCGACAGTCCGCCCGCTGGCGGCGGGATCGACGACGTCTTCCCCGCATGGTGGAAGAACAACCTTCGAGCTCGCCCCGTCTTCTTCCCCGTCGACGGAGGAGGAGGAGGCGGGGCAACCAAGGCCAAGCAGGAGGCGGCGCCTCGTCGGCCGTCGAGCGAGTCGACAACGCCAGCACTCCAACGGGGGGCGCGTCAGGCATCGGCCTCGCGCTTGAGACGAAGACGAGTGCTGTCTCCCCGCGACACGTCAACCCCAGGCAAACGGATGACGCCAGCACGCTCGCGAAAGGCTTGCTGGGTGTCGCCCTCGTACCTGAGACGACGGTGCAGTCAGCCCCCGACGTGACCTCATCACCGCCCGTCGACCAAGAGGTACCGACCGATTCCCATCCCGCGCTTTTCAGATTTAGCCTCGACCCGCCTAGCAGCTCCGCTTTGGCGGACGCTCTCGTAGAGGCGAATCCGAGCCCTCTGGGGTTTCGTATGCGGTCACCTTGGGACCGGCTGACGGATGTCTCGACCTACGGGCCCTCCGGGTCTGAGGAAGACGACGAGCCCAGCTTCCATTGGGATTTCTCCGGACTTGGCAATCCTAGTGCCATGCGGGGCTTCATGACCGCATGCGACTGCTGCCTTTCCGACTGTTCCGACGGTAGCCGTAGCCTCGGCGACGAGGACTGCGACCCGAGCCGCGAATGTTTCCACGTCGATCTAGGGGGTCCTTCCGAAGGCAACCATCTCGGCATGCCGGAGGACGGTGATCTCCCTAGGCCGGTGCCTCGCGTTGACATCCCGCGGGAGCTAGCTGTGGTCCCCGTTCCGGCGGGGGGTCACGACCCACAACTCGAGCAACTCCGCGGGGTGCAGGCCAGGCTCGATGAGGGAGGAGGAGCGCTCGAGCCAATCCGCCGGGACGTCGGGCAGGCATGGGCAGGCCAACCTCCGGCCGGAGAAATGCGTCATCTACCCCAGGGCTTCCAGCGCCGTATCGCCGACAATGTCAGGGTCAGGCCGCCACCCGCATCCAGTGGGGTCGGCCAGAACCTGGCTGCAGCAGCAATGCTCCTCCGCGCGATGCCGGAGCCATCAACCACCGAGGGGCGGCGAATCCAGGGAGAGCTCAAGGATCTCCTGGAAGGCGCCACGGTCCGGTGGGCCGAGAGCTCCGCCTCCCGAAGGCAGGGTACCCCTCGGAACATCATGCCGCGACTTCCTGATTCATGCGGGAAGCCTCGGTCTGCACCGGGCGCACGCGCAACACAGCGCCTGCGGCCCCGGGTCGCCTCGGCAACGAGCACCATCACCGCGATCGTCGGGCCCACCTCGACGAGAGGGTGCACCGAGGCTACCACCCCAGGCGTGGGGGACGCTGTGACAGCGGGGAGGATCGGAGTCCCTCGCCCGAACCACCTGGTCCGCAGGCCTTCAGCCGGGCCATACGACGGGCGCCGTTCCCGACCCGGTTCCGACCCCCGACTACTATCACAAAGTACTCGGGGGAGACGAGACCGGAACTGTGGCTCGCGGACTACCGTCTGGCCTGCCAACTAGGTGGAACGGACGATGACAACCTCATCATCCGCAACCTCCCCCTGTTCCTCTCCGACACCGCTCGCGCCTGGTTGGAGCACCTGCCTCCGGGGCAGATCTCCAACTGGGACGACCTAGTCCAAGCTTTCGCCGGCAATTTCCAGGGCACGTACGTGCGCCCCGGGAATTCCTAGGACCTCCGAAGCTGCTGACAGCAGCCGGGAGAGTCTCTCCCAGACTACATCCGGCGATTCTCGAAGCAGCGCACCGAGCTGCCCAACATCACCGACTCGGACGTCATCGGCGCGTTCCTCACCGGCACCACCTGCCGCGACCTGGTGAGCAAGCTGGGTCGCAAGACCCCCACCAGGGCGAGCGAGCTGATGGACATCGCCACCAAGTTCACCTCTAGCCAGGAGGCGGTCGAGGCTATCTTCCGGAAGGACAAGCAGCCCCAGGGCCGCCCACCGGAGGATGCTCCCGAGGCGTCAACTCAGCGCGACACCAAGAAGAAGGGCAAGAAGAAGTCGCAAGCGAAACGCGACGCCGCCGACGTGGACCTTGTCGCCGCTGCCGAGTACAAGAACCCTCGGAAACCTCCCGGAGGTCCCAACCTCTTCGACAAGATGCTCAAGGAGCCGTGCCCCTATCACCAGGGGCCCGTCAAGCACACCCTTGAGGAGTGCGTCATGCTTCAGCGCCACTTCCACAGGGCCGGGCCACCCGCGGAGGGTGGCAGGGCCCGCGACGACGACAAGAAGGAAGATCACCAGGCAGGAGAGTTCCTCGAGGTCCGCGACTGCTTCATGATCTACGGCGGGCAAACAGCGAACGCCTCGGCTCGGCACCGCAAGCAAGAGCGCCGGAGGTCTGTTTGGTGAAGGTGGCGGCGCCAGTCTACCTAGACTGGTCCGACAAGCCCATCACCTTCGACCAAGCCGACCACCCCGACCATGTGCCGAGCCCGGGGAAATACCCGCTCGTCGTCGACCCCGTCATCGGTGACGTCAGGCTCACCAAGGTCCTCATGGACGGAGGCAGCAGCCTCAACATCATCTACGCCGAGACCCTCGGGCTTCTGCGTATCGATCTGTCCTCAGTCCGGGCGGGCGCTGCGCCTTTCCATGGGATCATCCCTGGGAAGTGCGTCCAGCCCCTCGGACAACTCGATCTTCCCGTCTGCTTCGGAACACCCTCCAACTTCCGAAGGGAGACCCTGACGTTCGAGGTGGTCGGGTTCCGAGGAACCTACCACGCGGTATTGGGGAGGCCCTGCTACGCGAAGTTCATGGCCGTCCCCAACTACACCTACCTCAAGCTCAAGATGCCGGGCCCCAACGGGGTCATCACCATCGGCCCCACGTACAAACACGCGTTCGAATGCGACGTGGAGTGCGTGTACGCCGAGGCCCTCATCGAGTCCGAGGCCCTCATCGCCGACCTGGAGAGCCTCTCCAAGGAGGTGCCAGACGTGAAGCGTCATGCCGGCAACTTCGAGCCAACGGAGACGGTTAAGTCCGTCCCCCTCGACCCCAGCAGCGACGCCCCCAAGTAAGTCCGGATCGGCTCCAGGCTCGATCCCAAATAGGAAGCAGTGCTCGTCGACTTTCTCCGCGCAAACGCCGACGTCTTCGCGTGGAGTCCCTCGGACATGCCCGACATACCGAGGGATGTCGCCGAGCACTCGCTGGACATCCGGGTCGGAGCCCGACCCGTCAAGCAACCTCTGCGCCGATTCGACGAGGAGAAGCGCAGAGCCATAGGCGAGGAGACCCACAAGCTAATGGCGGCAGGGTTCATCAAAGAGGTATTCCATCCCGAATGGCTTGCCAACCCTGTGCTTGTGAGAAAGAAAGGGGGGAAATGGCGGATGTGTGTAGACTACACTGGTCTGAACAAAGCATGTCCGAAGGTTCCCTACCCTCTGCCTCGCATCGATCAGATCGTGGATTCCACTGCTGGGTGCGAAACCCTGTCTTTCCTCGATGCCTACTCAGGATATCACCAAATCAGGATGAAAGAGTCCGACCAGCTCGTGACTTCTTTTATCACACCTTTCGGCATGTACTGCTATGTCACCATGCCGTTCGGCTTGAGGAATGCGGGCGCGACGTACCAAGCGGTGCATGAACCATGTGTTCGGCGAGCACATTGGCCGCACGGTCGAGGCCTACGTCGATGACATCGTAGTCAAGACGAGGAAAGCCTCCGGCCTCCTTTCCGACCTTGAAGTGACATTCGATGTCTCAAGGCGAAGGGTGTCAAGCTCAATCCCGAAAAGCGTGTCTTCGGAGTGCCCCGAGGCACGCTCTTGGGGTTCATCGTCTCCGAGCGGGGCATCGAAGCCAACCCGGAGAAGATCGCAGCCGTCACCAGCATGGGGCCCATCGCGGACTTGAAAGGCGTACAGAGAGTTATGGGATGTCTTGCGGCCCTCAGCCTTTTCATCCCGCACCTCGGCAAAGGGGGCCTGCCTCTGCACCGCCTCGGGGCGAATAACGTTTCCCCCGGAAGCCTGCTCCCGAGACCTGCATCAACCCTCCGTCAAAATCGACGACACGCCTGAGCCCGAGGCACCCTCGGCCCAGTCCAAGGCACCCTCGGCTCGGCCCGAGGCGACCTCGGCCCCCGAGGGCGAGACGCTGCGCGTCGAGGAGGAGCGAAGCGGGGTCACGCCTAATCAAAGCTGGCAGACCCCGTACCTGCAATATCTCCACCGAGGAGAGCTACCCCTCGACCGAGCCAGAGCTCGGCGGTTGGCGCGGCGCGCCAAGTCGTTCGTCTTGCTGGGGGATGGGAAGGAGCTCCACCACCGCACCCCGGGCCCTTGTCGGAGACACCCGGGGGCTACGCGCTCCCCTGGGAAGGGCCGCTTGTCATCACCAAAGTTCTGAAGCCCGGAACATACAAGCTGGCCAACAGTCAAGGCGAGGTCTACAGCAACACTTCGAACGTCTAACAGCTACGTCGCCTCTACCCTTAAGATGCTTTCAAGTTGTTCGCTCACCTTGCCCTCACGCAAGTTTTAGTCATCAAGGAAGGGTCAGCCTTGCCTCGGCAGAGCCCGACCCTCCCTCAGGGGCTAAAAAGGGGGAAACCCCTCTGCGTCAAATTTTTCAATCGAAAAGGCTTTGATGTTCCCCCGGCTATGTCAGAAGCAGGACCCCAAGGAGCGAATGCGGGTGCATGTAACTGGCAAGGTTGACTAAGCCGAGGGACTCCTACACCTCTGGGTTACGGACACCTCACTCGTCACCCGCCACGAAAAGTGACCCCTACTTGGGGAAGCCACCCTGCTACTGACAGGCGGGGCCGGACACGCAAAGTGAAAGGGAAAGGAGCGCGACTTCATGCAACGATGATAAAGTGTTCAGGCCTCAGCGGCCGCAGAAAGACACACGTGCATCCAACAGAAACTGTTCCAACAGAATTAGGCGTCGCCACGGGAAGGAGCCGCACCGTCGGCTTCGTCCCCACCCTCGGCAAAGTCCGTCCCGGCTTCGGACGACGGCGCAGGCGGAAGGATCTCTGCTTCGAAGGTGGTCGCCAGCACCGCGCTCGGACCCGCGGTGGCCGCATCGAGCCTCCGGACTTCTGCCAGGGCGGCTTCATCTTCGTCAGGAAGGCAATACCCCTCGCTGACCCGCTCCAGGTCCACGACGTAGTGGGAAGCGAGCACGGCGAAGGCCCGCCTGACGCCGTGGTGTAGCGCCTCGTGGAGTCTGCCGCGCACATGATCGCCCAAGGCCTGCAGGCGACTTTGAGGGGAGCTTCCTGAGGGAACGTCGCCGGAGCCAAGGACCCGGCAGAAGTCCGAGACAGCCTCGGACATGGCCACGAGGTCGGCCTCCCTCTGCTTGGCCGCCCCGGCCAGCGCCTCGGCGGACTCATCAAGGGCGGACTCGAGTTCTGCGAACAGCCAAAACGAAAGATCTCAAACACAAGCGGAGGAAACAAGCTGAAACGAAAACCGAAAGTGGCCAAGGCGTACCCCCGGCTCGGGCACGCTGCTCCGAGGCTACGACCTGGGCTACGGCTAGGTCGGCTGCAAGGGCTCTAACCCGGCTTTCGGCCTCGGCAGCCCAGCCCCGAGATTGGTCCCGCTCATCGATGATCCGGTCGAACTCCGACCGCTGTCGTTGCACTTCTGCGCGCGTCGCTGCCGCCTCCGCGCGTGCCGCTGCCGCCTCGGCTCTCAGATCGGTGCAGAGCAACCGAAGGTCCGCCGCCTCGGCGCCCTGCTGAGAGAGGCGCGCAGTAGCCCCAGCGAGCGAGGTCCTCAGGGATCGCAGCGAGCCCCAGACGTCGACCTCGTGGCGGATGAACGACGACTTGGCGGCGCTTAGATCCATCAGATCCTGAGGAAAGGAAGCGGGGCGTTACGAAAGACGCCTTGGCCACAAAAAAGAAAAGGTATGCCTGAAACCGTTACCTGGAGGATTTTGGGGACGTCCCTGCAGAAAACCTCCAGCGACGACCTGAGCGACCCCACCGTTGCTTCGGCACACTCGCGGAGCTCGTCCTAGGACTGCTCCTCCCGCTCGTCGTTGAGAACGAAGAAGGGATCCGAGGCCTCGCGGGTCCGAAACCGGAGCAACTGGCGCCGACCCTCGGAGCCCCGCCGCACAGCGACAAGGCTGCCGCCCGGCGGGACGGATCGCATCTCCACGCCCCCCTCCTCTGAGGCACCAAGCGCCGGCGCCTCGGCCATCTCAGCGTCGGCAGCGACAGGTCGCTCCCCGACTGTGACGGCAGCGGCTTCAGTAGCAGCAGGTGCCGGCACCGCCGGTACGTCCGGCGGGGCCTGGGCCACGTCCGCGTCAGCCACCTCCCCTAGCACGATGGCCGCCTTGGCAGAAGAGCCGGCCTCGGGAACTCGTTCCACGGCGACTGGTGCCGCCTGAGCCCCCTGCTGTGGAGCGCCTTGCGAGAAGGTCAGCTGAACAGCGAGGCCCGGAGCGGCGCTGGTTGTGGAAACCGACGCCGTCTTAAGGGCTTTTCGGGGAGCCAGATCGGTTAGGCCATGGCTCCGCTTGCTGAGGAGAAAAGAAAAATCACGGTCGGGACATGCGAATGAGAAGCCGGGATGAAGATGCTCCAAGATACTTACCCGCTCCGGGCCATGATCAACCATGCCTGAGGGGAGGTCTCCCGGATCTCGACCCCCGAAGCCGCCGCTGAGGTTCGCTTCGCTGACTGCGTCGGCACCACCCTTGCTTTGGGAGCTTCAGATGCCCGGGAGGCGAGCTGCCCAGGCACCACCATGGTGACCTGAGGGTCGCTCTCCTGCGTTGCCGGCGTGGGCGACGGCTCTCGGGGAACAGACGCCTCGGCCTGGCTCCCCGGGGTCGCCTCAACTCCCCCAGCCGAGGGGTCAGGTACCCTCTCGGTCTGCCCCCGCTCCTCGGGCCGGGACCTCGGCGTCCCGACTCTGGGGACTGACTGCATCAGCCCACTCGGGGGCTGGCCTGACGGCTCCTGGCCTAACCTCAAGCCAGGGCTGAAGCCAAGGTGGGCATCCATGTCGTCTTCCTCGTCATCATCTTCATCATCGTCGTCGTCATCAGGCGTTTCCGGCGATGGCTCCCTCAGGAGCCCCTCCCTCTCCTGCCGACGACAGAGCTTTTCCAAGGCGTCCCAAGCCCGCATCCGCTCGCGGGCCCGGGTCTTCTCCGCATCCTTCTTTTTCTTCTTCTCCTCCGTGGCAACCCGCTGCGCTGCTCGGTCCACCGCATCCTGCGGTACCCGTGGCAGGGAAGGCTTGTGCCGCCCCACCTCCTGAGGACGGATGGAAATCCCGACCGTAAGAACCAGGGACAACCCGATACAAGAGGGAGGAAGGAGCGGACACTCACCAGAGTCACGCACCCTTGGTCAGGGCGCATCAAAGGCTGGGAGAAGGCGCTGAGGTCCGGTTTCCCCTACGCGACGACCACCCGCCCGTGGAGAACATCGAAGGGAAGAGGGTCCGAGGACATCCGCGAGCCCTCCAAGTCAGCCTCCGGTGTCATCTCCCAGAGCGGCAACCGTCGCTCCGCCAAGGGAAGCACCCTCCGGCGGTGAATGGCGGCAATCACTCCCGCGACGGTGAGTCCCCCTTTTCGCAACGCCTCCAAAAGCCTTGAGAAGGGGTTCGAGGTTCTTCTGTCTTTCGTGCGGGGTCCCGTGGCGCCAAGCATCGGCGGCGACGATGACTACCCGCTGGGAAAACGGTGGGAGCAACTCGCCGTCATTCCGGAGGTAGAACCACCGGCGCGGCCACCCTTTGTTCGAGGACGCAAGGGTGGCAGGAATGTACAGCGAGGCCCGCGACTGCCTCAGCTGAAGGATGCAGCCACCGGCCCGCACTGCCGCGCGGACCTTTCTCTCCCCCGTCGGCGAAGCGAAAAGCTCCACGAAAAAAAGATGAGTCCACAAGTCCCAGTGGGGGGCGATCCCCAAGTACCCCTCGCACACCGCTACGAAGATGGCGGCCTGCGAGATGGAGTTGGGACTGAGGTTGTGCAACTCCACCCTGTAGTGGTGCAGGATCGCCCGCATAAAGCGGCTCGCCGGCACACCAAATCCCCGCTCGTGGAAGGAGACGAAGCTCACGATGTATCCCGGCGGTGGGGACGGAGCGGCTCCGCTCACGGGGGGAATCCATTCCGGCCGCCTCTCATCAGTGAGAGGGCGAAGCAAACCCTCAGCAACAAGATCCTCCAGATCGCCCGCCGTCACTGTGGAGAAAGGCCATGGGTCGCACGGCGAGATGATGGTCACCCGGTCGGCCATCACCGAGCAGAAGGGGTGGCGGCGCAAAGGACAGGGTGGGCGGTTTCCTTTTCTCTGGCTAAGTCTCTTGGGTTGCGAAAACCTAAGAGGGAAGCAGGAAGCGGAGCAAAGAACCATCGCCAGACCCTCCCCCGAGTATATAAAGGCCAAGGCGAGACCGGTTCAACGTTCCGCCCGGACCGGCCGCAGGATTCAAAAACACGAAGCGAAACGGCTGTTCCTCGAACGGCTCGCGCACGCGCAACGGCTGCCCCGCGAACCACTCGCCCCGTCGCATTAACTCCGCGGCGGGACAGGCGGCGCCTCTGGCAGGAGAAACGAGCGACGCTTCGCCTTCGCCATAATAACCGCGTCAAAAAAGGTACGCCACGTCGTTCGATTTCGTATCCTTTTCCTTTTTTTCCTCTTTCTCTCTCTTGCAACAGGGACCAGGAAAGGGGGATACCCCGAAAGGGATCCTTCCCTGTGAAGGAACCAGGCTCCGAGCCTCCCTACTGATCAGAGGTTCGAAGGCTGGCCCCTCGGAAGGGTTCAACAGCCGCCTCAGAGCACGTGGGCTCCACACCCACTACTGGTCAGAGGTTCAAAGGCCGGCCCCTCGGAAGGGTTCAACGGCCGCCTCAGGCTACTCGGGCTCCGCGCCCACTACTGATCAGGGGTTCGAAGGCTGGCCCCCGAAGGGTTCACAGCCGCCTCAGACACAGAGCGAGGGATGACCATGGGTACGTTCGATACATAACCAAGGCTCGGTCTACGCTCCCGAGGTACCCTAGGACATTTCCGAGACCAGCGGGAACGATCTTGTAATGGAATCCCATCAGAGGGAGGCATCGAGCCCTCGGACCCCGTCACCAGGGGACCGGGTCCGGCAGATCACCCGCAGGTACTTTTGGGCGTGCCTCTGGGCCCCTAGCCGACCCCTAACGAATGGGGCACGGACGTCCGCTCAGATCACCCGCCTGCAGCTCACCGGAGACACCATGTTCGGCGCCCACCGAGGGCAACATGGCGCTCTCCCCCCTCCTCCTTGCGGAAAGGCGACGCAGGGGCGTATGTAAAAAAAAGTCGAGTCTGTCCCTGATCGCCCTCTCGCCCTGTGCAGAGGCTCGGGGGCTGCTCTCGCAAACCCGGCTCCAGCCAAACCGTTGACAGCGTCAACATACCAGCCCGAGAACTTGGGACCCGACCGTACACCCGGGCTACAGCCAGCTTGCATGAGGGAACGACCAGACCAGCTGAAGCATTGCGCGAGGCGTTAAGACCTCGGAGGAGTCAAACCACTCCTCTGAGGCCTCGGGGGCTACACCCGGCGGGTGCGCTCGCGCGCACCCACCGGAACAAAACGCAACCGAGAAAGGCTGGTCCCCTTGCAAAAAAGTGCGACAAAAGCCTCCAAGCGAGTGCTAACACTCCCTTTGAGGCTCGGGGGCTACTGTCGGGGACCATAATTAGGGGTACCCTCAAGGCTCCTAATTCTCAGCTGGTAACCCCCATCAGCACAAAGCTGCAAAGGCCTGATGGGTGCGATCAAGTCAGGGATCAGTCCATTCGAGGGACTCGATCACGCCTCGCCCGAGCCTAGCCTCGGACAAGGGCAGCCGACCCCGGAGGATCTCCGCCTCGCCCGAGGCCCCCCTCCAGCGGCGAACACGTTCCCGACTCGCCGGAGGCCCTGTCTTCGCCGAGAAGCAACCCCGACCAAATCGCAGGAGCATTTAATGCAAAGGTGGCCTGACACCTTTATCCTGACGCGCGCCCCTCAGCTGACAGAGCCGAAGTGACCGTCGTCACTTCGCCGCTCCACTGACCGGTCTGTCAGAAAGACAGCGCCGCCTGCGCCCCTCCGACTGCGGTGCCACTTGACAGAGTGAGGCTGACAGGCAGTCAGGCCCGGCCGCGCACCATAGGAAACTCCGCTCCGCCCGACCCAGGGCTCGGACTCGGGCAAAGCCCCGGAAGACGGCGAACTCTGCTCCGCCCGACCCAGGGCTCGGACTCGGGCTAAGCCCCGGAAGACGGCGAACTCCGCTCCGCCCGACCCAGGGCTCAGACTCGGGCCAAGCCCCGGAAGATGGCGAACTCCGTTCCGCCCGACCCAGGGCTCGGACTCGGGCTAAGCCCCGGAAGACGGCGAACTCCGCTTCGCCCGACCCAGGGCTCGGACTCGGGCAAAGCCCCGGAAGACGGCGAACTCCGTTCTGCCCGACCCAGGGCTCGGACTTGGGCTAAGCCCCAGAAGACGACGAACTCCGCCTCGCCCGACCTAGGGGCTCGGACTCGGCCTCGGCCACGGAAGACGGACTCGACCTCGACCTCGGAGGAGCCTCCACATTGCCCGACCTAGGGCGCGGACCGGCCACGTCAACAGAAGGCGCCATCATTACCCTACTCCAAGGTGACTCAGGCTACGGGGGACAAGACCGGCGTCCCATCTGGCTCGCTCTGCCGGATAGGCGATGATGGCGCCCCGCACGCTCCCTGACGATGGCGGCTCTCGGCCCCCTTACGGAAGCAAGAGGACGTCAGCAAGGACTCGACGGCCCCAACAGCTGTCCCTCCGCCAGGCTCCAGCGCTCCTCCGACGGCCACGACATCACACAAACCGGGTGCCAAGATCTCTCCGGCCGCCACGATGGTGTGTACTTAGGGCGCTAGCTCTCCTCCGCTGGACACGTAGCACTCTGCTACACCCCCCATTGTACACCTGGACCCTCTCCTTACGCCTATAAAAGGAAGGGCCAGGGCCCTCTTAGAGGAGGTTGGCCGCTCGGGGACGAGGACGAGACGGGCGCTCGCATAAGGCCGCTCGCTCCTTCCCCCGTGTGGACGCTTGTAACCCCCTACTGCAAGCGCACCCGACCTGGGCGCGGGACGAACACGAAGGCCGCGGGATTTCCACCTCTCTCTCTCTCCCATCACCGGCCTCCTCGCTTTCCCCCCTTCGCGCTCGGCCTCGCGTCGACCCATCTGGGTTGGGGCACGTGGCGACACTTCACTCGTCGGCTCAGGGACCCCCCGGTCTCGAAACGCCGACATATAGCCGTACGCCACCGTCGAGTCCCGAGAGCGGCCTGTTCACGCGGACTAGCCTGACACACCGGACACTGTCCGGTGCACCACCGGACAGTCCGGTGTGCCAGGCCGAGCTGGACTTTGGCTATACAACCAAGTCTTGATGCAATTCTTTATTTTCCTGTTTCTAGCACTTAGACAAAATATATTAGTACTCAAAACAATGTACTAAGTCTAGAAACATAGCTCATGTCTTGATTTGCACTTTTCTCTTTATTTAGCACATAAGAACTTAATTAAATGTGTTGGACACTTAATCACCAAAACATAATAGAAATTGCCCAAGGGCACATTTCCCTTTCAATCTCCCCCTTTTTGGTGATTTATGCCAACACATCCAAAAGCAACCAAAAGAAGTGCAACATCACTGCAATTGAGAACAAAATTGCCTTTGCACAAGTTTTGACATATTTGGATCATTCTTTGCCACCACTTGGTTTATTTTTGCAAATCAAATTCATTTTCCTATCTCTAAGTCAAACTCACTTGTTCGGGAACAAAGAGAGATAATCCAAGAGTGAAACTGATTAATTGCCAAAAACTCCCCTTTCCCATGATAAAAAATTCTCCCCCACAAGAGACCAAATTTTGCAAAGAGTATTTTGGACAAATAAAAAATTCTAACTCTACTATTTTCAAAATTCTCAAGTGGTAGCTGATCCATTTGCTTTGGCCTTAATTTCTCTCCCTTTGGCATTAAGCACCAAAATGGGATTATTCTTGGCCCTTTAACCCCATTGCCTCACCAAAAATGTCAATTAAGAGCAAAAAGACAATAAGAGCATAGGTATGAACTTGGAAGTAAATACACCAAAACCGGAGTGCAGTGGAAGTCTTTGCAACGTCCAAGTCCATTTTCCCTTTCAATGCACCTTTGAGACTACATCAATTATACTCAAACACAAATGTTAGTCTCAAAGGGTCAAGTTGTAGCACATCTCCCCCTAAATATGTGTATCATTCACACATGGACTTGTGAGGTCCGGGGATCCCTTGCACAACTTGAGCACCATCAATAATCAACAAATTACATAAATGCTTGAAGTAACATGATCAAAGGCATAGAACACATGTATGCTATCGATCAATCCAAGTTACACGAATCTAAGACATTTAGCTCACTACGCAACCTACAAAACCTTTTCTCATCTAAAGGCTTGGTGAAGATATCGGCTAGCTGGTTCTCGGTGTTAATATGGTACACCTTGATATCTCCCTTTTGCTGGTGGTCTCTCAGGAAGTGATGCCGGATGTCTATGTGCTTAGTGCGACTGTGTTCAACAGGATTATCCGCCATGCGGATTGCACTCTCATTGTCACATAAGAGTGGGACTTTGCTCAGATTGTAGCCAAAGTCCCAGAGGGTTTGCCTCATCCAAAGTAATTGCGCGCAACACTGTCCTGCGGTAACATACTTGGCCTCAGCGGTGGATAGAGCAACGGTTGTTTGTTTCTTTGAGCTCCACGACACCAGGGACCTTCCTAGAAATTGGCACGTCCCAGATGTACTCTTCCTATCAACCTTGCACCCGACATAATCGGAGTCTGAATATCCAATTAAGTCAAAGGTAGACCCCTTTGGATACCAGATCCCGAAGCAAGGCGTAGCAACTAAATACCTAAGAATTCGCTTAACGGCCACAAGGTGAAATTCCTTGGGATCGGATTGAAATCTAGCACACATGCATACACTAAGCATAATGTCCGGTCTACTAGCACATAAATAAAGCAAAGAACCTATCATAGACCGGTATGCCTTTTGATCAACGGACTTACCTCCTTTGTTGAGGTCGACATGCCCGTCGGTTCCCATCGGTGTCTTTGCGGGCTTTGCGTCCTTCATCCCAAACCTCTTGAGAAGGTCTTGAGTGTACTTTGTTTGGGAGAGGAAGGTGCCATCCTTGAGTTGCTTCACTTGGAACCCAAGGAAGTAGGTCAACTCGCCCATCATTGACATCTCAAACTTTTGAGTCATCACCCTGCTAAACTCCTCACAAGACTTTTGGTTAGTAGAACCAAATATTATGTCATCAACATAGATTTGGCACACAAAAAGATCATTGTCACAAGTCTTAGTGAAAAGAGTGGGATCGGCTTTCCCAACCTTGAAAGCATTAGCAATTAAGAAATCTCTAAGGCATTCATACCATGATCTTGGGGCTTGCTTAAGTCCATAGAGCGCCTTAGGGAGCTTAAACACATAGTCGGGGTACCTGTCATCCTCAAAGCTTGTTCCACATACACCTCCTCCTTGATTGGCCCGTTGAGGAAAGCGCTCTTCACATCCATTTGAAACAACCTGAAGGAGTGGTGAGCGACATAGGCTAATAATATTCGAATAGACTCTAGCCTAGCCACAGGAGCAAAAGTCTCCTCGAAATCCAAACCTGCGACTTGGGCATAACCTTTTGCCACAAGTCGAGCCTTGTTTCTTGTCACCACCCCGTGCTTGTCTTGCTTGTAGTGGAACACCCACTTGGTTCCCACAACATTTTGCTTGGGACGTGGCACCAGGCTCCAAACTTCGTTCCTCTTGAAGTTGTTGAGCTCTTCCTGCATGGCCAACACCCAGTCTGGATCTTGCAAGGCCTCTTCTACCCTAAAAGGCTCAATAGAAGAGACAAATGAGTAATGCTCACAAAAATTAGCTAAACGTGAGCGAGTTGTTACTCCCTTGCTTATGTCACCCAGAATCTGATCGACGGGGTGATTTCTTTGGATCGTCGCTCAGACTTGAGTTGGAGGGGCCAGTGGTGCTTCTTCCTCCAAAACTTGTTCTTCTTGTGCTCCTCCTTGATCACACGCCTCTTCTTGAGGAACCTGTCCATCATCTTGAGTTGGGGGATGCATCATTGTTGAGGAAGAAGGTTGATCTTGCTCTTGTTGTTCCTGTGGTCGCACATCTCCAATCGCCATGGTGCGTATTGCGGCCGTTGGAACATCATCTTCATCTATGTCATCAAGATCAACTTGCTCTCTTGGAGAGCCATTAGTCTCATCAAATACAACGTCGCTAGAGACTTCAACCAAACCCGATGATTTGTTGAAGACTCTATACGCCCTTGTATTTGAGTCATATCCTAGTAAAAACCCTTCTACCGCCTTAGGAGCAAATTTAGAATTTCTACCTTTTTCACTAGAATGTAACATTTGCTCCCAAATACACGAAAATATGAGACGTTGGGTTTGTTATAGGTAAGAAGTTCGTACGAGGTCTTCTTGAGGAGGCGATGTAGGTAGAGTCGGTTTATGGTGTGGCAAGCTGTGTTCACAGCTTCCAACCAAAATCGCTCGAGCGTCTTGAATTCTCCAAGCATCGTTCTCGCCATGTCGATAAGCGTCCTATTCTTCCTCTCTACCACACTATTTTGCTATGGTGTGTAGGGAGCTAAGAACTCATGCTTGATGCCTTCTTGAACTCGGACCCATTGTCGCTTCTTATCTTTTTCACCTTTAACTCAAATTTGTTTTGAGCCCGCCTTAGAAAGCGCTTGAGGGTCCCTTGGGTTTTTTATTTATCCGGTGAGGATTTGTTTCCTTATTTGGCGAAGCCGACCGTTGCAGATCTAGAGCCGTTGGCGCACCGGACACTGTCCGGTGCACACGGGACAGTCCGGTACCCCCTTGTGACCGTTGGCTTGGCCACGGTCACGCGCGGAATCCTCGGCCGACCGTTGCCCCGACTGACCGTTGGCTCACCAGACAGTCTGGTGCCTCACCGGACAGTCCGGTGAATTATAGACGTACGCCGTTGATGGCTTCCCGAGACCAACGACTTCGCCTGTGAACGGCTCACCGGACAGTCCGGTGCACCACCGGACAGTCCAGTGATTTATACCGTACACCGCCGTCGTAGTCCCGAGAGCAGCAAGTTCGCCAGAGCCAGCCTGGCGCACCGGACACTGTCCGGTGCACCACCGGACAGTCCGGTGCACCCAGACTGCGCAGACTTTGGCTGAACAAAGCCATCTCTTTTCCAATTCGATTTCTCCTGTTTCCAACACTTAGACACAATACATTAGTCCATAAAACAATGTACTAAGTCTAGAAACATACCTTTTGACTTGATTTGCACTTTGTCCACCACTTTGCATAGATTAACACAAAAGCACTTGTGTTGGCACTCAATCACCAAAATACTTAGAAATGGCCCAAGGGCACATTTCCCTTTCAATCTCCCCCTTTTTGGTGATTTATGCCAACACAACATAAAGCAACCAGAACAAGTGCAATATCAATGCAAATTAAAACTCAAAATTGTTTTGATTCAAATTTGGCATATATGGATCACTCTTTGCCACCACTTGGTTTGTTTTTGCAAATCAAACTCAATTTCCTATCTCTATGTCAAACACACTTGTAGAGACATAAAGAGAGTTGTTCCAATAGAAATTGATCACAGTATCAAAAACTCCCCCTATTTCTCATAATCAACCATTCTCCCCACAAGAGACCAACTTTTGACAAAAAAAGCCAATAAGAGTATTTTGACAAAACAAAAGCTCTATTCTATTATTTTCAAAATTCTCAAGTGGTAGCTGATCCATTTATTGCTTTGGCCTTATTTTCTCCCCCTTTGGCATCAAGCACCAAAACGGGATCAATCTTGGCCCTCTAACCCCATTGCCTCACCAAAATATTCAAATAAGAATACAAAGGCAATAGGAGTACATGAGATGAACTTGGAATAAGTTACCCTCTCATCGGAGTGCAGTGGAAGTCTTTCATGGTCCAAGTCCACCTTTTCCCTTTCAAACCTCATTTGAGACTAAATCAAGCAAACTCAAGCATACAGTTAGTCTCAAAGGGTCAAGTTGTAGCACATCTCCCCCTAAATATATGCATCACTTGCAAAAGGACTTGTGAGGTTCAGGGAGTGTTTGTACAACTTGAGCACCACAAGTAAGCAACAAAATGCATAAGGAACATGATCAAAGGCATAAACACATGTATGCTATAAATCAATCCAAGTTCCGCGAATCTAAGACATTTAGCTCACTACGCAGCCTGCAAAAGGTCTTCTCATCTAAAGGCTTGGTAAAGATATCGGCTAGCTGGTTCTCGGTGCTAACATAAAACACTTCGATATCTCCCTTTTGCTGGTGGTCTCTCAAAAAGTGATGGATGTCAATGTGCTTTGTGCGGCTATGCTCAACAGGATTTTCCGCTATGCGGATAGCACTCTCATTGTCACATAGGAGTGGGAGTTTGCTCAGATTGTAGCCAAAGTCCCGGAGGGTTTGCCTCATCCAAAGTAGTTGCGCGCAACACTGTCCTGCGGCAACATACTCGGCCTCAGCGGTGGATAGGGCAACGGAGGTTTGTTTCTTAGAATTCCATGACACCAGGGACCATCCTAAGAATTGGCACGTCCCTGATGTACTCTTCCTATCGACCTTACATCCAGCATAGTCGGAATCTGAATATCCGATCAAGTCAAAGTTAGACCCCTTTGGATACCAGATCCCGAAGCAAGGCGTAGCGACTAAATATCTAAGAATTCGCTTCACGGCCACTAAGTGACACTCCCTTGGATCGGATTGAAATCTAGCACACATGCATACGCTTAGGATAATATCCGGTCTACTAGCACATAAATAAAGTAAAGACCCTATCATGGACCGGTATGCCTTTTGATCAACGGACTTACCTCCTTTGTTGAGGTCGGTGTGTCCGTCGGTTCCCATCGGAGTCTTTGCGGGCTTGGCGTCCTTCATCCCAAACCGCTTTAGCAAGTCTTGCGTGTACTTCATTTGGGAGATGAAGGTGCCATCCTTGAGTTGCTTCACTTGGAACCCAAGGAAGTAGTTCAACTCGCCCATCATCGACATCTCGAATTTCTGCGTCATCACCCTGCTAAACTCTTCACAAGACTTTTGATTAGTAGAACCAAATATTATGTCATCGACATAAATTTGGCACAAAAAAAGATCACCATCGCAAGTCTTAGTAAAAAGAGTTGGATCGGCTTTCCCAACCTTGAAAGCATTAGCAATTAAAAAGTCTCTAAGGCATTCATACCATGCTCTTGGGGCTTGCTTAAGTCCATAGAGCGCCTTAGAGAGCTTACACACGTGGTCGGGGTACCGTTCATCATCAAAGCCAGGGGGTTGCTCCACGTACACCTCCTCCTTGATCGGCCTGTTGAGGAAAGCGCTCTTCACATCCATTTGGAACAACCTGAAAGAATGGTGAGCGACATATGCTAGCAAAATACGAATTGATTCTAGCCTAGCCACAGGAGCAAAAGTCTCCTCAAAGTCCAAACCTGCGACTTGGGCATAACCTTTTGCCACAAGTCGAGCCTTGTTCCTCGTCACCACCCCGTGCTCGTCCTGCTTGTTGCGGAACACCCACTTGGTTCCCACAACGTTTTGCTTGGGACGAGGCACCAGTGTCCAAACTTCATTCCTCTTGAAATTATTGAGCTCTTCCTGCATGGCCAACACCCAGTCCGGATCTAGCAAAGCCTCTTCTACCCTGAAAGGCTCAATAGAAGAGACAAAAGAGTAATGCTCACAAAAATTCACCAATCTAGAGCGAGTAGTTACTCCCTTGCTAATATCACCCAAAATTTGGTTGACGGGATGATTCCTTTGAATCGTCGCTCGAACTTGGGTTGGAGGTGCCTGAGGTGCTTCTTCCTCTTCAACTTGGATATCCTGTGCTCCCCCTTGATCACGCGCCTCCACTTGAGGTACCTGTTCGTCATCTTGGGTTGGGGGATTCACCATCGTTGAGGAAGAAGGTTGATCTTGCTCTTTTTGTTCCTGAGGCCGCACATCTCCAATCGCCATGGTGCGTATCGCGGCCGTTGGAACGTCTTCTTCATCTACATCATCAAGATCAACAACTTGCTCTCTTGGAGAGTCATTAGTCTCATCAAATACAACGTCGCTAGAGACTTCAACCAAACCCGATGATTTGTTGAAGACCCTATACGCCTTTGTATTTGAGTCATAACCTAACAAAAACCCTTCTACAGCTTTGGGAGCAAATTTGGAATTCCTACCCTTCTTCACTAGAATGTAGCATTTACTCCCAAAAACTCGGAAATATGAAACATTGGGTTTGTTACCGGTTAGAAGCTCATACGAAGTCTTCTTGAGGAGGCGGTGAAGATAGACCCGGTTGATGGCGTGGCAAGCCGTGTTCACGGCTTCCGACCAAAAGCGCTCGGGGGTCTTGAACTCTCCAAGCATCGTCCTCGCCATATCGATGAGCGACCTGTTCTTCCTCTCTACCACACCATTTTGCTGTGGTGTGTAGGGAGCGGAGAACTCATGCTTGATCCCTTCCTCCTCAAGGTACTCCTCCACTTGAAGGTTCTTGAACTCGGACCCGTTGTCGCTTCTTATCTTCTTCACCTTAAGCTCAAACTCATTTTGAGCTCTCCTTAGGAAGCGCTTGAGGGTCCCTTGGGTTTCAGATTTATCCTGCAAAAAGAATACCCAAGTGAAGCGGGAAAAATCATCAACTATAACAAGACCATACTTACTTCCTCCTATACTTAGATAGGCGACGGGTCCGAAGAGGTCCATATGAAGCATCTCCAAAGGTCTTGATGTGGTCATCACATTTTTGGTGTGATGAGAGCTTCCCACCTGTTTGCCTGCTTGACAAACTGCACAAGGTCTATCTTTTTCGAAATGCACATTAGTTAGACCTATCACGTGTTCTCCCTTTAGAAGCTTGTGAAGGTTCTTCATCCCCACATGTGCTAAATGGCGATGCCACAGCCAGCCCATGCAAGTCTTAGCAATTAAGCATGCATCTAGACCGGCCTCCTCTTTTGCAAAATCAACTAAATAAAGTTTGCCGTCTAGTACACCCTTAAAAGCTAGTGAACCATCACACCTTCTAAAGACAGACACATCTACATTTGTGAATAAACAATTATATCCCATTTTACAAAGTTGACTAACGGATAACAGATTATATCCAAGAGACTCAACTAAAAACACATTAGAAATAGAGTGCTCGGATGAAATAGCAATCTTCCCTAACCCTTTTACCTTGCCTTGGTTCCCATCACCGAATATGATTGAATCTTGGGAATCCTTGTTCTTGACGTAGGAGGTGAACATCTTCTTCTCCCCTGTCATGTGGTTTGTGCATCCGCTGTCGATAATCCAGCTTGAACCCCCGGATGCATAAACCTGCAAGGCAAATTTAGGCTTGGGTCTTAGGTACCCAACTCTTGTTGGGTCCTACAAGGTTAGTCACAATGGTCTTAGGGACCCAAATGCAAGTTTTATCTCCCTTGCATCTTGCCCCTAATTTCCTAGCAATTACCTTCTTATCCTTTCTACAAATGGCAAATGAAGCATTGCAAGCATGATATATTGTCGAAGGTTCATTAATTTTCCTAGGAACATTAACAACATTTCTCCTAGGCATATGATGAACAACATTTCTCCTAGACATATCTCTACCATGCATATAGGAAGAACTAGAAGCAAACATGGCAAGAGAATCAAAAGCATCATTACTTCTATAGGCATTCCTAGAATGTCTCCTATCATGATACATGAAAGCATGGTTCTTTTTAGCACTACTAGCCATAGGGGCCTTCCCTTTCTCCTTGGCGGAGATGGGAGCCTTATGGCTTGTTAAGTTCTTGGCTTCCCTCTTGAAACTAAGTCCATCCTTAATTGAGGGGTGTCTACCAATCGTGTAGGCATCCCTTGCAAATTTTAACTTATCAAATTCACTCTTGCTAGTCTTAAGTTGGGCATTAAGACTAGCTAGTTCATCATTTAACTTTGCAATAGACACTAGGTGTTCACTACAAGCATCAACATTAAAATCTTTACACCTAGTGCAAATCACAACATGTTCTACACAAGAGTTAGATCTATTTGCTACTTCTAGTTTAGCATTTAAATCATTGTTAACATCTTTTAAACTAGAAAGTGTCTCATGGCAAGTAGATAGTTCACAAGAAAGCATTTCATTCCTCTTGATTTCTAAAGCAAGGGATTTTTGAGCCTCTACAAACTTATCATGTTCTTCATATAAAAGATCCTCTTGCTTCTCTAATAATCTATTTTTATCATTCAAGGCATCAATTAATTCGTTAATCTTGTTAACCTTGGTTCTATCTAGACCCTTGAATAAGCAAGAATAATCAATTTCATCATCATCACTAGACTCATCCTCACTTGAAGAAGCATAAGTAGTACTGTCTCGAGTACATACCTTCTTCTCCTTCGCCATGAGGCATGTGTGACGCTCGTTGGGGAAGAGGGATGACTTGTTGAAGGCGGTGGCGGCGAGTCCTTCATTGTCGGAGTCGGATGACGAACAATCCGAGTCCCACTCCTTGCCAAGGTGTGCCTCGCCCTTAGCCTTCTTGTATGCCTTCTTCTTCTCTCTCTTGTTCCCTTGTTCCTGGTCACTATTATCGGGACAGTTAGCGATAAAATGACCAATCTTACCACATTTGAAGCATGAGCGCTTCCCCTTTGTCTTGGTCTTGCTTGGCTGCCCCTTGCGACCCTTTAGCGCCGTCTTGAAGCGCTTGATGATGAGGGCCATCTCTTCATCATTGAGCCCTGCCGCCTCAACTTGCGCCACCTTGCTAAGTAGCGCCTCCTTGCTCCTCGTTGCCTTGAGAGAAACGGGTTGAGGCTCATTGATTGGACCATTCAACGTGTCGTCCACGTATCTCGCCTCCTTGATCATCATTCGCCCGCTTACGAACTTCCCAAGAACTTCTTCGGGCGACATCTTGGTGTACCTAGGATTTTCACGAATATTGTTCACCAGATGTGGATCAAGTACAGTAAAAGACCTTAGCATTAGGCGAACGACGTCGTGATCCGTCCATCGCGTGCTTCCGTAGCTCCTTATCTTGTTGATGAGGGTCTTGAGCCGGTTGTATGTTTGGGTTGGCTCCTCTCCACTTATCATTGCGAATCTTCCAAGCTCGCCCTCCACCAACTCCATTTTGGTGAGCATGGTGACGTCGTTCCCCTCATGTGAGATCCTGAGGGTGTCCCAGATCTGCTTGGCATTGTCCAAGCCGCTCACCTTATTGTACTCTTTCCTGCACAAAGATGCTAAAAGGACAGTAGTAGCTTGTGCATTTTTATGGATTTGTTCATTTATAAACATGGGACTATCCGAGCTATCAAATTTCATTCCGCTCTCTACAATCTCCCATATGCTTGGATGGAGAGAGAACAAGTGACTACGCATTTTGTGACTTCAAAATCTGTAGTCCTCCCCATCAAAGTGTGGAGGTTTGCCAAGAGGAATGGAAAGCAAATGTGTATTTGAGCTATGCGGAATACGTGAATAATCGAAAGAGAAGTTTGAGTTAACCGTCTTTCTTTTGTTGTAGTCGTTGTCGTCGTCCTTTTGGGAAGAAGTGGATTCGTCGCTGTCGTCATAGTAGACGATCTCCTTGATGCGCCTCGTCTTCTTCTTCTTCCCATCTTTTCGTTTGTGGCCTGAGCCCGAGTCGGTAGGCTTGTCGTCTTTCGGCTCGTTGATGAAGGACTCCTTCTCTTTATCATTGATCACAATTCCCTTCCCTTAGGATCCATCTCTTCAGGCGATTAGTCCCTTTCTTGAAGAGAACGACTCTGATACCAATTGAGAGCACCTAGAGGGGGGTGAATAGGTGATCCTGTAAAACCTACAAACTTATAGCCACAAAAACTTGATTAGGAGTTAGCACAGTAATGCCAAGTGGCTAGAGAGGAGTCTTAGCAAAACACAATAACCACAAGAAGATCAACACAGATAGACACAGTGGTTTATCCCGTGGTTTGGCCAAGTCCAACGCTTGCCTACTCCACATTGTGGCGTCCCAACGGACGAGGGTTGCAATCAACCCCTCTCAAGCGGTCCAAAGACCTACTTGAATACCACGGTGTTTTTGCTTGCTTTACTTTATCCCGCTTGCGAGGAATCTCCATAACTTGGAGTCTCTCGCCCTTACAAAGATGTTTCACAAAGAAGCGCGGAGTAAGGGAGGGATGAGCAACTCACACAAGACACAAAGATCACAGCAAATACGCACACACAAGACTCAGACTTGAGCTCAAGAGACTTTCACGAGTTTCTCACTAGAACGGAGCTCAAATCACTAAGAATGTGGAACAAGTGCGCAAGAACGAAGTGTGAGTGATCAACTGTGCTCAAAGAATGCTTGGATGTCTTCTCCATGCGCCAAGGGGTCCCTTTTATAGCCCCAAGGCAGCTAGGAGCCGTTGAGAGCAATGTAGGAAGGCAATTCTTGCCTTCTGTCGACTGGCGCACCGAACAGTCCGGTGCACCACCGGACACTGTCCGGTGCGGATTTGTTTCCTTATTTGGCGAAGCCGACCGTTGCAGATCTAGAGCCGTTGGCGCACCGGACACTGTCCGGTGCACACTGGACAGTCCGGTGCCCCCTTGTGACCGTTGGCTCGGCCACGTGTCACGCGCGTAATCCTCGGCCGATCGTTGCCCCGGCTGACCGTTGGCTCACCGGACAGTCCGGTGCCTCACTGGACAGTCCGGTGAATTATAGCCGTACGCCGTTGATGGCTTCCCGAGACCGACGACTTCGCCTGTGAACGGCTCACCGGACAGTCCGGTGATTTATACCGTACACCACCGTCGTAGTCCCGAGAGCAGCAAGTTCGCCAGAGCCAGCCTGGCGCACCGGACACTGTCCGGTGCACCACCGGACAGTCCGGTGCACCCAGACTGCGCAGACTTTGGCTGAACAAAGCCATCTCTTTTCCAATTCGATTTCTCCTGTTTCCAGCACTTAGACACAATACATTAGTCCATAAAACAATGTACTAAGTCTAGAAACATACCTTTTGACTTGATTTGCACTTTGTCCACCACTTTGCATAGATTAACACAAAAGCACTTGTGTTGGCACTCAACCACCAAAATACTTAGAAATGGCCCAAGGGCACATTTCCCTTTCAAGCTTAGCATTTAAATCATCATTCAAAATCTTCAAACTAGAGATTGATTCATGGCACACAGACAATTCAGAGGATAACATTTCATTTCTCTTAATTTCTAGAGCAAGAGATTTTTGAACGCTAACAAATTTATCATGCTCTTCATACAAAATATCCTCTTGATTTTCTAAAAGTCTATCCTTTTCATTTAAAGCAACAATTAGTTCATTAATCTTTTCTACTTTAGCTCTATCTAATCCTTTAAATAGACTAGAGTAATCTACTTCATCATCGGAGGAATCCTCATCACTAGAAGTAGAGTACTTAGGGGAATCTCGAACACTCACCTTCTTCTCCTTGGCCATGAGGCAAGTATGGCGTTCATTGGGGAAGAGTGAAGACTTGTTGAAGGCTGAGGCTGCCAGTCCTTCATCGTCGGAGTCGAATGAAGAGCAGTTCGAATCCCATTCTTTGCCAAGGTGCGCCTCGCCCTTCGCCTTCTTGTAAGCCTTCTTCTTCTCCCTCTTCCCATGCTTTTCTTGTTCCTGGTCATTATCATTATCATTATCGGGGCATTATGCTATAAAATAACCAGTCTTACCGCATTTAAAACAGGAGCACTTTCCCCTTGCTTTGTTCTTGTTGGGGTACTCCTTGCGTCCTTTTAGTGCGGTCTTGAAGCGCTTGATGATTAGGGCCATCTCATCTTCATTTAGCCCGACAGCCTCAACTTGTGCCACCTTGCTTGGTAGCGCCTCCCTACTGCTTTTTGCTTTGAGAGCAATGAGTTGAGGCTCGTAGACGGGTAGAGGGCCATTAAGAGCATCATCCACGTATCGCGCTTCCTTTACCATCATACGCCCGCTCACGAATTTTCCGAGTATCTCCTCGGGCGTCATTTTGGTGTACCTGGGAATTTCACGAATGAGGTTTACAAGATGGGGGTCAATTACCGTGAATGACCTTAGCATAAGTTGGACGACGTCGTGGTCCGTCCATCTTGTGCTTCCATAGCTTCTAATCTTGCTGACCAGGGTCTTGAGCCTATTGTAGGTTTGCGTTGGATCCTCTCCCCTGATCATCGCAAATCTCCCTAGCTCGCCTTCCACCAACTCCATTTTGGTGATCATGGTGATGTCGTTTCCCTCATGAGATATCTCGAGGGTGTCTCAGATTTTCTTGGCGTTGTCCAAGCCGCTCACCTTGTTGTATTCATCCCTGCACAAAGAAGCTAGCAAAACAGTGGTAGCTTGTGCATTCTTATGAATTTGCTCATTAATATACACAGGATTATCCGTACTATCGAAATGCATTCCATTTTCAACTATCTCCCAAATACTAGGATGGAGAGAAAATAAGTGACTATTCATTTTGTGACTCCAAAAAGAGTAGTCTTCTCCATCAAAGTGTGGAGGTTTCCCAAGAGGAATTGATAGCAAATGAGCATTAGAATTGAATGGAATATGAGAATAATCAAATGAATAGTTTTGATTAACTGGTTTCTTTTTCGACGAGTCATCGTCATCGTCGTCTCTTGGTGAAGAAGAGGATTCATCGCTGTCGTAGTAGACGATCTTCTTGATGCGCCTCTTCTTCTTCCCATCCCTCTTCTTGTGACTTGAGCCTGAGTCGGTAGGCTTGTCAACTCTAGGCTCATTGAGGAAGGACTCCTTCTCCTTGTCGTTGACCACTATCCTCTTTCCCTTAGGATCCATCTCTTCAGGCGATTAGTCCCTTACGTGAAGAGAACGGCTCCGATACCAATTGAGGGCACCTAGAGGGGGGTGAATAGGTGATCCTATAAAAATCAAACATTAATAGCCACAAAACTTTAGTTATAAGTGTTAGTACGACTAAGTGGCTTGAAGCAAACTCTTGAACACAAATAATCACAGAGAGGAGCAACACAAGAGACACACGATTTTATCCCGTGGTTCGGCCAAGTAACACTTGCCTACTTCCACGTTGTGGCGTTCCAATGGACAAGGGTTGCACTCAACCCCTTTCAAGTGATCCAATGATCAACTTGAATACCACAGCTTTCTTGCTTATAATCTTCTTCCCGTTTGCGAGGAATCTCCACAAGTTGGAGCCTCTCGCCCTTACACAATTGATCACAAAGAACGCACAAGAGTAAGGTAGGGAAGAGCAACACACACAAGACTCAAATACGCAGCACAACCACGTACACAAGTCATGACTTGAGCTCACAATGCAACACACGGAGTTCACAACTCAAATGGAGCTCAAAACGCTAACACAAAGAATCAAATACGTGAAGTTGGAGTCTTGGAGTCTTAGGATGCTTAGTGAATGCTTGGGTAGCTCCTCCTTGCGCCAAGGGGTCCCTTTTATAGCCCAAAGGCAGCTAGGAGCCGTTGGAGATCAACAAGGAAGGCTATCCTTGCCTTCTATCGAGTGGCGCACCGAACAGTCCGGTGCACCACTGGACAGTCACTGTAGACGGTCCGATGCCAATCTCCTTCCTTTTCTGGCGTAGGCGACCGTTGCAGCTCCGGGCCGGTTGGCGCACCGGACACTGTCCTGTGCACACCGGACAGTCCGGTGCCCCCTGCCGACCGTTGGCGTGGGCCACTCGTCGCCCATGGATTACGCGGCCGACCGTTGCGCTGGCGACCATTGGCTCACCGGACAGTCCGGTGCACCACCGGACAGTCCGGTGAATTTTAGCCGTACGCCGCTGATCCTCTTCCCGAGAGCGACGAGTTCGCCGCGGACGACTCACCGGACAGTCCGGTGCTCCACCGGACAGTCTGGTGAATTATAGTCGTACGCCGCCGTCGAGTCCCGAGAGCGGCCTGTTCACGCGGACTAGCCTGGCGCACCGGACACTGTCCGGTGTGCCAGGCCGAGCTGGACTTTAGCTGTACAGCCAAGTCTTGATGCAATTCTTTCTTTTCCTGTTTCTAGCACTTAGACAAAATATATTAGTACTCAAAACAATGTACTAAGTCTAGAAACATACCTCATGTCTTAATTTGTACTTTTCTCTTTATTTAGCACATAAGAACTTAATTAAATGTGTTGGACACTTAATCACCAAAACATAATAGAAATTGCCCAAGGGCACATTTCCCTTTCACCTAGTTACTGCCCCTCCATGGATAGGGGTCGTGCCCTGCTCGGCAACCGCGGGCTTCTCCACCGGATGAAGACACCTCCACTACCGCTGTTCGATCGAGTGGGCTGCTCGTGCAAGTCGCCTCTCCAGCGCGCCCTCATGCCCGGACATGGCTGACTGCGCGAAAGTCGACCGACCCTCGTGGTCGCCCCACTGGCCAGATCACATCAACGGCTACTGCGACCGTTCCCGTCGACGACACCTCTTCCTCCTCCGACGATGAGAGGATCGCCTTAGTCCTCGACGATGGGGTGCAGCAGCGGCTGCCTACTCCGACCCCCGACGTCGGCCCCTTGGGAACGGCCTCACCGCCGACGCTCTTGAGCCCGAGCGGCAATCAAGTGGTCCATCGGCTAGCGCACCACCTTTCCCCATGGCCGCGCGCGCCGTGGTCGTGGTCTGCGACAGCAAGACCGTCCGACGATGACGACGTTCGCGAGCGCTCGCACTCATCGTCTCGCTCTCTCCTAATGCGCGACCACGACGTGTGGCACGGCGCGGCCTCAGCAGGCACCCTGGCGTCGCGCGGCCTAGACGAGGGGCTCTATGCAGCCTCGGCCTAGCCCGCGAGGACGGCACGACCTTGGCCCCCCCATCCCCGGTGTGGATGGCGCGGGCTCGACCCCCCAGCCTGAGTGGCGCGGCCTTGCCCCCATCCCCGGCGTGGACGGCGCGGGCTCGCCCCCCGGCCTGCGCGGCGTGGCCTCGCCCGGCGCCCAGCGAGGACGTCGCAGCCTCGGCCCCCATCCCTAGCCTGGGTGGCGCGAGCTCGACCCCCACCCCGGCAAGGACGGCGCGGTCCCAGCACCTGGCATGGCCGATGCGGCCCTAGGCGGCTGGCCCCTGGGTGGCAACGGCTAATGGGGGCAGACTGCCACCCCTTAAAGAGGTTGCACACACCTATGTTTGGGCCGGCCAGCAGGTCCATGTGGCACACCACCCTCCATGCTGGGTCGCCACACCTGGCCCACGCATAGTTAGCTATTTTTATTTTATTTTAGATATTTTTAGTTTTTCTAAATTCTAGAAAATTTAGATTACTTTCATTACAGATGTTTAGAAATTTAAGACTCAGTTCTTAAACCTCTTAGTAGCACCTTGTGTCAGGATTTTTCAAAGTTTTAGTACTTAGAAATGACGTCAATAAATATTTTCTTTAAATATGATATTTATTGCCATGGGTTCTATTTTGCATTACTTAAAATGCATACTTAAAAAATTATATTCATCTTAATTATACCCATAGTGGTTTAATACGAGTAGAATTATTTTTTGATAGAAATATGGAATAATTAATATTCATCTCAATTAATTTATTCAAAACTTAATGTGCGCAAAAAATATTTATTTATTCGATTCGAAATGCAATTGATGCTACCCATATATTCATCTAATTAAGTTACTACTAGTACTTAATTTCATTTGAATATTTTTATTAGATATGCTACATCATTAACATCATAATGAAATTTTCGATCTCTTGCATCACTTTACAATTGAGACCTTAAATTATCATTCATCTATGCAATATTGCATTCTATTGCATATTATTCATCTTAATTGGGGTTTTCTCTTAAATCCAATACGGGCAAGAATACATATATGTTGTGAATACCACACATATTACAACACACCCATGGTGATTTCTTAAAGAAAATATGTGATTGCTTGTGTAGGATCATGGCCCACAAGTTCGAAGAACTTGCTCTTGATAGACACAACTATCCTACTTGGACGTTGGATATTAAGATCAGCTTAGCCTCAAAGAATATTCGGAGTGCATTACTCCCTCCCAATGAGAGGGTTGAACTACTACATGATGCTTAAAAGTACAACGCTTTGTACATTATAAGACATCACCTTCATCCTGATCTGAAAGCAGAATATGTGATGGAAGAAGAGCCAAATGTATTATGGTTATCTCTTAAAAAAGATATGAGCAGCAAAAGGCTGTAATCTTACTAGAGGCGAATCATGAATGGACCCATATTCGTCTGCAAGACTATAAGTCTATAGGTGATTACAACCATGTTGTTCATAAGATCTGTGCTCGCTTGTTGAAAGTTGCCTAGAGGGGGGGTGAATAGGCAAGTTAAAACTTTTTCAACAAAAACTAGAAACAAACTGGGTAAAACCAGTTCAACAGGTGTCAAAACCGGTTCAACTGGTTTGCACGAGCTCAACTAAACGATGAGATATAAAAACTGAATTGATCTCGAAATTCTCCCAATTAACTTTGGAAATTCTCCTCAATTCCAAACCTTCTAGAGCATTCAATGATTATTGTATGGCCCAAGGAATACACATTGAATATTTTGTGCCTTATGTATATACTCAAAATGGTTTAGCTAGATCTCTTATTAAGAGGATCAAACTCACCGCAAGACCTTTATTTTATGAATGCAATTTACCTACTTCTTGTTGGGGTCATGCCGTTTTACACGCTACTGACCCACTACCGGAATCCGAGCCTTTGCCGAGTGCCGGACGCTTTGCCGAGTGCCTTTTCTCGGGCACTCGGCAACGATGGCTTTGCCGAGAGCCGCACTCGGCAAAGCTCGGCTCTCGGTAACGAGCGTCTTTACCGAGCGTAGGACACTCGGTACAGGTCCACACTCGGCAAATACATGTTTGCCGAGTGTCAAACACTCGGCAAAGGGGGCTCTCGGCAAAGGGCCGTCAGCGGCCGTCCCAAAGCTGACGGCCGTCAGTCTTTGCCGAGTGCCAACCGTCGGCTCTTGGCAAAGATGCTTCTTTGCCGAGTGCCGCGCAGCTGGCACTCGGCAAAGGAAGCTTTACCGAGTGTCTTATCCAGACACTCGGCAAAGTATATTTTTATTTTTTTGATTTTGTCTCCCAAACTTTTTGTGGTATGTTCCTACACTATGTAGACCTACATGTATCATTTGTGGACAATTATAACATAGTTTTCAATCGTTAGTAGATTTAGTTCGTTTTTTGAAATTCTTCGGAAAATTCAAATTTGAACTGCAGGTCACTCAAAACTTAGAAAACCGTGCATGAAAAAATGATATTCATGTTACTTAGCATAAGTTACGACCGATTTCAGAAGCGTACCGGAAACTTCGAGCAACATGCTCACTAAACATGGCCGTCAACTTGGCATGCACATGTTTAAAAATTGTATAAAACACAAATAAAGTCAGAAAATCATGAAACTTGTCCACGTGTCATGATATCATATGTAGAGGCTGTGATAAAAAATTTAGAATGTTTGGAGAAAGTTGTGAGACACTATGTGTAGAAACCTTCTAGATTCACATTGAAACTCTATGATTTCATGTGTAGTCCTCTTAGGTTTCTACACATAGTGTCTCACAACTTTCTCCAAACATTCTAAAATTTTTATCACAGCCTCTACATATGATATCATGACACGTGGACAAGTTTCATGATTTTCTGACTTTGTTTGTGTTTTATACAATTTTTAAACATGTGCATGCCAAGTTGACGGCCATGTTTAGTGAGCATGTTGCTCGAAGTTTCCGGTACGCATCTGAAATCGGTCGTAACTTATGCTAAGTAACATGAATATCATTTTTTCATGCACGGTTTTCCAAGTTTCGAGTGACCTGCAGTTCAAATTTGAATTTTCCGAAGAATTTCAAAAAAACAAACTAAATCTACTAACGATTGAATACTATGTTATAATTGTCCACAAATGATACATGTAGGTCTACATAGTGTAGGAACATACCACAAAAAGTTTGGGAGACAAAATCAAAAAAATAAAAATATACTTTGCCGAGTGTCTGGATAAGACACTCGGCAAAGCTTCCTTTGCCGAGTGCCAGCTGCGTGGCACTCGGCAAAGAATAGGGAAAGAGTCTTTGCCGAGTGTCGCCCAAGGGACACTCGGCAAAGACGGCTTTGCCGAGTGCCAGCGATCTGGCACTCGGCAAAGCTTATTTTAAAATTAAAAAAAAACTTTGCCGAGTGCCAGATCATGGGCACTCGGCAAAGCGCCCTACATACAACGGCCAGCGGGCATCTTCCTCACTCTCTCTCTCACTCACTCAACGCCGCCGCCGACGCCACGCCCTCACCGTCGCCGCTCCCTCGCCGCCGCCGCCGTGCCGTTCCTCGCGCCCGCGCCGCGCCGCCGCCGTGCCCCCTCGCCTGCGCCACCGCCGCGCGCCCGTGCGCGCTCCCTCGCCGCCGCCGCGCGCCCGTGCGCGCTCCCGCGCCGCCGTGCGCGTTCCCGCGCCGCCGCGCGCCCTCGCCCGAGCGCGCTCCCGTGCCCGCCGCCGCCGCGCGCCCTCGCCCGCGCGCGCTCCCGTGCCGCCACCGCGCGCCCGCGCTCGCCGAAGCCGCGCCCGCCATGCCCGCGCTCGCTGTGCCGTTGCCCGCGCTCGCCGTGCCGTGCCTACGCTCGCCGTGCCGTGTCCGCGCTCGTCGTGTTGTGCCCGCGCTCGCCCTCGCGCTCGCCGTGCCGTGCCCCTCGTCGTGTCGCGCCCTCGCGCTCGCCGTGCCGTGCCCGCGCTCGCCGAGCCGTGACTACTCTCGTCGTGTCGTGTCCGCGCTCGTCGTGTTGTGCCCGCGCTCGCCCTCGCGCTCGCCGTGCCGTGCCCCTCGTCGTGTCGCGCCCTCGCCCGTCGTCGTGCCCCTCGCCTAACCCCTCGCCCTCGCCCGTGCCCCCGCCGTTTCCTCGCCCACCGCCCCCGCTCGTGCCCCCGCCGCACTCCTCGTCGTGACCCCGCCGTTTCCCCGCCGTGCCCTCGCCCGCCAGGCGCCTCGCCCGCGACCCGTCGTCTCGCCCGCGCCCCGTCGTCTCGCCCGCGCCCCGTCACCTCGCCCGTGCCGAAACCTCTAAGGTGATTACTTGATTTATGTTATACGTGTATGATTTATATGAAATGATTAGTTTTAATATTAAGTTAATTATATACGTGCATGATTAGGTTAATATGTAGTATTGTGGATTGCCGGCCATCGTGCCGTTGAATTATGCGTGGATGTCAGCCATCGTGCTGATAGTTTTATTTGCAGGATTTTGAAACCTCCCCGTGCAGGGGAGGTGCTGCCGAAATTTTCTGTTGCTAGGCTTTTGTATTAACAGACTTGTGTTTCTTTTTTACAGAGAAGATACTTGTCTTCCTAGCCGCTGCGGGTCTCCCTGCACCGCGTCCCGTCGCCACTGCACCGACCCGCCACAGCCCCACTAGCCTGACTCCACCGCCACCCTAGGTATAACCTCTACATCCGCATCATGGTCGTAGATCACCTAACCCAGTTAGGCGTCTCCCGTTCGAAAGTGATACGGTGTAGATATGCAGATCTTTGCATATCTACAAATGTATCAGTTTCGAATTGTCCACGTTTTTTGGACAGCCCGCGGTTGCGTAGATGGTGTTAGTTTCATGCTCTACTCCGGTCTGAGATAGAGTTTCGGCGTCACCTCCCTGTTGTTCTCCGGACAGTACACTCTCCCTGCCAGGACGTGTATCCGGAGAACAGCGGGGAGGTGCTGCCGAAATTCGATCTCGGATCGGAGTAGAGCATGAAAACTAACTCCATCTACGCAACCGCGGGTGGGATTAGGACCTATCGTCACCTATTAGAAGGTAGGAACGTAGTGTACATGCATTACATGTCTATATTAAACTATACTCGGTTATATATGTTAGAGGATGGAGGACCGTGAGTGGATGTACACGGGTCGTAGAGGAAGGAACGATGTCACCACTGAATGGATTAGAAAGACCGATGATTTCGTGGAACGGGCATATGGCGAAGCTGCTAAAGGAGCGAGTCTAGTCCCATGCCCGTGCAGCAAATGTGACAACCGGAAAAGAAAACCAAAGAAGACCATGGTAGAACATATTTGGAAGAATGGATTTACGCCGGGCTATACTCGGTGGATATTTCATGGTGAAGCGCATCGTACGAGAGAAGAGGTGCTGAGACAACGTGTCGAGGATTATGACGCGGATGCGGGGGTAGCGGATATGTTGAACGACTATCAGGAGGCACAGTACACGGGAGGATGTATGGATGACGAGCTAGAGCCGACTGCAAAGGCGTTCTACGACATGTTCGACGCGGCACAGAAGCCCCTTCACGGCCAGACAAAGGTTTCTCAACTGGATGCCATTGGGTGTGTAATGGCGTTCAAGTCGCAGTACAGCATCAGTAGAGATGCATTCGATGGCTTGTTGACAGTTATTGGGAGTCTGCTTCCGGATGATCACGTTCTGCCAAAGAGCATGTACGAGGCACAGAAACTACTTCGTGCACTTAAGATGACGTATGAGCAGATTCATGCTTGTCCGAAGGGCTGCGTGCTATTTAGGAAAGAATACGCGGAGGCAAAGTACTGTCCCAAGTGTAATTCGTCTAGGTTTATGGAGGTAGACTCTGGTGATGGACAGAAGAGGCAGCTCGACATCCCCTTGACAATCCTACGACACCTTCCGTTCATACCGAGGATCCAGCGTCTTTACATGACAGAGGAATCCGCGAAACAGATGACATGGCACAAAAATGGAAAACGATACAATCCTGACAAGATGGTGCACGCGTCAGATGGTGAAGCATGGAAACACTTTGATGACATTCACCGTGAGAAAGCCGAAGAGGCTCGTAATGTACGTGTTGCGTTGGCCACAGATGGGTTCAATCCCTATGGAATGAGCGCTGCCCCGTACACATGTTGGCCCGTGTTTGTTATCCCAATCAATCTCCCCCCTGGTGTGTGCTTTCAAAGGCAGAATATATTCGTGTCGTTGATAATTCCCGGACACCCGGGGAACAAAATGGGCGTGTACATGGAGCCTTTGATCGATGAATTGGTACGTGCCTGGGAGGAAGGGGTATGGACATATGACCGAGCTACGAAGACAAACTTCAGAATGCATGTTTGGTACCAGTACTCCATGCATGACTTACCGGCGTATGGGCTATTCTGTGCCTGGTGTGTTCACGGTAAATTCCCATGCCCAGTTTGCAAGGAAGCTCTCAGGTTCATTTGGTTGAAAAAGGGTGGCAAATATTCGTCCTTCGATAAACATCGACAATTTCTTCGTGCTGACCATCCATTCCGCCTAGACATCAAGAACTTTACAAAAGGTGTCGTAGTGACAGACCGCCCACCTGCAACGATGACTGGTGCCGAAATTCGTCAACAGATAGATGGGCTCGTGGCCAATACAGAAGGTGGTTTTGTGGGATATGGTGAGCAGCATATGTGGACACATAAGTCTGGCTTGACTCGGCTCCCCTATTATGATGACCTGCTCCTTCCACACAACATTGACGTGATGCACACTGAAAAGAATGTTGCCGAGGCACTGTGGGCAACAATTATGGACATTCCTGATAAGTCAAAGGATAATGTGAAGGCAAGAGTGGATCTGGCAGCGTTATGTGATAGACCAAAACTAGAGATGAAGCCGCCAAGTGGCGGAAAGACGTGGAGAAGGCCTAAGGCCGATTTCGTCCTAAGCAGGGCCTAGAGGAAGGAAGTACTTCAGTGGATAAAGATGTTGATGTTCCCTGATGGATATGCAGCTAACCTGAGTAGGGGGGGTGAACTTATCTACTATGCGAGTCTTAGGGATGAAGAGTCATGACTTCCATATATGGATTGAACGGATTCTTCCTGCGATGGTTCGAGGCTATGTCCCTGAGCATGTCTGGCTAGCGCTTTCAGAGTTGAGCTATTTCTTCCGTCAGCTTTGTGCAAAAGAGTTATCTCGGACCGTGGTTGCAGACTTGGAAAGATTGGCCCCCGTGTTACTGTGTAAGCTTGAGAAGATATTACCACCTGGCTTCTTCAATCCAATGCAGCATTTGATTCTTCATCTCCCCTATGAGGCACGAATGGGGGGCCCCGTGCAGGGACGTTGGTGCTATCCAATCGAGAGATGTCTAAAGACTATTCGAAAGAAATGTAGAAATAAATGCAAAATCAAGGCTTCCATTGCAGAGGCATACATTCTAGAGGAGGTCTCAAACTTCACAACAACTTATTATGGTGACAAACTGCCGAGCGTGCATAATCCACCCCCTCGTTACAATGATGGCGACAATGAATCGAACCTTAGCATATTTCGAGGCCAACTCGGAAGCGCAAGTGGCTCGACCACCAAGACCCTGACACATGAAGAGTGGCGGCATATCATGCTATACGTATTGACCAACCTTGAAGAGGTGACGCTATACATGGAACAATTTCTTCATGAATTCTGGCGTCGATCAAGGGACCCCACTCCACAGGAATATGACGCTCTTCTTAGAAAGGGTGCGAGAAATGGGTTGCCCGATTTCATTTCCTGGTTCAAACATAAGGTACGTGCTTAGTTTGTAAAAGAGATACGTCTTTAAACTCAATTTAGCGTCTTTTAACTTGCGAATACTTGCAGGGCCAAAGAGATCCGTCTATGAGTGCCGAATTGAGACAAGTAGCCAACGACTTTGCTTATAGGGTCAAGAAATATTCTGGGTATGACGTCAATGGATACCGTTTTCGCACAACACACTACGACAAAAGTCGGCCCAATCGGAAAACAACGTGTTCTGGGGTCTTTACGCCGGGCCTTGACAATGTCGATTATTTTGGACGAATCGAAGAAATATATGAGCTCAATTTTTATGGTTCCAAACCTCTTACTCCAGTGATATTCAAATGTCATTGGTTTGACCCTCAAGTGACGAGACGGACACATTCTAATCTTGGGATAGTCGAAATTCGACAAGATTCCACCTTAGCAGGAGACGATGTCTATATCGTTGCCCAACAGGCCACACAAGTGTATTATCTCCCATATGCGTGTCAAACGAAAGAACATCTTAAGGGTTGGGATGTTGTGTATAAGGTATCGCCGCACGGGAGGTTACCTGTTCCTAACGATGAAGATTACAACTTAGACCCGGACACATATGATGGAGAGTTCTTCCAAGAAGATGGGCTAGAAGGGCGATTTGAGATAGACTTAACCGAAGCTATCGGAATGGACGTAGATATTGAAATGGTTGTTGATGAGGAGGAGGATGAGGTGCAAAATGATAATGACTTAGTAATCCTTGAAGGCAATGACATTACTGACGAACTTGCGTCTTCCGATGGTGTGGAGATTGAAATGCTTGATAGTGATGATGAGAGTTATGATCCGGCTAACCCCGACACATATGAAGATTATTTTTAATCGATGTAATGCTATATGACTTTTTATTTCGCACCTGTTTTTAAATACATCTTTTTATATGTGCTTATTTGTTTACTCTTAATTGCAGGTTGTTGGACAAATATGGTGGGCGGTTTCCTGAGGAGGAGGAGGGGGAGGAGGAGTAGGACGGCGGACGATGCAGAGCAGGCAGCGCAACAAGACGAGGCAGAGCAGGCAGCGCAGCAGCAGGCGGCGCCTCAGGACGACGACGACCAGCAGCAGGACGACGACGACCAGCAGCAGGACGCCTCAGGTTCAGGCGGCTCTAGTTCGAGGAGCATCTACCTGCGAGGCCCCGCGAGTCTCCCTCAGCGTCCCATACTTCGGGACAGACGGCCGCTGATTCGGCCGGAAGGGGAGAGGTATGTAACTTTATGTTCTTCATTCTTGTTCATATTATGTGTTCAAAATCATAATATAAACTAATACTTTTTATTTATCACTTGGACAGGTCTTGGACGGTTTTGGATTATGCTGGGGGTCATCGTCGCCCCCCCCAATGGCATCCTCGGCCTGCTGTGCAGGGAACACTTCCCTGGACTTGTGGAGTACGCCGGAGTGACGGGCCCAGCCTTCACCTTCGACCACTACGCCGTCGCCCCCGATGCAGTAGACCGGGACGGCAGGGAATTCAATAACAAGGCGGAGCGGGTGAAGCAAGAGCTGTGGGTAAGTCTTAGTATAATGTAAAATATGTCGCATTCGTTGCAAATTCTTGAAATAATGTATGGATACATCATTTTTGTATGCAGGATTTCTTCAGATGCGATGCTGGATACGAGGCTAGGGCGGATGTGGTGGCCACCACGAGCTGTAAGAAGCTCGTCGTGGACATGCACTATGAGGCCCGCATCCAGGCCATCATCACCTACCACGGCTCCGTCCTTGGGGAGAAGGTGACCAAAACTCAAGCCCGAACCATGTCGTTGACCAGGGAGCAGTACCTGCAGGTAAAGTCATGCATGTTTGGTACCAGTACTCCATACATGAATTTTATTTTATCTTCTGATATGCACTTTACGTGTTTACTTTGCAGATGATTCCACATTGGTGCGCCGCACATCCTCTGTGCTGGGAGCAGATGGTGGATAGGTGGTGTTCGGCTGAGTGGGACGAGGCGCACACAGCTAGCCGGGAACGGCGTTTGATGATGCAAGGCCCCTCCCACCACCAAGGCAGCCGGAGCCTGGGCCAATATGCCGAAGCATGGGTACGCCACCTTTTTTATTTAGATATATAGCACTAAGTTAGATATTATTTCTAACTATCTCGTTGGTTTTCGTTGCAGTCGGCGTCACATGGTGGAAGGCCTTGCTCCACCTTCTCGGCCTATGCTATGGCCCATAAGGGTAAGGCGACGTCCGACGTCACCTACAACCCGGATGACGGGCCCGAGGCCTACACCAACCCCGCCGTCTACAGCCGCCTCCATGACTACACCGCCATGGCGCAGGAGGTCCATGGCCCAGACTATGATCCGAGCACCCAGCCGATCGACACCGATGTGCTCATGAGGGTCGGAGGAGGCAAGAGACATGGGCGGTACTGGATTGCCGACGGGGCAATCGACTCGTCTTCCACTCCCACTCTGTCTCAGGTGAGAGCAAGGAGCACGGGCTCGAGTCCAGCCATACGACCTCGACACGACAGCTCACAGCATCGCATACAGCAACTCGAGGTTAGTGTAACTCGTCCTTCCTTGAGTTATATACCTACTCTTTGAGTTACTATAACGTTGGCTTGTAATATTACAGACCCAACTAGAAGAAGAGAGGAGGGAACGTCGCGAGATGGAGGCGAGGATGATGGCGGAGCGGGAGGCGGAGCGCCGGGCAGATCATCAGAGGATGGCGGAGATGTTCCAGTACATGCAGAGCCTTGGCGCCGCACAGGGCATCGCTCCGCCACCTCCATTGTTTCCTCCAGTTGACCCTGCTCTCTTCCACACTCCTGTGAGTATCAAAATTGTAGTTAGATGTTTGTAATGCATCTGGTATAACACATGCAATCTCTTCTCTGTGCAGGGCCAATCTGGGGCGGCATCCAACAACCCTCCGGAAGGGTTCAGCCCAACGCAGCCCCGGTCAAGCCGCCCACCTCCATGAGTGTTGTGTTTTCATTGTTTTAGACTTCTGTACTTGTGTATAATACTTATGTCTGTGTTTGATACTTATGTGAGAGCTTGCGACGTTAGAGACTTATGTTTGTGTTTGATACTTATGTTGAACACTTATGTTTGTGATGGATATTTATGTTTGTGGTGACGGTTTTATGTTTGTGTTGGCTATTTATGTCTGTGATGATATTTGTGATGTATATATGTGATATATATGTGATATCTTCTGTTTGTGTGGATGGAATACAAAAAACAAATAAAAAAGGTATATACTGGTCACTTTGCCGAGTGTTACACTCGGCAAAGAGGCTCTTTGCCGAGTGTCCGAGTCATAACACTCGGCAAAGAGCACAGACCTGGGCACCGGCTTAGGTTCTTTGCCGAGTGTTACGTCCCTGGCACTCGGCAAAGAGGTCGGCTTTGCCGAGTGCCACTCGGGACACTCGGCAAAGAACCTGACATGGGGACCCTCCCTGGCGGGTTTTTTGCCGAGTGTCCCAAGTGGCACTCGGCAAAGATGGATTCTTTGCCGAGTGCTGCACGGAAGACACTCGGCAAAACTAACTTCTTTGCCGAGTGTCACAGGGGACACTCGGCAAAGCCGCCGTCTCCGTCACTCGACGCCGTAACGGCTGCTTTTCTTTGCCGAGTGCTCTCTGGCACTCGGCAAAGATCTTTGCCGAGTGCCCGATAAAAAGCTCTCGGCAAAGAAGGCTTTGCCGATGCACTGTTCACCGAGCCTTCTTTGCTGAGTGTAACACTCGGCAAAGCTTTTGCCGAGTGTTTTGAACGCTTCGCCGAGTGCTTCAGGCACTCGGCAAAGCGATTGATTCCGGTAGTGACCTTATTCAACTTCGCCCAACTGTATATCATAACACATCTCCGTTGCACCTAGTACGAAGAAATCCTCCAAATATATCCCATCTACGGAAATTTGGATGTGCGGTTTACACCCCTGTATCACCGCCTCATCGAACAACTATGGGACCTCATAGGAAATTTGGCATCTATGTGGGATATCAATCCCCATCGATCGTCAAATACCTAGAGCCCCTGACAGGGGATTTGTACACAGCTCGTTTCGCTGATTGCATCTTTAAGAAGGACCATTTCCCGGCATTAGGGGGAGAATTCAAGTATCCTAATGAATACCAGGAAATCAATCGGGATGACAAATCCATCCTATCCTCATATCCTTGAACCCACGAATCTGAACTTCTAGTTCAGAGAATTATAGAATTGCAACATTTTGCCGATAGTCATTTCACATGCAACAATTTTTACTTTTACCAACTGTCGGTTTAGTCTAGTATTGATCATGAACTTGAACTTTGCTGACTGTGTTATATAAGCTTGTTAGCTGATAGTCATATGATACAGATCCTGTACAGATACCGTTTTGACAATCTAACTATCACGTCATTTCAGTATGCTCCAGTAATCATATAATGTGAGCAATGTCGAGTGGGTAGCTGAGGACTCAGGGTTGTACATCCGGCGGCAGCACCAGCAAAGAAGTTGCTATATAGAAGTGAAGGCACCTTTCAGTATGCTCCTGTACGTACAGATCCTGCAAGAATAATCTCATGCATGGCTCGTGAGAGGATGCTCTCACAACATCACAAACATGCTCAAACTTTGAAACTGACACATGTACTATTGGTAGATTAAGAAATTCGAAACTAGGTACACGTATGTATTTTTATGTACAAGGGAGCATGTAACATGGCGATTGCAGCCTTGCATAGATTTATTTTTTTTTCTCACACCTTTAGTAATTCCTTGTATTCTTATTGGTCGACCCCTACACATGAACTGAACAACTAACTGAACTGTATATTTTCTTCCAGAGAAGAGTTTTTTAATCAACACACGTTTCTGTGTCCGGTTTGTTCTTGAATGTCACATCTAATTTATGTTTTGAGAAACATCTGCTTTATACCAGAAAGCATTTCTGCACAGCATGCGTTCTTTTTCTTTTTTATGAAGGCCATTTCCATATTGACTACGAGAGTGCCGTGGTTGGAACAAGGGCGTCGCTTGAACGTCGGGAGATTTCAACTACGTACGAGAGTGAGATAAAAGAAACGGAATGGATTCAAACTTGTGTCCGCGCTGTATGGTACGTAGCATGTGTATGTATGTACTACTACTTTGTGGTTTGGATTACGTTTGAAGAAAGCACTGGAGAAGTGGTAGCAACTCCTCACAACTCACTAAGATATTAGCGTCAGGCCCAACAAAGCCCAAGCAAGGACCAAAGGCCACACAGACGCACGTATTTTCCATCAGCCCAGCCCAACCCAACGCGCAACGGGCCTGTAGCGCTCGCTTCATGCCCAAAATCTGCTATAGAAAAGTTTGGCAGCATCTTTTTACACTAGGTGAATGCCCGTGCGATGCAACGGGAACATATAATATCATAATATCTTATATACAAATGTGTATTATACTGTTATAAGAAAGGTCCTCGAGCATCAGGTTGGCCTAGGCGACGATGATGGAGACGTTGCCGGCGTGGCAGCATGCGAGGTCGTGCCACCAGAGTAGGCTATCACAGGCTCACAGCCCTTAGAGTTGTCCCCAGAGGAGGTGGCGGCACCAAGGGCCGACCAGGCGGACCAGACACCGTCGCATACCGGGAGGAGCCTGTGGAGCAGGCCTAGCCTGCTCCCGCCACATCGTCGACGATGACGTCCTCGAGGCAGTGCGGGCGAGGGGAGGGGGGAGGGCAGTTTCGGTTGTGTGGGAAGCGAGGGTCGCAATCAGATGCGTGCAAGAAGAATTGGGGAACGAAACAAAACGGTGAGCGAGCCGAACGGGCGAAACTGTCGGCGCGAAGTTCGCACGGGGGGTGACATCGAGGTTTCTAGGGGGGACGAGCAGGCGAGGACGACGGTCGAGGGGGCTTCTGGGCTAGGGCATGGCATCGCCCTCCTCTGCCACTTAATAGGAGTAGATATACGATTTTTATGAATAATTGTTAGATGTTCGCACGTTGTTACGGTTCCTATATATCACATAAATAAACCTTGTTTAAATAGGATAGTGCAATCCTACACTTAAAATCAGACGATAATATATTATGAAAGCAAAGGAGATCCATACAGACATGCTACTTGCAAAGGATGTGTTGGATGTGCATTTGTGCAAATAAATATATTGGAAATTGGTATTGTCATTTTTATACTTGGGACACATGTTTGCCCACATTAGAACCACGATCGTTAGGACCATGTTTATTGTTCTTTAAACCTGCTTTTGATGGCAAACTCATGTTTGTTGACACCACCTTAACAGATTCAGAAAATCATTCAGAAAATCCTGATGGAAGAAGCAACAATAGTAAGACAAATTATAAAATGTTGGCTTTTCTAAATACATTGCCCTTACTATGTATCTAGACATCGTGTATATCAACATGCATAGCAAAAGCTATACAAATAGAAAACCCGAAATTTCATATAATTTGGAATGGAGTACATTACAATACACAATATGTACAACACCACCTTCATGTACAGTAGACAATTTCAGCCTTTCTGATACAATGGCCAAAGTAGGTGATGGCAAATCTTTCAAGTTCCGTCCCACCTATGCCAAACAATAAATTCAATTGTCAGGAGAATGCTGCAACATTAAATGGAAAGATGAATGAAAGCAATAGGTGGATGAAACATACCACTTCTTGGCCACAGATCCTGAGAATTTCATTCATAAAGTATTCAGCAGCTTTGCGGACTTCAGAAGATTTATCCTTTTCAAAAAAAAGGGTATAGCCATTACATTCTCTCCATTGAACAACATTTATATAAATCAAACAAACAACGATAAAATCAGTTCAGTTCAGACTAATACCATCAAAGAAGATGCAGATGGCTTGAACAATGGCAAAGCCTCAGATGAATCACCCATTTTTGAAACATGCCTAGACAACCAATCAAAGAGATCTTTTCGCCCTTCTGAACCTGTTTTCTGATCACCCAAAGACACTATAATATATGGAACCATCTTTTCAAGTTGGGCTGCAGCAACCCACGAATCTATAGCAGTCAATGTGCATTCTCGCATGTGCTTCTTATTGTCACCAAGACACTTCAGCACATCTGCCAAAATACCCTTCATGACAAACAAACAATTGTTAGTTATTGTAGTAAGCATGCAGAAAAATAGATAGCATGCGAGTGAGTTCCAAACCTTGCTTGACTTTTCAACAGAAGGTCCCATAGCAGATGCAAGACCACCAATGGTGGACAAGGTTGCCATTACTAAATTTTTGTTGCTGTCGTAAAGACGGCCTCTAAGCGCACTGAACAACTCAGCTGCAGTGATAAGATGACCAAGACAGTTTACTACAAGTTGAATGAATACATTTATCTTTCACTTACGCCCAGACACGTTAAAGCCCAATGCATTCCAGATTGTTTCCAATGCAGCAATGCTTGTTCCTGCTCCATCCAAACTAATATTGTTATTACCCTTGACACAATTCATATAACGGGACGGTCGGAACATAGTTCATCATTGCTCATAACCTTCAGTTCTGATTTCTGTATGAAGATATTATAGGTTTGAAGGTTCCATGATTTGTTCGGAAGATAGTTGTTTTGATTCCAGGAAGCATCATTGTGACTGGTAAAATAGGTAAAATAACCTGCCGGTAATTGAACTATTCATCCTTGTTCATAACCGTCCATGCAAGAGTAGATCTAACACTGAGAAGCAGTCCTAAATGCCCAGGCCTTTGTCCACCATCATGCCTAGCTGCTTTTCTTGATGAAGTTTTAACCTGGAAACATGGTCATGGCAATGACAGAAGCTTGCAATTCTCAAAGAACTCTCAAGAGACTGAACTGAAGGGCAAAGCAAAACAAGGTATAAAATATAATAAAGGAAACATAGGCGATTTTCATCTATAAGTTTTAAAGATAATCTGAAATTGGATAAGTAAACACAAGATGCATGCTTACCCAGTCGAGCACTCTACCTTTCTGTTTTGCTACTCTTCCAAAATCCAAGCCTTCTGACCAGTGATCAACTTGACTAACAGAACCCCAAATCCAAACACATCAGACTTCTTTGATGACTGGCCATATCTGGGATGCTGAGGTGAGATGGGTCACAATGATGCTTATGGTTCGTTGTTTTCAGGGGCCAATAATCATGGCTATTTTTTTCTTATGATGCAAAAGCAGCATGATCTAATTTCTAAATAAGAATATGAAAAAGACAGGTATTTTTTGGAAGCATGTTGTAATGGCCTGTTTGGTTTGAGGAATGGAGTGGGCCATCGTCTTCTTGCTCCTTCTTGTTTGGTCTGTGGGATATTCACTCCTTGAGACAAAAGGTAATTAAAATCTCAAAAAGAAAATGAAAAAACTAAGAGCCTAATTCAGTGCTAATTGTATATTCACTCCTTGAGCCTAATTCAAAATGAAAAAATAACACAGTGCTAATTGTATATTTGATTTTGTGTTGAATACTTGGTCTAGTGGAAGGATGACAGCGAGGACGAAGCATAAATCGTCGTGGGATAGGTAGTAGGCGAAGCTGAACCACGTCCACCCTGGCTTCACATCGTGGTAGCCCTTGACAATGGCATCACAGATGCGGAGCAAGAGGTCCTCGCCGACGCCAAGGAGTTTGATTTTAAAAAATTAGCCATGATTATTGGACGTAATTGCCGCTAAATAAAACCAACAATGAACTATATTTTCTCACGCAGTTTATAGATGATAAGGTGTATCCAATTACCAGCAAAGCATAACACCAAGTGAGAACCTAGGATCCAATAGCTTTGAACAAGACGATAATAGTAATGACTGACATGTATGCCACATAAAGCATTGAATCTTTTTAATATTAAAACAGGGATATCGCCCCATAGGTAAATGCTCGTACGTTGTGACGGTACACAATTATAAGGTAGAATAGATTTTATTAGCAGTACAGTGGTTGAGCGACACGAGAGGGTCCAATAAGCTAATGTGGTAGACCCTCCCCACAAAAAATATTCATAATAAATAATTTTAATATCAAAGTGAATATATTGTCTATATACCAGACATTAAACTGATAGAATAAATATTACGATTTATTTTAGTCAAAAGATCGAGAAATATATAAGTTAAAAAGGAACCATACCCCCTTTATTATACATCGCTCGATCGTTCGTCATGTTTCAGCTAGTGGAATGGTACTATCGCCGTAGAGATGGTTCAGCTAGTGGAATGGTACTCCTCCTGAGAACAAAATTCACGCAATAGAAAAAAATTTAGAGGTTTCAACTAACATCCTGATATACAAGAATCTGATACAAATAAACTTGCCTGGCACACGCTACATTTTGTTTCACAATCTTCATAAGAACCTAAAGTTGTGGCATGTAGAGGCTCATGTTTAGGCACGTGGACAATACATCGTCTGAAAGGCCTGTGTTTACAGTACCAATCCGCTCTCCCAAAGAAAGCAACTCCTTCAAAGCAGTGTCACAAATCATATAACTAATTGGAGATACATAGCATGACAGACAGATACTGCTTACCGACTGAAGACAGAGAAGTGGATGAAGTAATGAAGGAAATCAGAAAATGGCATTGTCAGAGTAAAGGGTTAGACATACTTGTACGACATGTCATCGATATCCATCCCCATTCCTCTGTACCAATCATTGAATATGAAATAGTTCTTCCTCCATGTCCTTAGAGTCCAAAGCTGAATGTCTGAATCAACTGCCTCGTTCACCATCTCTTTCATAACACCTGCCTGGGGTAAGAAGTTCAGAACGGTACTGAGTTTGTGTGCTTTATGAAAGTCTGAACCGTCTACTATAGCAGAATCTGCTTACTGACGGTGGAACCACTCCTCCACCTGTGGGTACAGCTTGTGGTCCTTGAGCCCCAGGTAGTTGCTGACCAGCGCCTTGAAGGCCTCGAAGTCGCAGAGCGTGAACTGGATGTGCACGTCCAGACGGCCCGGACGCACCACCACGGCGTCCACGGCGTCCTTGCCCCCGCGCATGGTGAACACCATGACGCGCTCCTCGCTGCAGGACGATGCGACGCCGTCCATGAAGCTCAGCACCCTGGCCACGCGCGCCTCTGTGTCCCCGCCGCCGCCCTGAAGGTACCGGTCCAGGTCCTCGACAAGGACGAGCGAGCGCGAGGTGGTGTGGAGGAGCAGCGCGCATAGGTCGTCGCCGGCAGCATCGGCGTGAGACAGGTCGACGTCGTAGCCTAGGAACCTGGCCGTGGCCGCCGCGAACGTGGACTTGCCTGTGCCCAGCGGGCCATAGAGGAGGTAGCTGCGGCGCCAGACGGGGCCGAGGCGTTGGAAGGCCTGATTTGTTTGGTCTGCACTCTGCACTCTAACCAACAATTCACGAGGCTTTGCACAATGCCTGATATGAAAGTGCAAAGGCGAAACCCAAACTTGATTTCATCAGACATTTGGACATTTGTACCATGGAGGCACAGAAGGGGACAATCAAATCTGTAGTTCTTCAGGTTGAGTGTCCACGACAGGCTCTGCGGAGGAAAGCAAGTCATCACTGCCACCTCCAGGCACCAGCACCTTTCCAGGAGCACCAGCGCAGCTCAGAACGGTGCCTGCAAATTCCAAAGCCAGCTCCACTGATAAGAACCAAGAAACCACCAATCTGCAGGCTGCGACGACGAGGAAACAAAATAAGAAGAAGGAAACCCATCGGCACAGAAATTGGAAGTATCGCTGCAGCGACCGGAAACACTACCGCATATCGCCGCAACAAAATGCAGGATCCGAGTTTAGGAACCGCGCTCGATGGCTTCCACTGGTCGAAATACAGACATAGGAATAAGAAAAAAAATGCGTGCACGTATGAGAACCAGAACCACTCAGGATCCAGGCCAGCACAAACGTCACACAAGCGTAGAGGGAGAAAAGCGAAAAAGAGCCGGCGACCAGCTGACTAAGAATAGAGGGGGAGGGGGAAGCGAGCGAGCGAGGGAGCGAGCCGTACGAGAGAAGGCGTCCTTCCTCCTGAAGAGCAACGACGGCAAGTCCACCGCACTCCTCCGCTCCCCGCCAGATCGCGCCGAGCGGCCAGGCCGCACGACCCCGAGCCTCGCGCCGGACACAGCGAACGACGCCATCCCACGCCCCACCCAGCAGCAGATCCCAGTCCAACCACCCGCACGTACGCACGCGCGCACTCCTTCACCCGCGCAGCCCACGGGAAGCGAGTGTGGGGAGTGGCGGCCGAGGAGGAGAGGACGCCGAGGAAGATCCGCTACAACCGGCGACGCCATCCCGCTAGCCCGCTACCTCGTCTCTCGCGAGGTGGGGCAGAGGAGAGGGAGGCGTCCGCGCCCGTCGCGGATTTGAGGGCGCGGCGGATGCACGATTTGGGGAGAGGAGGAGGAGGTGGTGGACCTTCCATCCGCGCGATTTGGTGGCGCAACCTTCCATCCGCGGGCGTTGGTGGCGCGGGGTGCGGGGGCGATGCGGCCGCGAGGACGGCGGCGGCGATGCGGGCCGAGCTGGACCTGCGCGGCTGATTTGCGGGAGCGGCGAGGAGCATGTGGACCTTCCATCTGCGCGATTTGGTGGACTGGCAACCTTCCATCCGCGGGCGTTGCTGGCGCGGTGTCCGGGGGCCGATGCGGCCACGAGGACGGCGGCGGGATTTGCAGGAGCGGCGCGGCAGTTTTGCGGAGCTGGCGCGGCGGCAGCCGTTCGCGGGGAGGCAGAACACAGGAGCTGTGCACGCCTACACTGGCATCATATAGAGTAGTAGAGATTAAAGACAGAACCATTCCAAATCCAAACCAAAAACAATATAATAATCCCTGGCACATTAAAGACAGAACCATACCAGAAGTGGTGAAAGTACCCTGAACAAAACACAACAATGAATCCAGCTAGCTATGGGAACATAACTGTTAGAACAATACTTGTTGTCCACAAACACAATGACCTAGTGATAAATCATGGTGACTGAAAGAAACATGGACAATCCCAAGGATGTTAGCAAAGCAGCAAAGAGAAGGAAACGACTACTCAGCATCTAGAAAATAATAAAAGCAAATGTAAAAATAGGCCAAGGACATCTGATGAGGAAGTAATCATCAGAATGAATAAAGAGTGCAATAAACTGGATCACAATGCTCATGTGGAGAAACAAAGCATCTTTGATTTTCTCATCAGTGTCTATCAATGATATATCTTTGAATTTACATTGTCCAAGTACTAAATACTCAGCTGGTCACCACCTCATAAGCAAAAGTAGTTATCTTCCATCACCACTTTAAAAGCAAGCAAAGCAACAACTTTGATTTTCCTCATCAGTGCCCATCAGTGATATATCTTTGAATTTGCACTGTGCAATAATCAGCTCAGCACCACCTCATTTTTTTCATAACACTCTGGAACTCTTGAAATTTTAAGGATCATGCAGATAACCATGTTGCACAGTGCAATGTCCTTCTACATCTAACAACAAATCTACCCTTCGTATATATATATATTTATAAAGTAATAACATTAGTAAAAAGTAACAACAATAGAAAAGATTGCAAGGTTGTGCCAGATGCAACTCAACAAAGTGGCTAAAGTGTGGTGTATGTTTAAACAAAATCTAGAGTTCAATTTCATCAGAGAAGTTCAGAGCAACGACAGGCCATTCAGAGTTAGCCATTAGTTGGTCATTAGGAGATAGCTTCAGTTTAGATAGATAAATAAAAGATAAATAAACTAAAAAAGGTTTTGACCATATAGATAAGTTAGAATAGATTGAATCTGTATTGCCCTTTCTCGTACTATATTAGATTCCAATCAACACATGTGTCCAAATTGATTTATTGCACGGATCCTAACCTGCGGGTGCATCTTTGTTAGCATTACAAAAGCTAAATGAGCGCAAAACAACCTTAAACTTATGATGGCTTATGAACCGCAATAGGAGGAAATACAAGCAAATGCCCCACCGAACTTATATATCAGGGCATGCAATCAAGAAGCCTAGCACTAATAAAAACCACAAGCCAAGCTAAAGGAATCCACACAAGGACGAGAAGATAGAAGATTGGAGCCAAGCAGACACATACTGATGATGACGTCGACGTCGCCTCTGGTCCAAGCAACGTGTGGAGGATCTGAACGATAATGTTGTCCAGGATGATGAAGGCCTTTTGCGCATCATGAGTTCATGACCCCATAGGTGCGTCATCTTTTCCTGCTCCCGTAGGATGATGAAGGGGCGCCCAAACTTGTCGAAGGCGAGCGCCATGGTCGGCGCTCGGTCCGAATCCGAGGAGCCGAGGCGAAGGAGGCAAAGGCGAAGATGCACGATGGCAGAGGGCGCATGTGGGATGATGCATCCGGGGATGCATGCGGTGCAGTCGGGGGAGAGGGCACTCACGGACCTGGCCATCAAGAGCGGAGCATTGCACACGGACGGGGGGCGGCGGCCGCAGATTTGGCGCAGTCTGGGCTGTTGACTGAGGCAGCAGGGAGGAGGACGGCTGCTGGGAGGACGGCGGCGGCATGGGCGCGTCGGTGGAGAGGGAGAGCGAGAGCTGGAGTGACTCTAAGCGGGGCTTCTTACCCCCTACCATAGAGGAGTCGTCGCCGGGCGGATCCCCGCGCTTGGGCGCGGTGAGGTGGAGCAAATCCCGCTCGGCGCACAGCTTGGCATTGGCCGCGGCGTCTTCGGCCGGGCCAGCCGCCGCCTCGGGGTTGGGCGGCGAGGATGGCCACGCCGCGGCGGGAGGCGCCTTGTCGCAAAGGTAGCTGCTGAGCGTGAGCTCCCGGCTGGGGAAGGGCGGCTCCGGCGGGTTGGACCCTGGCGCGGCGGCGCTGGCGTCCTTAGATCCGTCGGAGTCGCCGAACATCGGTACCAGGACGGCGGGGCGTTTAGGTAGCGGAGGACGGCGGGGCGTTCGGGAGGCCATTGCGGAAGCGAGGTCGGCGGGCGTGTGGGACCGGGGGTTTCGCTGGCGGGGCGTTGCGGGAGCGGGGGCAGTCTACACTGCCCCCTTAATAGTTAGTAGAGATTTGGGTGGCGAACATTTGTACCCACAGCTTGCTTTACTGACGGCGCTTTCCAACTCTCTGGTATATTTTTCTGTGACGACGCCAAGCCACACGATCGAGACACCATCGCGACTTGACAAGGCGCTCCATTTCCCACGCCCGCCCCCCCCCCCAAGACCTCCACGTCTCCGCGCCCGGACCCGGCCTCTCTTTCTGCCGAACCACCACCGATCCCTCGAATTCTTGATTCTTCGTTCCGGCGGCACCAGGTCCAGGTCCCGGGCATATGTTTCGCATGGCATGCTGCATCATCATCCTGCTGTCTGGTCCCTGCATGCGCCTAGTAGCGTTCCTTCCGATAGATGTGTTGAAGTATACTCAGCGGCAAATGAGAATTGAGAGAGATAAATGGCAAAGACAAGTAACTGTCATCTTTATTGCAGAGATCCTTGTTTATATACAAGTAGATACAGTGTCTCTCAAGGAGTGTGTCCCTTGGGAATAACTGTCAGGGGTTGATCATATATTATACAAATATTTGTAACACTCCCCCTTGATCAATCCAAGTCCATTTAATCGTCTGCAAGATGTCTTTCAATGTTTCATGTCCTCAAAAAACCTGTGGGAAAAAAATAAGGAGTACACAATACTTTTGGATCATGAGTAAAACTCACATTGAACTCCAAAAGAAAAATATGCTTGTAATCATCATTCGTAAAAACCCCCTTGGGAAAAAATCAATGATGAAGCATATAGCTTAGTTGATATTACCTCATTAAAAACTTTGGATGAGAAAACCTTAACAAGGCAAAACTCATACAAAGAAAAGAGTGTAATATGATGGATCAAAACATGTCAAATATCATGGAGAATTACTCCCCCTGATCCTTGCAAGCATTTAAGTCTTCTCATACCAATCACATCAACACATTTCTGAAAATGTTAAGTATGGTGGAGATTTTGTGAATAGATCAGCAAGATTATCACAAGACTTTGTTTACAAGATGTTTAGATCTCCATTTTCCTGAAGTCATGGGGATAAAACAATTTAGGAGCAATATGTTTATTAATGTTGCTCCTGCTATAACCTGTTTTTATCTGAACAACACAAGCTCAATTATCCTTATGGATAATGGTCGGTGATTCAGTTGAATCATGGTACGATATTGTTCTCCAATGGACCTCTAGCCCAAAGAACAATAATATGTCTATAGCCATCGTCTCAAAAACTCCCGTGGGGAAAATAAATGATGAGACATATAACTCAGGCTAATATTTCTCCAAGATAATCTAGTCAGAAAATCTGAGAAATCAACATATCAGCTGAGTCTCCTTAAAAATCCAGTGGGAGAAATAAGGAGAGCAGTCATACTCTATTGTTGATTCATTTGAACTCTAGGGAGATAAACTCATCACCTAGTTCAAATACAACAATAACTATGCCATAATGTATCATCCTCGAAAACCTCTACGGGAAAAAAGATGATACGACATAGACCTTGTATTGATGTTGCCTCGTTAAAAACTTTGAATGAGAAACCCAAACGGGGAAAAACTCATGCAAAGAAAAGAGTACAACATGATCACTACACCAAAATACTTAACTTCCGAGGGCCTAAACCGTAGGAAGTTAGCGCAAAACTCTCGGAAGTTATTGAAACCGTCGGAAGTTAGCCGAAACCGTCGGAAGTTAGCCCGTCGGAACAAATTAGTCAGAAGTTAGGCTAACTTCCGACGGACTCTCGGAAGTTAAAGAAACTTCCGAGAGGGACATCAGCCTCTCGGAAGTTAATCATTAACTTCCGAGAGGGATTAACGCCGTCGGAAGTTAGGTGCTGATGTCCCTCTCGGAAGTTAACTTAACTTCCGAGAGGCTCTTGGCCGGCCGTCGGAAGTTAACTTAACTTCCGAGAGGCACTAGTCGCCACTCGGAAATTATTAGTTTCCTACGGTTTCGAAAAAAAACCGTAGGAAGTTATTTGCCTCTCGGAAGTTGCTTATTTTGGTGTAGTGGATGTAGAAACAAGTTCTTCCAATCAAGAGAATTGAGAGAGACAAATGGCAGAGACAAGTAACTGTCATCTTTATTACAGAGATCCTTGTTTATATACAAGTAGATACAGTGTCTCACAAGAGGTGTGTCTCTTGGGAATAACTGTCAGGGGTTAATCATATATTATACAAATATTTGTAACAAGATGCATGAGCGAGCGAGCGACCACGCCGAACCAGAAAGGCGGCCGGCCGAGCTGCGCTGCATGCCGCGTGCCACCGGTACGTGGTGCCGAATTTTTTGTATTTTGTCCCTTTCTCAATAAAAAATTCACGTTTAGACCTTAAAAAATTTTAATGTCATTTTTGGACCCTTTGCTCGGCGCCATAGCCTATGGCGCCGAGGTACGTGCTACGCTGGCACAACCTGAACGACGTGGCGCCAACGTGGTACCGAGCTCGGCGCCAAGATCTATGACGCCGAGCTCGGATATGTAACAATAAAGCATGTATAGCTCAGTCGGTAGAGTGCAATGCTTTTAACCTTAAGGTTGTGGGTTCAAGCCCCATGGTGGACATTCAATATTTTTTTGTCTTTGTCACTAATTTGTTTTTTTGTCGTCCATATTTTTCGTTTATGTCGCTGATTTATCCGTCCAGATTTATTTTTCATCTTGTTTTTTTTATGATTGATTTATTTATTCATCTAGATATTTTTTATTTTTGTTTTTGTTTATTCAAACTCCGTGACACAAGTACCATGCACATAAGTAACCCACCCTATGAAAGTACGGAGTACTTTATAAAATCATCAAGTCACTGTTTATTTATACCTAGTATATTTATATTTTGGACTCTAATTATAATCTTTTTGTTTATTAAGTATATTTATATTTTGGACTCTAAAACCCCAATAATTTAATGTATTCGAAATTATAATTTTTAATAATAATTAAAATTTATCATAGCTAAACCGGTGGCCGCTAACCAATGCAAGTATATTTATATTTTGGACTCTAAAACTCCAATAATCTAATATACTCGAACTCACAACCTCAAGGTTGCATGCATTATTGCGCCCGTGACCGCGATGCACCATAGCTACAGCCGCTGTGCTCGCTGGATAAACAAAAAATATGGACGGATAAACAAATCAGTCACAAAAACAAAAAATCTGGATAAGAAATAAATCTAGACGGACAAATCAACGACATAAACGAAAAATCTGGACAACAAAAAAAATCTGACAAAGACAAAAAAAAGTATTAAAACATGCCTATCGTGGGGCTTGAACCCACGACCACAAGGTTAAAAGCCTTGTGCTCTACCAACTGAGCTAGACAAGTTTTGTGTACATAATAGAGCTCGGCGCCAAGATCTATGGCGCCGAGCTCGGTGCCACGTCGGTGCCACGACATCCGTTTGTGCCAGCGCAGCACGCACCTCGGCGCCATAGCCTATGGCGCCGAGCTGTGTTACTTCGGCGCCATTGACGATGGCGCCGAGCAGAGGGTCCAAAAATGACATTAAAATTTTTTAAGGTCCAAACGTGTATTTTTTCCGAGGAAGGACTAAAATATAAAAAATTCGGTACGTGGTGTGCTGCGACTGCGAGAGCTACGTACGTGTGCGGAAAAGATGCCGCAGCGTTGCGCTGGGCACGACAAGGTGGTCCCAGGGACACTTGGGTCAATGGCCGGGCGCCACGGCGAGGGAGGGCCACGTACGTAACGATTGGCGACGGCGACCGGCTTCCTGCTGATGCATATCCCCAGCACGCCACAGTTCCTCTCTTCCCAGATCTTTTCTTTCTGTCTGTCTGTTTTTTTTTTTCTTTTTTATGCTTATTCTCATCTTATTTGGCGACGAATCTCTCGTCCCATCCCATGTCGTTTTTGAGAGACCCCGGGAACAGCACGTAATTTGCTGTGTTCATTCACACGAACGAAAGGAAGCTACGTACCCCTCCTATATGTCAATGGTTAGTAGCTCCTAGAGATGGCAATGGGTACCCACGACCCGATACTCAATGGGTATTTACTCCATTAGAGTATGTATATGGGCTAAATATTCTACCCGTGAATCTATTATTGGGCAAAAATCTTCAACCAATGGGTAAACGGGTATTAGAACGTTCCATCTTCACTCATACCCGTTAACCCGTGGGTATAAAATACCCAACATAAACTTAGCCCGAGCATGAACTTGGACTTTAGTCATCCATCTTTTTTACTATTTAATAATTTTTTAGGCCATAATGTCATAGAAGGCTTAACGACAATTTAATGACCATGTAATGTAACATGTAATGTGCTATATAGTACTGTCCTAGTGTTACTACTTTATCCAATAATCTTTGGTGTGTTGAATGGATGGTTAATTGATGCTAGAAATTTTGTAATGATATTTAGATGAATATAGTTGACATTTGTATAATATAATATTTTGATATATGTTTAATTTTTGTGGGTACGGGTGACCCGATGGGTGACCCATACCCACGTGGGTATGGGTATGGGGGTAAATCCATACCCACCACTGTATATGGGTGACCCAATGGGGTTATTTTTTGTTGTGGGTATGAGTATGGGTAGTAATATCCGGTGGGTATTTACCCATTGCCATCTCTAGAAGCTCCATCCAGAGACCCAAAAAAATGGTTTTTTAAGAACGAAGAGTTTGTGGAGGTGAAAAATGGCATATGTGCCCTAGATTCCTATCCACTTCCACTTCGAGTCTGCAATCACCTTTTTTTTGCAGTAGCAGCAGCAGCAGCAGGATAGAGAAGATGAACGGGAACAATGCAGTGCAGGAGATGCATGCATGGCTGTGTTTGGTTCGGCTTTTTGCCGATTCTGGTGACCAAAAGCAGCTTTCGTCAACCAAACACTTAGATTTTCGCTGGGATTCTCGACGAAGCGCTTTGTTTAAAAGCCCAAATATAACGAGTACTGAGAAGCGCGCCGGAGGTCACGTCTGGCAGAAGTCGTTCGATTCCTGGCTCGCACCCCTACGACCGACTGCCTGTCCGTAGCTTTTTTGCATGTCCGTATACCGTATCTTTTGTTTGCATGTGACAATTAATATTTTATTTATTTTCTACAGTGCCAAATTGATATATTTCGGCTTATTTTCTACGGTGCCAAAAAATATTTAGGCTTGAGTATATCCATGGCAATTGATATTTCATTTATTTTCTATAGCGTTGCAATTACACATATTTCTGATGAAGGTTTAACTCATGTTTCGAACGGTATAACCATGCGCTGCTGTCATTACAGTTGTTAAGTGTACCTTAAAACCTCATGTTCAGATGTTAACAATATGATAATTTGGACATTTAAGCATATAGACTTCAGAAAGTGATATTTAGGAGCGGCGGAGCGTAGCCGATGGATTTTTTTTTTGCTCTGTGGGCCTCACCCTAGCTGCCACGTCCCCCGACGTTGCGTTTGTTAAATCGGAGTGAAAACGAGACACAGAAATGTAGAGAGAAAGTGACAGTTGTCCCCTTTATTGCAGATAGGATCTCTTATATACAATGGATGCAGTGTCTCCCAAGGGGTGTGTCCTTTGGGAGAAAACTGTCAGATAGGGGTTAATCACTTTGTACACAATATTTTGTAACACTCCCCCTTGATCAATCCAAGTCCATTTGATCATCTGCAATTTGTCTTTCATTATACCATCTCCTCAAAAACCCTGTGGGAAAAATAAGGAGTACACAATGTCTTTTGGATTATGAGTAAAACTCATATTGAACTCCAAAAGAAAATATGCTTGTAATCATCATGCATAAAAACCCCTGTGGGGAAAAGTCAATGATGAAGCATATAGCTTAGTTGATATTACCTCGTTAAAAACTTTGGATGAGAAAAACCTCAATAAGGCAAAACTCATACAAAGAAAAGAGTGTAATATGATGGTACAAAACAGGTCAAATATCACGGAAGAATTACTCCCCCTGATTCTTGCAAGCACTTAAGTCTTCTCATACCAATCACCTCAACACATTTCTGAAAACGTTGAGTATGGTAGAGATTTTGTGAATATATCATCAAGATTATCAGAAGACTTTGTTTGCAAGATGGATAATACAATTTAGGAGCAATATGCTTATTAATGTTGCTCCTGATATAACCTGTTTCCATCTGAACAACACAAGCTTAATTATCTTTATAGATAAGTCAGTGGTTCAATTGAACCATGGTACGACATTGTTCTCCAATGGACCTCTAGCCCAAAGAACAATAATATGTCTATAGCCATCATCTCAAAAACCCCCGTGGGGAAAATAAATGATGAGACATATAACTCAGACTAATATTTCTCCAAGATAATCGTGTCAGAAAATCTGGGAAATCAACATATGAGCCAAGTCTCCTTAAAAACCCAATGGGAAAAATAAGGAGAATAATCACGATCTATTGTTGATCATTTAAACTCTTATGAGATAAACTCATAACCTAGTTCAAATACAACAATAGCTATGTCATAATGTATCATCCTTGAAAACCTCTACGGGAAAAACAGATGATACGACATAGGCCTTGTGTTGATGTTGCCTCATTAAAAACTTTGGATGAGAAACCCAAGCAGGGAAAAACTCATGCGAAGAAAAGAGTACAACATGATGTATAAACAAGTTCTTTCGATCAAGAGGGAAACTCCCCCTGATCTTTACAAAACACTAAGTCATCCCATACCTGCTCTCAAACACATCTAAAATGTGGAGTAAGTAGAGACTTAGTTCGTAACTTGTTTTTCATCTAAACAACACAAAGTAATATTATCTCCATAGATAATAAGGTCACTGATATAAAATCATGACCACCACATACCCTCAGTATGTAGTATATCATTCTGTACAATCCCACGAAGTGTACTATAGAATGATTAGTGTAAGTGACCATTAATCTCTGTTGATTAACATTTATCAAACAGTAGGTCCAACTTACTAGAAGTATGTCATTGATCTTGTACCTAGGGATCTTCTATAGATATCCAAGATCAATATATCCAAACATAAGGAGAGCATGAGTACACCTGGAGATCATAACTCAATCTCATGTGATGTTAGCTAGCAAATCATTGCAAAGCAATATCCGGCCGGATGCTCTTGCAAGATACAATAGCATATCTCATGATCTGAAAGAATCAAATGGCTATGATTCCATTATATTGAATTTCTTCAATATACGTTGGATATAGACAACTTTGTATCCAAGATACTCAAGATAGTTTAGTTTGAATTGAAAATCTCTTTCAATTCATATCCTCTATCTCGAACTCCGTCGATAAGTAATGTATGTTTAAAATATGTTGCACATATTTACACTGAACATATCATACTTTGTGTATCCTTTCAGAAGGAAGGATTCACTAGGTCAAATGTACCATATTTGACCAGGATGCTCTAAGTCACAAAGACTTTCCAAGCATTGCAAATTTGTGATTGGTGATTATGTATTTGGAATCCTTCAAAACTCCATAAATACCATAATCCAGTGACCACATATGCACATGTTGTCACTACATCTATCAACTGCACAGATAGATGATTTACTGCCCATATTATTGTATCGAAATTTAGCTACTCATAGTAGAGGAGAATTTATAGCATTAAAATAATGCTTGGGTTTGCGTATAAACCCAGTTGCTACTAGCCATGCTTTCTCACCACCTCATTGTTTCCAAGTCCATGAAAACAAACTTGTATCCACAGTAAGATACCTTGAAGTGAAAATAAGTTAACACTTCTTTCCGGTGAGCAAGGCTATCTCTGCAACATTGTATCACTCAACAAGATCCAATTTGAGCATACTCGTGCTCTGCTATGGCCATAGTCTTTTGGATCACTTGGAGCGCATATACAATTGCTGAGATATATGTGTCGACACTTGTAGCTTTCAAATAACACAATTCTCCAGTTGACATAAAGTCATTTTTTATGTACCCTTATGATTCCTCATGAAATCCCAAAACGAGAATCAAGGGCTTCCGATAACCTAGCCTCATCAGTGCGCACTGAGCTAGGTTGTGAATGTCTTCCATTCACAGGATAATTCATATCCTTTAGGTGTCCACCAACGCTAAGTTGGTTACCAACGAATAGTTGGTTTGCATTTACTATCTCAGAAGGTCTAGCCTTCAGTTGCTTGCAAGCATTTTAATCCCAATTTGTGACCATACTTCTCCCCCTCTTATTTACAACAACATTGTAATAGGGAGTTGAGTGGTGTTCCATTTAACCACTCTTTCTAGCACTTCCACGTAGGATTAATTTTAGTGACACATCATAGTAAATGCACATGGCAGTCAATTTGCAACTTCTTGCAAATCATTCAAACTCAAAGATTCAGTTTTAGTACGTGATCCTGAGCCTGAATGCTTACCGCATTCATTATAATTTCCTGGCATTCTTTTTGGTACTCGAAATCTCCCCCTAATGCCTGGAAAAGCTCATAATTCAAGCAAGCGTACGGGCCATAAATAGATTCTCATGAAGAGATTCTAAGACTTAATGATCGACGGAGAATAAATTCTCACATAGATCCCCAGCTTTCTGTGTGCCCATACATGTACGCTGCGGTGGTGAGATTGGGAACATGCCCAATGTACGCATGGGAAATCTTTCATGGATTCCCACGTACTAAAAACATAGGGGAACTTGTACATGCAGTTAATCACAAGTCAGGAGCGTGCAAAACTTCCTGACTCCAACCATAACTCGTTGGAAATGACAATTCATTACTGATGGTCATTAATGATCTGAAATTTTCGAATCTATCACAGATTCATCATATACTTTATGGATATCATTCTGAATACCAAGACAAACAATCATCATTGTAAGCACATTTGGTAAATTCAGTAGTGTGGAGGCTAATGTGCTCAAGCTTGAGACATTATTACTTAATGGTCATGTGTTGTCCGAAGGACACACTTGAGGTCATCATATAGATGCACCAAAGAACCATATAAAGCCTTCAATGTCCATACCATCTTTGTAATGGACCACACTCGTTCTTTTGAAGCAATTCAAAGAACTTAACCAATTCAGATCAGATTTTAAGATAAGAGGGACTGAAAATCTCAATTTCGATGATACTCATCAAGTATCCATCTTATGAGAAAAACATGACCAATAGAATTGTCCATAACTTTTCATTTCATCCCAACAATGGAATGACCAATTTAGTCTTACCCAGCATGGTAAGTATCATCACCTGAAAAGTTATAACAAATGCAACACATTGTATGGGAGGATGTATGTAGAATACAATCCATAAGAAATGTTTCCGAGAAACACATGCAATATCCATCACTATCACTTTGTGTTTCCACATGATAGAAATTTTATGGATATCTCTATAATTTGGTAAGATAAAATTAGGATATATCGACACATCCTTGATACTTCCATTACCAAAAGGGGACTAGATATTAACATATCATGATATCGCGCGAAGCGATTGTCAAAATATTCTTTCCTCTTTCCAAAGGAATATGAGAATATTTTGTTTCCCCACTTATAGAGTTTGTGGCATAATTCTCCACATTGCATGTTTCTTCCTCAATTGGAAGAATCCTTGTACAAGTTTGCACAACTCAAATCAATGAGTCTTCAACTCCCTTGATGAGTTGGTTCAACTCTAATCGATGAGTTTGTTCAACTCAAATTCATATGAGTTTTTACACTTAAATCACATGAGTGTGTTCAACTCACACCGCATGAGTTGAACCTATCACAACATCAATTATGAGATTATACCAAATCTCATGCATCATTTAAATATTACTCAAAAGCAAATCATCTAACAAAGTGGTCTTCTCTTATAAAAAGAAGTGTTGTTACATGATTAGCCCAAATCATGAATTACACAACTAACCACTGTTATCATGTCAGATGGAAGATTGAAGTACACTTCATATCTTAGCTTTCATGAGTAGTATGCATCTATTGGGATTTCATATACATGATTAGATGCTTAGGCATACAACACTATACCACGTATAGTGTAATGACAAAAGAGTTTGTCATACTCGTTGCCCTTCCCTTTTTAATGTGCTTATATATTTGCTTTCAAGCAAAATATATGAATACAAAGTGTTAGTCTACAACATAATGTAGACACATACTCATAAGTCCACATGTCTTATGATTTTCTTTGCTATTCATTTTGGGCTTGCACATCAGGCCACAAAAGCACATTAGTTCTTTTCATAAGAACCACAAGAGAAAGGGAGCATCTCACTTCCTCCAAAATAAATAAGTGAATCCCCATATTATGCAAAGATGAAATGAACATATCCAATGAACATTAAGGATAATTAAGCCCATTAGGCGAGTTCATCAAACTCTATTAAATAATTATCCTCCAAATGGCTTAACCATTTTTGTTTGTTGTTGCAACTTTGCCGCAAAATATATCATATCTTTATATGTTGGAGAATTCTAGGTATCACATATAGTGTGCCAAAAGATTTCTGAAAATTGGTGGACACAATGTAGATAATCTCCATGTAATGAAACAATGGAGTAGATCTCCCAGTAGTGGGCAAAACTTTTGCTGCCTGAAAGCATGGTCTCTGGGCTGATATATTCAAGGAACATACCGCAGCCAATGCTTAGGACTCCACTACCCTGTGCTTGACCAAATTTTCAAAAACAAAATGGTAATCACCATAAAGGTGAATAACCAACATCAAGTCTCCTACATATCTACTTGGGAGAACACATAGGTAATCATCATAACCATATGATGTAGACCTCTTATTGATGGGCAAATAACATTTTGCTGTCTAAAAGCTTGGTCTCAGGGCAAATAAATTCCAAGAACTTATTGCAGCCAAAGCCTAGATCTCCATCATGTGTTGAATAATCCCAAGTTCAAGATATGTATGATATTTTGGAAGAATTCATCATTTAATTAAGTAGAACTTAATTAAAAGAATTCTTTTAGCAGTTAGCATGACTGCAGCGTCCAGCCTGGCTCCATAGCCCGCGACGCCTGCATGGTCCGTGATCTTTTGGGTAGCACGTATAGGTAATCATCTCGAAAGATGTAGACCTCATAGTGATAGGCATTTCAAATGCGGCCTAAAACACGGTCTCTGGGCTACTAAATTCTATAAAGAATTTAGCGCAGCCAGTGCTTAGGACTCCATCACCCTATGCTTTTCCCAAAAAAATGCAATCTTATGTTGCATGAGGACCGTTAAGTTTCGACTTAATTAATGTGCTATGTTTTTCATGCAAACATAAAAGAATGCAAAAACAAAAGCAAGTCGAAACATGTGAATTATAAATAAAAATATAATTCACTGATAAGTCTGCATTTTCACAATAAAAACAGACAAATATGTATAATTACATATAACATCAGCAGTCTAAATAATCAAATTTAGATACCAAATACTGATTAATATAGTAATTATGTACAAATATGAAGTCATATGTCTGAAATTGCAGAAAATAAAAGGAGAAAATTTAGTCTAGCCAGACATGTGGCCGAACAGCCCAGCCAAGCCTGGCGTGCCAGGTGCGGCCCAAGTGGCACAGTGCGGCTAAGCTGGCCGGTCCAGGCAGCCAGGCGAGCGGCCCAGCCGAGCCAGCCCAGGCGTCCAGGAGAAAAAAAAAGGACGGCTAGGGTTTGGTACCCTAACCAGTCCATCTTTCTCATTTCAGCCGCCGCCATGGTGATTCCACCGGTCATGGCGGCTCCGATCCGAGCACCTCCGGCATGGGCGGGCGCGGGTTCCTCCCCGGCGGCGCGGCCCTTGCAGCGGCCTCTCCTGGTGGGCACGGCCTGCCCCGACGACGCGGTAGCAGCCGTCCCGGCCCCTGCGCGGGTGCGGCGGTCAAGGGCGAGCAGGACCGACCCGGCTCGGGCGGCACCAGCCACTGCCGGCGCGGGGGCACGGCCTTCGGCCTAGGCCCCTGGAGGCTCGGCCTCCAGCGTGGGCACGACCTTGGCGGCTGGAGCAGCCCTCGGTGCGAGTGCGCAACCCCGACGCGTGCTCCAGCGGGTGCGGGCAGCATCCGGCGGCGCACACGGCGCGATGGGCACGGCCCCTGCCTGGCTCCCCGGTGACCCACGGCGTGCGGCCCCGGCGGTTCGGGTGCGGATCCGACGGCTGCGCGGCCTCTAGGGCGCGGCTCCACGGGAGCGCGGCCCCGGCAGCCCCTCGGCGTGCTACCTTGCCCCGGCGGCCTCAGCCTCGGCGGTGCGGGGGTGGCTCCCTGCGGCCCGGGGCGCGGTGGCCCAGCCACAGCAGCTCGGGTCACGGCTCGCAGCGCGGCCTTCCCAGCTGCTCGGGCGCGCGGCGCCCCCGGCTGCGTGTGCTGTCCGGCGCGGGCACGTCCCCCGGCGGCCTGGACTCGGCCCTCTACGGCGCGCGGGCGTGGCCCCCACGGCGCGCACGGCAGCCCTCGCATGGCCCTCCACGGCTCGCGGGGTGGCGCGCGGCAGCCCCCGGCCCTGGCAGCAGCGTGGACACGGCGGCCAGCCACGACACACGGCGCGGGCGCGAGTGCCCGGTCCGGCGGAGTCCCGCGATCCTGGCCGCGCGCTGGTCGGGTGCCGCGGACACCATCGACGACTGTACAGCGACACGGCTGCCAGTGCCCTGACTTCCAACTGCCCGGCGCCATCCCGCCGAGCCTGTCGTTGACCGTGGAAGAAGAAGAAAAAAAATCCTCCGTGGTGGTAGACAGAACGTACAATTTTAGTGCAGGAGCAGCGCGCGAGAGGATCTCCAATTCCCTGGCCTCGTCTTGCTGTTCACCGATGTCTTGCTGTTCGCCGATGTCTTGCTGTTCGCCGATGAAAAAAACCGACGATGGTGTCGAAAGCATTTACCGATACTGTTTGCTATGCCTTTTTTTTTCGCTCGATGGAGAGCACGTGACTGATAACGTGTTAAATCGGAGTGAAAACGAGACACAGAAATGTAGAGAGAAAGTGACAGTTGTCCCCTTTATTGCAGATAGGATCTCTTATATACAATGGATGCAGTGTCTCCCAAGGGGTGTGTCCTTTGGGAGAAAACTGTCAGATAGGGGTTGATCACTTTGTACACAATATTTTGTAACAGCGTTCTCCTATTCGAAAAGGCGGAGTACGGTAGGCTAGTAGCAGGCTAGTAGCAGTAGGCTACTGGCTGCTCGTTAGTCAATCATTGATGCGCCTGGACCAGCCCTACCGGAGCACGACACGTGTCCCATCGAACCCCCAACCACGCGCCGCCTGGTGGCGACGGCTCTCACGTGCGGTGCCGTCCTGGGGTTTGGATCTGGATCGGATCGGATCGCCCGAGGGTCACGCACGCTTCTTCTCTTTCACGCTGCGCAGTACAAGAGTCGTGTACGTGGCAACCTCCCTGTAGCGCAGTATCGGAGCGTTACTGCGTTATCCGGAAGCCAAAACGAACCGTCGTGGCACTCGTTCGACAGCTTTCTGGTTCCGGAGGATGGCCGGGGAGGCCGTTTTCAGCTACAGGAAAGGAAAGGTAAAGCGCATAGATGCAGCTGTCTTCGGCTGCTGGCCTACTTCGGCAGCCCTCCCCTGCCCTCCTCCTACACGTGGCCACGGGGCCGTGCCGTGTCGAGCCGGTCACATGTCGTACCGATTTAAATCGGCTCGTGAATATATAGTGAGTCGTATCCTGTGTATTGGTGGGTAAAGTATAAGTCTAAGCATAGTTTTACTAGTTTTAAATTGACTGTGTCGAGCTATCATGCTGTGTCGGACGACCTAAAGCCCGCCAACAGAGCACAAAATAGCTTATTTTTTATTTTGTTGCTCATTTTTCTCAAATTTTGTAACATAACTCGAAAATAACTTTAAAGTACGGATCGAGTTGGTCATATATATATATATATATATATATATATATATATATATATATATATATATATGGTAGACTAGATTATAACAAGTAAGGTTGAGCCACAAACGAGCCATGTCGGAATGTGCTCGGTTTGATGGGCTATTCATACGTACCATTGGCTAAATGGGACGAAAGTAAACAGGTCGTGCCCGTTAGCATATTAGTTGTGCCTTTAAGCCAACTGTTCGGACTGATGCAACTGAAATTTATAAAGACAAAATATTATAGAAAAAGTAGAAGCCATTTTGAAATAATTCGTATAAATAAGATTGTACATAAGCCTAAACACCGACGAACCTCGTACCATATCGTGCTGGTGCCATGTAAAAATGATCATGGCTCATGTCGGTCTATATAGCCTGACCCCACCTAGTCACCTATACCTCCTCCCATTGGCACAACGCATAGGACCGAGTGACCCGACCAGGTCGGCAAGACGAGTTTCCATCCACTCCTGTCCGGTCCTCCTTTCATTTACCCACATGTATGTACGAGTAACTGCCTATGATATACAAATGTCAATAAACTGAAGTACTCCGTCTCCGTCCTAAAAAAACAAGTACATCACACTTCTAAGGGTGTTTGAATGTTGTCGGCGTTTCGGACCCGGGGGGGTCCCTGGACCGACGAGTGAAATTGTCGCTGCGTGCCCCTGCCCAGATGGGTTGGCGCGGGATGGAACACAAGAGGTGAGGCAAGCCTTGTATTATCCTGCACCAGGGGTGCCGCTCGTAGTAGGGGTTACAAGCACGTCGCGAGAGGGAGAGAGAGAGAGAGGGAGCCTGTTCGTTCGCTCCTTCCCCGCGCGAACCACCCTCTAGGATGGCCCTGGACCTCCCTTTTATAGACGCAAGGAGAGGGTCCAGACGTATAATGGGGGGTGCAGCTATGCGCTAACGTGTCCGGCAGAGAATTGCCTAAGCCCTGTGTACATGCCAACGTGGCTGTCGGGGGAGAGCTTGAGCCCTGTATACGTGATAGCGTGGCCGTCGGAGAAGCGCCTGAGCCCTGTAGGAGCACAGCTAGCAGTGCGGCAAGGATCCTGCTGATGTCTCCTTGCTGCCGTAAGGGGCTAAGAGCCACCGGCGTCATGGTTGCACGCGAGGCACCATAATTACCCGTCACCGGGGTAAGCCAAATGGGACGCCGGTCTTGTTCTTTGTAGCCTGAGCTGGCTAGGGATAGGGTAATGATGTATCCCCTGTTGGCGCGATCGGTCCGAGCCCAAGGTCGGGCGAGGCGGAGACTTCTCTTGAGGCTGAGGCCGGGGTCGGGCGAGGACGCAATTCCTCCCGAGACCGAGGTCGAGGCCGAGTCCGGGGGTCGGGCGAGGCGGAGACCTCCTCCCGAGGCTAGAGCCTGAGGTCGGGCGAGGCGGAGCTTCCTGTTGCGCCCGAGGCCGAACTTGGTGGTTGATCGTGACTTGTTGTCAGTCTTCGCCTGGGTGGTTGGCACGACAGTCGGAGCGGCGCGAGCGACGCTGTTTTCCCGTCATATCGGACAGTAAAAAAGAGGGGTGAAGTGACTGCGGTCACTTCGGCCTGGCCGACTGAGGCGCGTGTGTCAGGATACAGCGTCAGGCATCCCCTGCATTGAATGCGCCTGCGAAGCGGTCGGTTGGTGAGGCGGTCTGGCCAAGGTTGCTTCACAGCGAAGCCTGCCCGAGCCGGGCTTCGGGAGAGCCGAGGGGGTGCCTGCCGCCTGAGGAGGCCCTCGGGCGAGGCGTGAACTCGTCTGGGACTACTGCTCCAGCCCGAGGCTGGGCTCGGGCGAGGTCGCGTCCCTTGGATAGACGAAGCCTTGACTTGAACCGCGCCCGTCAGTTGGTTTGAGGGTGTTTACCAGCCGTGATTAGGAGTGTTGGGGGTACCCCTAATTATGGTACCTGACAGTAGCCCCCGAGCCTCGAAGGGAGTGTTGGTACTCGCTTGGAGGCTTTTGCCGCATTTTCGGTGAGGGGACCGGCCTTTCTCGGTTTTGCTTTGTTCTGGTGGGTGCGCGCGAGCGCACCCGCCGGGTGTAGCCCCCGAGGCCTCGGAGGAGTGGTTTGACTCCTCTGAGGTCTTAATGCTTTTCGTTGTGCCTCGGCCGGTCTGATCGTTCCCTCATGCGGCCTAGCCGTAGCCCGGGTGCATGGTCAGGTTTCGAGTTATCAAGCTGGTTTGTTGACGCTGTCAACAGTTTGGCCGTAGCTAGGTGCGAGAGTAGCCCCCGAGCCTCTGCACGGAGCGAGAGGACGATCAAGGACTTTCCCAACTTTTATCATACGCCCCTGCGTCACCTTTCCGCGAGGAGGGGGGAAAGTGCCATGTTGCCCTCGGAGGGCGCCGAACATGGTGTTTCCAGTGAGCTGCTAACGGGTGATCCGAGTGGACGCCGGTGCCCCGTTCGTTAGGGGTCGGCTGGTGGCCCAGAGGCGCGCTCCAAAAGTACCTACGGGTGATTCGCCGGACCCGGACCCCTTCGATAGGGTCCGAGGGCTCGATGCCTCCCTCCGGTGGGATTCCGTTACAAATCGTTCCCGCCGGTCTCGAAAATGTCCTAGGGTACCTCGGGAGTGTAACCTGAGCCTCAGCCATGTATCGGACGTACCCAGAGTCATCCCTCACTCTACGTGCTCTGGGGCGATTGTCGAACCCTTCCGAGGGGCCAGCCTTCGAACCCCTGATCAGTAATGGGCGCGGAGCCCGAGCGCTTTGGGGTGGCTGTCGAACCCTTCCGAGGGGCCAGCCTTTGAACCCCTGATCAGTAATGGGCTTGAAGCCCGAGTGCTCTGGGGCGGCTGTCGAAACCCTTCCGAGGGGCCAGCCTTCGAACCCGTGATCAGTAGGAGGGCTCGGGGCCCGCTTCCTTCGCCGAGAAGGATCCTTTCCACAACATCCCCTTTCCCGGTCCCTGTAGCAAGAGAGAGAGAGGAGGAGGAGGAGGGGAAGGATATGAATTTAAATAAGGAGGTGCACCTTTTTTGACGTGGTCGTCATGGCAGAGGTGAAACGACGCCCGCCTCGCCTGCCAGAGGTGTTGCTCGCTCTACCGGGGAGTTAATGCGATGGGACGGGCGATTCGCGTGGCGCCCGTTGCGAGTGCGAGCCGTTCGAGAAACGGGACACGGGTGCATCGTCTTTACGTCGTGGGAGAGGGCTCTCCCGTCGCTTCAGGAGGGGACGTGAGCCTGCAGGCGATTTGACCGCTGCTTCTGCTCGTCTGCCGCTGCAATTACTACCGACCCACTTTTGGCCATGCCAACCGTCATGCCTATCCCCGCGGCTGACTGACCCGTGGTCGTCGCCTTTAATTGGTACTGTTGGGTCACGCGCGGGGCTGCCTCGAGTCGCGGTACTAGTTCCACAGTCGAGGAGGCGCGACATTCGGCGCAAGTGGCGGTGCGGCTCTTTGCACGTCATAACCGGCGCGCCAGTTACATGATATGCGGGCCCGTTTCCTCTGCGCTGGTCCACCGGATGTGGTCGAAGCCGAAAGGGTGCATAACCGTGGCGCGGTTGCATGCTCCCAGTGTGGCGGTTCGCCCTTCGGTCCGCTGGTTTCTGCGAAGATGGGAGAGCGCTTGTAATCGCGGGACGGTTACATGCCTCCTGTGCGGCGGTTCGCCTTCTTCGCGCTTCGGATTAGTTCGTATGACGTGTGGGACCTAGCCCCCATGTCATAGGGGGAGAACCCTGGAGTATGTCAGTGGAGACTTTGCCCGTGACGCTAGGGGGTGCAAGTGAGGAGGTCTGCCTATAAAAGGGGATCGATCCCCCAGGCAGTGGTCATGCCTTCGTTCTCCCCTCATGCATTGCGCCCTTCCACCTTTCGAGCCCCCGGATGGGGTGCACCAGCGTCGCCTTGCTCTTGCTGTCGTTGGAGGAGCGCGGCCTCGTGGAGATCGGCGCTCTTCAGCCATCGCTCGGCTTCAAGGATTTTCGTCGTCCGGGCTGAGGCGGAGGGCGAGCCGAGCCAGGTTTCGCCTCCCGTGTGGGCCGGCGACCCGCTTCTTCCTCCAACATTTGGGGGAGAAGGGCATCCTCTGGCCCTGCGGAGGTGACGTCGTCCAGCCATGCGGGGGAAGGCGAACCGCTGCTGCCCGGCCAGGGCGCAGCCGTCCGTCCTCCACCCGGGCAACGGTCGTGCCGTACGCCGGTGGCTGCTGTCACCGCCTTTGCGGAGAGGGCGGACCTCGACAACGCGGGTTCGGTTGGCCGTAGACGTCGTCATCTGCAGCGTGTCCGGCTCGCTGGCCCAGCTGGCTCTAGCGCCGCTCCCGATGCTGCCTCCTGCCGCTTGGTCCTCGTGGGGACCGGCGCTGGCCGGTCCGCGAGGATTTGAGTGGGGATCTGCCGGCGTAGGCTGGGATCCTCCGGTGCCGGTCGGGGCCGCCGCCATTCGTCGGAGTGGCGCTGGCGCGCAGGCGGCCGCTGTCGTCGGAGCCAAGGTGGTGGCAGTCGGAGGAGGTTGTCTCCGCCGATGAGACCGTCGGCGCCACCTGCGGTCAGGCCTCCGGCCCTTTGGCTTGGATGGCTTGCCCTCGCCCCTCGTGTGGGAACGCGGGTGAGGGCCTTTGCACAACAGCGTTCGCCCTGAGGTCATCGCTGCTGCTGTTTAGTCACCCGAAGCGGAGGTCGCAGTCGCTGCTGCTGGAGCGGTTGTCGGCGAGCCGCTTGGAGTTTGTTATCCCGCAGGCCCTCCGGTGTGGAGGTTGTTCATACCCGCGGGAATGGAACCGGAGTCCCATTTGTAAGGGGATATACTGGGTTTTTGCCTGAGCAAAATGTAACCGCTTCAAGGACTTAGACTTTTGTCGTAGGCCGGGAGAACCGCCGAGGGTTCTACCGACGTCTAAGTCTGTGTAGCATAGTTACCCCAAGTATATGTGTTTGTTCTTTGTGGCTGTCGAGGCCTGAACATTTGTGTATTCGAGTATAAAGCTACGTTTCTTCCTCATTTCTAGCACTGGGACTTGCCTGTTGGCTAGCCGAACCACTTAACCAAGCGTGAGTTGCCTTTCGCAGAAGGTGACGAGTGAGGTATCCGTATCCTGGAGGCATAGGAGTCCCTCAGCTCGGTTGTCCTTGCCGCTCTAGGCTTCTCTTACTCAGTTTTTAGAACCCTCGGCTGCTCTGCGATGAGCCGGAGCCGGAGGCAGCGGTGTTGGCGCGGACAGAGGCGGAGTCGGCTCGAAAAGAGACTTTGTCGGCCCGGGAGCTGGCGGCTTCCCAGGCCGAGGAAGATGTGGCAGCAGCTGGAGTTTGGCCAAGACATCCGTTGGCGCGGTGCTGGCGTCCTCCCTTGGGTGGAGGTCCTTTCGCCCGGGTCGGTGTCTAAGGCCGGGCCAGGTTCCGTCGAGGGTGGAAACAACGCCGAGGGTGCTGCTGCTCCTCCTGCCGATGCCTGAACCTGCACGAATAGTTTGTCTGTAGCATGCGCATGTTTTTCACGGCCGCCGAGGCCTAAACACTTTATCGTCGTGTTAAAAAGCTGTGTTTTCTTTCCTCTCGTTTCGAGCATCACGACTTGTCTGTCAGTAGCAGAATCGTTTATCCAAGCGAGAGTTACTTTTCATGGAAGGTGATGAGTGAGGTATCCGTATCCCGGAGGCGTAGGAGTTCCTCGGCTCGGTCATCTTAGCCGCTTACGTGCACTCTCATTTGGTTGTAGGATTAGGTTATCGATACAGTCGAGAAGGCACGAAAGTCGTTTTCTACCCGAGTGTTTGGACTTTTTCGGTAGCAGGATCGCTTATCCGAGCATGAGTTACTTCTTGCAGAAGGTGATGGGTGAGGTATCCGTATCCCGGAGGCGTAGGAGTTCCTCGGCTCAGTCAGCCTTGTCGCTTACGTGTACTCCCGTGGTTTTCAGGATCCCGCTATCGATACAGAAGTCGAAAGCACGAAGGTCGTTTTGGTAAAAAAAATTTTCCGAGGAAAATTTTGACGTAGAGGGGGTTCCCCCCTTCTAGCCCCCGAGGGAGGGTCGGGCTTTGCTGAGGCAAGGCCGACCCTTCCTTGACGGTTAGACTTTGTGTATGTAAAGAAAATGAGGTACATGAATGACTTAAAACATCTTAAGGGTAGAAGCGACGTAGCTGTTGGATGTTCCAAGCGTTGCTGTAGACCTCACCTTGGTCGTTGGCCAGCTTGTATGTTCCGGGCTTCAAAATCTTGGCGGTGATGAAGGGCCCTTCCCAGGGAGGAGTGAGCTTGTGGCGCCCTCGGGCGTCCTGTCACAGACGAAGCACCAAGTCTCCCACTTGGAAGCCTCGGGGCCGAACGCTTCGGGCGTGGTAGCGTCGCAGCGACTGCTGGTACCGTGCCGAATGTAGTAAGGCAACGTCCTGAGCCTCTTCAAGCTGGTCCAGCGAGTCCTCTCGGCTGATCTGGTTGCTTCGGTCGTCGTATGCCCTGGTCCTCGGGGAGCCGTATTCTAAGTCCGTGGGGGAGGACGGCCTCGGCCCCATAGACTAGAAAAAATGGCGAGAAACCCGTGGCATGGCTTGGCGTCGTCCTCAGACTCTATACTACCGAGGGTAGCTCTTTCATCCACCGCTTGCCGAACTTGTTGAGGTTGTTGTAGATTCTCGGTTTGAGTTCTTGCAAGATCATACCGTTGGCACTCTCTACCTGCCCATTTGTCATGGGGTGAGCTACGGCGGCCCAGTCCACACGGATGTGGTGGTCGTCGCAGAAGTCCAGGAACTTTTTTCCGGTGAACTGCGTGCCATTGTCGGTGATGATGGAGTTTGGGACCCTGAATCGATGGATGATGTTAGTGAAGAACGCCACCGCCTGCTCGGACCTGATGTTGGTCAAGGGTCGGACCTCGATCCACTTGGAGAATTTGTCGATGGCGACCAACAGGTGCGAGAAGCCCTCGGGTGCCTTCTGCAAGGGACCGACGTAGTCTAGACCCCACACAGCAAATGGCCAGATGATGGGTATTGTCTGCAGGGCCTGAGCGGGCAGGCGTGTCTGCTTTGCGTAGAATTGACACCCCCGATAGGAGCGAACAATCCTAGTGGCGTCGGCCACCGCGGTTGGCCAGTAGAAACCTTGTCAGAAGGCATTCCCACGAGGGCTCGAGGTGCTGCATGGTGGCCGCAAGCCCCCGAGTGTATTTCTTGCAACAACTCTTGTCCTTGGGCGATGGATATGCATCATTGGAGGATGCAGAAGGGCTGCGGTGATAGAGCCCCTTTTCATCACCCAGCAAGACGAACGACTTGGCGTGCCAAGCCAGTTGCCGAGCTTTGGCCTTGTCGAGGGGAAGCTCTCCTCAGAGGAGATATTCCAGGTACGGGGTCTGCCAGTTCGGATCTAGTGTGACCCCATTCTGTTCCCCCTCGACGGGCCAGGCCTCCTCCTCGATGGCCGAGGGTACCTCGGGCTCGGCCGAGGCCTCCTCGGGCTGGGCCGAGGCTTCCTCGGGCTCGGGCGTGTCGTCGATCTTGACGGATGGTTGATGTAGGTCTCTGTAGAAGACGTCCGGGGGAACCGTCGTCCGCCCCGAGGCTATCTTCGCCAGCTCATCCACAGTCTCGTTGTACCGTCTGGCGATGTGGTTGAGCTCCAGCTCGTAGAACTTGTCTTCCAGGCGCCAGACTTCGTCGCAGTAGGCCTCCATCCTTCGGTCGCGGCAGTGGGAGTTCTTCATGACTTGGTCAATGACAAGCTGCGAGTCGCCATGAGCATCAAGGCGCCGGACCCCTAGCTCGACGGTGATGCGCAGCCCGTTAACCAGAGCCTCGTACTCGGCCACGTTGTTTGATGCCAGAAAATGGAGGCATATGGCGTAGCGAAGATGCTTTCTGAGGGGTGAAACGAAGAGCAAGCCAGTGCCTGCTCCTGTTTTCATGAGTGACCCATCGAAGTACATGGTCCAAAGCTCAAGTTGGATTGGAGTTGTTGGTAACTAGGTGTCAGTCCACTCAGCCAGGAAGTCTGCTAAGACCTGGGATTTTATGGCCTTCCGAGGGGCGAATGATAGCGTTTCGCCCATGAGCTCCACCGCCCACTTTGCTATCCTACACGAGGCCTCACGGCACTGGATGATCTCCCCCAGGGGGAAAGATGACACCACAGTCACCAGATGAGACTCGAAGTAGTGTCACAACTTTCGCCGTGTCAGAATCACTGCGTAGAGCAGCTTCAAGATCTGTGGGTAGCGGACTTTGGTCTCGGAAAGCACTTCGCTGATGAAGTAGACTGGCCTCTGGACGAGCAGTGCATGCCCTTCTTCCCGTCTCTCGACTACGATCGCGACGCTGACCACCTGAGTGGTCGCGGCTACGTAGATCAAGAGTGCTTCTCCTGCAGTGGGGGGCACCAGGATGGGTGCGTTTGTAAGGAGCGCCTTAAGGTTTCCGAGGGCTTCCTCGGCCTCGGGGGTCCAAGTGAAGCGCCTGGTCTTCCTTAAGAGGCGGTACAGGGGCAATCCTTTTTCACTAAGGCGTGAGATGAAACAGCTCAGAGCCGCAAGGCATCCCATGACCCTCTGTACTCCTTTCAAATCTTTTATCGGTCCCATGTTGGTGATGGCCGCGATTTTCTCCAGATTGGCCTCGATACCCCGCTCGGAGATGATGAATCCCAGGAGCATGCCTCGGGGGACTCCGAAGACACACTTCTCGGGATTGAGTTTCACGCCTTTCGCTCTCAGACACTTGAATGCCGTTTCAAGGTTAGAGAGGAGGTCGGAGGCTTTCTTCATCTTGACAACAATGTCATCAATGTAAGCCTCGACCGTTCTGCCGATGTGTTCTCCGAACACGTGGTTCATGCACCTCTGGTAGGTGGCGCCTGCATTCCTCAAACCAAATGGCATTGTAGTGTAACAGTACATGCCAAAAGGTGTGATAAAAGAAGTCGCGAGCTGGTCGGACTCTTTCATCTTGATTTGGTGATAGCCTGAGTAGGCATCGAGGAATGATAGGGTTTCGCACCCAGCAGTGGAGTCCACAATTTGATCGACGCGAGGTAGAGGGTAGGGAACCTTCGGACATGCTTTGTTTAGACCAGTGTAGTCTACACACATTCTCCATTTCCCATCCTTCTTCCTTACAAGAACAGGGTTATCTAACCATTCGGGATGGAATACCTCTTTGATGAACCCTGCCGCGAGTAGCTTGTGGATCTCCTCGCCTATGGCCCTGCGCTTTTCTTCGTCAAAATGGCGCAGGGTTTGCTTCACGGGTCGGGCTCCAGCTCTGATGTCCAGTGAGTGCTCGACGACATCCCTCGGTATGCCGGGCATGTCCGAGGGACTCCACGCAAAGACTTCGGCGTTTGCGCGGAGAAAGTCGACGAGCATTGTTTCCTATTTGGGGTCGAGCTCGGAGCCGATCTAGACTTTCTTGTTGGCGTCGTTGCTAGGGTCGAGAGAGACGGACTTGACCGCCTCGACTGGTTCGAAGTTGCCGGCGTGCCGCTTCGCGTCGGGTGCCTCCTTGGAGAGGCGTTCTAGGTCGGCGATGAGGGCCTCAGACTTGGCGAGGGCCGCAGTGTACTCCACGCACTCCACGTCGCATTCGTACGCGTGGCGGTATGTGGATCCGACGGTGATGATCCCGTTCGGGCCCGACATCTTGAGCTTGAGGTAGGTGTAGTTAGGGACGTCCATGAACTTGGCGTAGCATGGTCTTCCCAACACCGCATGGTAGGTCCCTCGGAACCCGACCAACTCGAAGGTGAGAGTTTCCTTTCAGAAGTTGGAGGGAGTCCCGAAGCAGACGGGTAAGTCGATCCGTCCGAGGGGCAGGATTCGCTTTCCGGGCGCGATCCCGTGGAAGGGTGTCGCACCGGCCCGGACCTCGGACCTATCAATCCCTAAAAGTTCTAGGGTCTCGGCGTAGATGATGTTAAGGCTGCTGCCTCCGTCCATGAGGACTTTAGAGAGCCTAACGTCACCGATGATCGGATTGACGACGAGAGGGTACCTCCCTGGGCTTGGCACGAAGTCGGGGTGGTCGCCTTGATCGAAGGTGATAGGCTTGTCGGACCAGTCTAGGTAGACTAGCGCTGCCACCTTCACCAAGCAGACCTCCCGGCGCTCCTGCTTGCGGTGCCGAGCCGAGGCGTTCGCCGCCTGCCCGCAGTAGATCATGAAGCAGTTGTGGACCTCCGGGAACTCCTCTTCCTTGTCACCCTCCTTCTTGTTGTTGTCATGGCCTTTGCTATCTTCCGCCGGGGGCCCGGCCTTGTGGAAGTAGCGCCGGAGCATGACACATTCTTCAAGGGTGTGCTTGACGGGACCCTGGTGATAGGGGCACAACTCTTTAAGCATCCTGTCGAACGCGTCGGCCCCTCCAGGGGTGTCGGCGTTCCGAGACCGGGGGGTCCCCGAGCCGACGAGTGAGAGTGCCGCGTGCCCCAGCCCAGATGGGTCGAGCGCGTGGAGCGAGCGCGAAGGGGGGAACAGAGAGAGAGAGAGTCGGTGGCCGGAGCCGGGTCGTGAGGGAGTCGGAGAAATTCCCACGGCCTTCGTGTTCGTCCCGCGCCCAGGTCGGGTGCGCTTGCAGTAGGGGGTTACAAGCGTCCGCACGAGGTGAAGGGGGAGAGCGGCCCCGAGAGAGCGCCTGCCTCTGCCTTTCGTCCTCGCGAGGCCAACCTTCTCTAAGAAGGCCCTGGCCCTTCCTTTTATAGTCGTAAGGAGAGGGTCCAGGTGTACAAGATGGGGGTGTAGCAAGGTGCTACGTGTCTAGCGAGGGAGAGCTAGCGCCCTATGTACATGCCCAGGTGGCAGCCGGAGAGATCGTGGCACCCTGTTGGTGTGGCGTCGTGGCTGTTGGAGGAGTAACGGAGCCGGACGGGGGGACAGCTGTCGAGGTGGCTGGGTCCTTGCGGACGTTCTCCTGCTTTCGTAAGGGAGCTGGGAGCCGCCGTCGTCATGATCTAGCGGGGCGCCATCATTGCCTATCTGGCATAGCTGGCCAGATGGGACGCCGGTCTTGTTCTCTGCGACCCAAGTCGGCTCAGGGCAGGGTGATGATGACGCTTCCTGTTGACGTGGCGGTCTCGTGTCCTAGGTCGGGCGTCGTGGAGGCTCCTCCGAGGCCGAGGCCGAGTCCGTCCTGCAAGACAGAGACAGAGTCCGAGCCCTGGGTCGGGCGAGGCGGAGATTACTCGGCAGAGGCCGGGGCGGAGTCCGAGCCCTGGGTCGGGCGAGGCGGAGGTCGCCGTCTTCCGGGGCCTTAGCCCGAGTCCGAGCCCTGGGTCAGGCGGAGCGGAGTTCGCCGTCTTCCGGGGCCTTAGCCCGAGTCCGAGCCCTGGGTCGGGCGGAGCGGAGTTCGCCGTCTTCCGGGGCCTTAGCCCGAGTCCGAGCCCTGGGTCGGGCGGAGCGGAGTTCGCCGTCTTCTGGGGCCTTAGCCCGAGTCCGAGCCCTGGGTCGGGCGGAGCGGAGTTCGCCGTCTTCCGGGGCCTTAGCCCGAGTCCGAGCCCTGGGGTCGGGCGGAGCGGAGTTCGCCGTCTTCCGGGGCCTTAGCCCGAGTCCGAGCCCTGGGTCGAGCGGAGTCTCCTATGGCACCTCTGGCGAAGTCTGGTCGCCCGTTGGTCTTACCTTTTGCGTTAAACGCCCCGGTGACTCGGTCGGTTGGTGCGGTGATTTAGTCAGGGTTTCTCCTTATCGGAGGCGGGGCCTAGGGCGAGCCGGAGATGCGTCTGCCGTGAAAGAGGAGACCTCAGGCGAGACGGAGTCATCTTAGGGTCGGCTGCCCTCGCCCGAGGCTAGGCTCGGGCGTGGCGTGGTCAAGTCACTCGTATGGACTGATTCCTGACTTAATCAAACCCATCAGGCCTTTGCAGCTTTATGCTGATGGGGGTTACCAGCTGAGAATTAGGCGTCTTGAGGGTACCCCTAATTATGGTCCCCGACAGTAGCCCCCGAGCCTCGAAGAGAGTGTTAACACTCGCTTGGAGGCTTGCATCGCACTTTTTTGCAAGGGGACCAGCCTTTCTCGGAGGTACTTTGTTCCGGTGGGTGCGCGCGAGCGCACCCGCCGGGTGTAGCCCCCGAGGCCTCGGAGGAGTGGTTTCACTCCTTCGAGGTCTTAATGCCTTGTGCAATGCTTCGGCTGGTCTGGCGGTTCCCTCATGCGAGCAGGGCGTAACCCAGGTGCACTGTCGGGGCCCAAGTTCTCGGGCTGGTATGTTGACGCTGTCAACGGTTCGGCCGGAGCCGGGTTTGCGAGAGCAGCCCCCGAGCCTTCGCACGGAGCGAGAGGACGATCAGGGACAGACTCGTCTTTTTATATACGCCCCTACGTCGCCTTTCCGCAAGGAGGAGGGGGGGAGTGCGCCATGTTACCCTCGATGGGCACCGAACATGGTGTCTCCGGTGAGCTGCAATCGGGTAATCCGAGTGGACGTCCGTGCCCCGTTCGTTGGGGGTCGGCTAGGGGCCCGGAGGCACGCCCAAAAGTACCTACGGGTGATCTGCCGGACCCGGTCCCCTAGCGACGGGGTCCGAGGGCTCGTTGCCTCCCTCCGATGGGATTCCGTTACAGAGTCGTTCCCGCTGGTCTCGGAAATGTCCTAGGGTACCTCGGGAGCGCAGCCCGAGCCTTGGTTATGTATCGAACGTACCCCTGGTCATCCCTCGCTCGGCGTCTGAGGCGGCTGTGAACCCTTCGACAGGCCAGCCTTCGAACCCCTGATCAGTAGGGGGCACGGAGCCCGAGTAGCCTGAGGCGGTCGTGGAACCTTTCGGGGGCCGACCTTCGAACCCCTGACCAGTAGTGGGTGTCGGGCCCACGCGATCTGAGGCGGCTGTTGAACCCTTCGGGGGGCCAGCCTTCGAACCCCTGATCAGTAGGGAGGCTCGGAGCCTAGTTCCTTCACGGGGAAGGATCCCTTTGGGGTTATCCCCCTTCTCGGTCCCTGTTGCAAGAGATAGAGAAAGAAGGAAAAGGGAAAAAGGATTCGAAATTGAACTTTGTGGCGTACCTTTTTCGGCGTGGCCGTTTTGGCGGAGGCGAAGCGTCGCCAGCTGCCCCTGCCAGAAACGTTACCTGTTTCGCCGCGGAGTTAATGCGCCGGGGTGAGTAGTTGGCGAGGTTGCCGTTGCGCGTGCGCGAGCCGTTCGAGGTACGGGTTACGGGCGCGTCGTCTTCACGCCGTGAGAGGGGGTTCTCTTGCTGCCTCCGGATGGGACGTGAGCCTGGCCGATGGCGTGACCGCTGCCCTCGCGCGCCTGCCACCGTCATTACTGTCGGCCCATTTTTGACCGCGTTTGACCGCTGGGCCAGGCTGGCGCCGCTGGATCGCAGGCTGGGCGGCCTCGAGTCGCGGTATCGGTTCCGCAATCGAGGAGGTGCGGTGGTGGAGCGAGAGGCGCAGCGGTTCGCATGCAGCGCCCGGCGCGCCAGTTGAACGACGCGTGGGCTTGAGCTGTCGCGCTGGCCTGTCAGGAGTCGGAGAGGCGCGTCCACTTGGCGCGGTTGCATGCCGCCTGCATGGCCGCTCGCCCCTTTTGCCCGTTGGTCTGGGCAAAAGTGGAGGGTTACTTGTAACCGCTGGGCGGTTGCGTGCGTCGCGCGCGCGGCGGTTCGGCTTTCTCTGCTTGGAGTCGGTCTGCATGACAGGCGGGCCCCAGCCCCCGTGTCGCAGGGAAGGACTTTGGAGGCGTGTTGGAGAAGACTCCGCCCGTGACGGTTGAGGGCGCAAGCAGGAGGAGTTGCCTTTAAAAGGAGGGCGACCCTCTTCGTGAGGTGACCATGTCTCCTAGCTCCCTTATGCATTGCGTCTTTCCATCTTCCGAGCCCCCGGATGGGGGGAAACCGCCGTCTTTTCGCTCCATCGCCGGAGGGACGCAACTCCGTGGGAGTTGGTACCTTTCAGCCATCGTTCGGCTTCAAGGATTTTCATCATGCAGCCCGGTTGCCCCCCTCGGCTGGGGGTCACCCGAGACGGTGACCACCAGCCCCTGGGTGGGGAGGAGCAAACCGGACTGCAATCTGGGTCCCACCCTCAGCTTCAAGGATGTTCATCATCCTCGCTGGGGTGGGTGCCGGACTGAACCGGCGCTCCACCTCCCGCACGGGTTCGTGGGTCAACCTTTCCCACGATATTCGAGGGAGAAGGCGCTCACTGGCCCTGCGGGCGGCGCGGACTTCGACAACGCGGGATGGATCGGCGGCGAACGCCGTCACCTCCAGCGTGTCGGGTCCGCTAGCTCGGCTCCGGCGGGCCCCTTTGTCGGGGGGTGGCTGCCGCGCCGTGTACACGGGAGGTCCACCCTAGACACCTCACGCTGCTAGGGCGGCGCTCGTGTTCTGGGGTGGCCCTGCTTTTGCACCAGGGCGGCGGCTTTGAGCGGAGGCCGGTGCCCCACTCATCGGGGAGGATTTGAGTGGGGATCTGGCGGTAAGCTGGCGGCTCCTGGCGTCAGCGCCGAGGTGGAGGCGGCTCGAGAAGTCCCCGTCAGCGACGGGATCACCGCCACCATCGGCGCTTTGGGCCTTCGGCTCTTTGTACTTGTCCTCGCCCCTCGGGTGGCGTTATGGGCGAGGGCAAGACAGCAGCTGTGCCTTCCCCTGAGGCCTGCGCCGCCGCAGAGGGAGGAACCGGAGTTCCGCTTGTAGTGGCACTTCGAGTGCCGGGTTTTTCTGTTCATTTCGGCTTTCGGGGCCTGAACATGTATGTAGCTCCGGCACAGAGCCGTGTTTTTTCCTCATTTCTGAGCACTAAGACTTGCCTGTCGATTGTCTGAACCGCTTCACCAAGCATGAGTTGCCCCGTGTCCAGGTGACGAGTGAGGTATCCGTATCCCGGAGGCGTAGGAATCCCTCGGCTCGGTCAGACCTGTTGTCCGAGGCTCCTCTAGCTTAGTTAAAGAGACCCCTTGGCCGCTCTTCGACGAGCCGAGGCCAGGGGTAGCGATATCAGCACAAGCAGAGGCGTTGTTGGCTCGGAAATGAAACCTGGTTGGCCGGAGCCTAGCCGGGTTGTCTGTTGGCAGGATCGACGCCGGAGCTGATTAGCCGAGGCCTCGGACCGAGCTGGTGCCCTCGGAAGGTGGTCGGCCGAGGCCCCGGAGGTGGCCGGCCGAGCCGTCCGCTCGGGCCGGGATCTCGGGGAAGTCTCTGGCGGAGATTGCTCGAGCGCGGTGACGACGTCGTCCTTCGGATCGGAGGCCCTCGGACCGCGTCGCCGCCCGAGGCTAGGTCGGGCCTTGCCGAAGGTGCTGTTGATGCCGAGGGTGTCGTCGCCCTCTTCCATCGTCAAGATCCGCGCCTGCAGGGTCAAGTCGTCTTGTAGCGCGGGCCTTGTGCGGCCGTTGAGGCCAGAACACACACCCTTGTTGCGTTGTAAAGCTGTGTCTCTTTTCCTCTTGTTTCGAGTATCTGGACTTTTTTGTCGGTGGCAGGGATGTTAGTGCGAGCAAGAGTTGCTTCTCGCGGGAGGTGATGAGTGAGGTATCCGTATCCCGGAGGCGTGGGAGTCCCTCGGCTCGGCCGGCCTCGCCGCTTACGCGTACTTTTACCCATCCATGAGGCCCTGTCACCGACTCGGTCGAGAAGGCTCGAAGAACCTGCTTCAACAGAAGAGCTTCCGTACGTAAAGACTCATTCGATCCGCGGAGTCACTTTATCCGAGCGCGAGTTACTTATCGCAGAAGGTGATGAGTGAGGTATCCGTATCCCGGAGGCGTAGGAGTCCCTCGGCTCGGTCAGCCTTGACTGCTTACGTGTACCCCGTCGTTTCTAGGACCCACTTTCCGAAGTAGTCAAAAAGCACGAAAGATGTCCTGGTGAAAGAGGTTTTTTGTTCGAGGAAAATTTTGACGCAGAGGGGTTAACCCCCTTTTAGCCCCCGAGGGAGGGTCGGGCTCTGCCGAGGCGAGGCCGACCCTTCCTTGTTGACTAAACTTTGCGTGGGTGCGAGGTATATGAACAACTTGGAAACATCTTAAGGGTAGAAGCGACGTAGCTGTTGGATGTTCCAAGCGTTGCCGTAGACCTCGCCTTGACTGTTGGCCAGCTTGTACGTTCCGGGCTTCAGAACTTTGGCGATGATGAACGGCCCCTCCCAGGGGGGCGTTAGCTTGTGCCTCCCTCGGGCGTCTTGCCGCAGCCGAAGCACCAGATCGCCCACCTGGAGTTCTCGGGGTCGGACTCCTCGGGCGTGGTAGCGTCGCAGGGACTGCTGATACCGTGCCGAGTGTAGTGAGGCCCTGTCCCGAGCCTCGTCCAGCTGGTCCAGCGAGTCTTCTCGGCTGGCTTGGTTGCTTTCTTTGTTGTAGGCCCTCGTCCTCGGGGAGCCGTATTCCAGGTCCGTGGGCAGGATTGCCTCGGCCCCGTAGACCAGGAAGAACGGCGTGAAACCCGTGGCTCGGCTTGGAGTCGTCCTCAGGCTCCAAACCACCGAGGGGAGTTCCCTCATCCATCGCTTGCCGAATTTGTTGAGGTCGTTGTAGATCCGAGGCTTGAGCCCTTGTAGAATCATGCCATTGGCACGTTCCACTTGCCCATTCGACATGGGGTGAGCTACGGCGGCCCAGTCCACCCGGATGTTGTGATCCTCGCAAAAATCCAAGAATTTTTTGCCAGTGAACTGGGTGCCATTGTCGGTGATGATGGAGTTCGGGACCCCGAAGCGATGGATGATGTTGGTGAAGAACGCCACCGCCTGCTCGGACCTGATGCTGTTTAGGGGTCGGACCTCGATCCACTTGGAGAATTTGTCGATGGCGACCAGCAGGTGCGTGTAGCCCCCGGGCGCCTTCTGCAGTGGGCCGACGAGGTCCAGACCCCACACAGCGAAGGGCCAGGTGATGGGTATCGTCTGCAGAGCCTGAGCGGGCAGGTGGGTCTGCTTCGCATAGAATTGGCACCCTTCGCAGGCGCGGACAATTCTAGTGGCGTCAGCCACCGCCGTTGTCCAGTAGAAGCCTTGGCGGAAAGCATTCCCAACGAGGGTTCGAGGTGCTGCATGATGACCGCAAGCCCCCGAGTGTATTTCCTGCAGGAGGTCCTGACCCTCGGCGATGGAGATGCATCGCTGGAGGATGCCCGAGGGGCTGCGGTGGTAGAGCTCCTTCTCATCGCCCAGCAGGACGAACGATTTCGCGCGTCGCGCTACCCGCCGAGCCTCGGCTCGGTCGAGGGGCAGTTCTCCTCGGCGGAGATATTGCAGGTACGGGGTTCTCCAGTCTTGATCTGGCGCGACCCCGTTCTGCTCCTCCTCGATGTGCAGCGCTTCGCCCTCGGGCTCCGAGGGTTCCTCGGGTTGAGCCGAGGATGGCTCGGGCTGGGCCGAGGTTACCTCGGGCGAGGCCGAGGGTGCCTCGGGCTCGGGCGCGTCGCCTATCTTGACGGAGGGTTGGTGCAGATCCCGGGCGAAGACGTCCGGGGGAACCGTTGTTCGCCCCGAGGCTATCTTCGCCAGCTCGTCCGCAGCGCCGGGCGATGTGGTTAAGCTCGAGCCCGTAGAACTTGTCTTCCAGGCGTCGAACCTCTTCACAGTAAGCCTCCATCTTCGGGTCGCGGCAGTGGGAGTTTTTCATGACTTGGTCGATGACGAGCTGCGAGTCGCCGCGCGCGTCGAGGCGTCGGACCCCTAGCTCGATGGCGATTCGCAGTCCGTTGATCAGGGCCTCGTACTCAGCCACATTGTTGGACGCCGGGAAATGGAGGCGGAGCACATAGCGCAGGTGTTTTCCGAGGGGCGAGACGAAAAGCAGGCCCGCGCCAGCTCCCGTCTTCATCAGCGACCCGTCGAAAAACATGGTCCAGAGCTCTGGCTGGATCGGAGCCGTTGGCAACTGGGTATCGACCCATTCGGCTACGAAATCCGCCAGTACCTGGGACTTGATGGCCTTCCGAGGGGCGAACGAGATTGCCTCGCCCATGATTTCCACCGCCCACTTCGCGATCCGTCCCGAGGCTTCTCGGCACCGGATGATCTCCCCCAGGGGGAAGGATGACACCACAGTCACCGGATGAGACTCGAAGTAATGTCGCAGCTTTCGCCTCGTCAGGATCACAGCGTATAGCAGCTTCTGGACTTGTGGGTAGCGGATCTTGGTCTCGGACAGCACTTCGCTGACGAAGTAGACTGGCCTCTGAATGGGCAAAGCATGCCCCTCTTCCTGCCTTTCGACTACGATCGCGGCGCTGACCACCTGAGTGGTTGCGGCGACGTAGACCAGGAGGGTTTCTCCATCAGCTGGGGGTACCAAGATGGGCGCCTTGGTGAGGAGCGCCTTCAGGTTCCCGAGGGCTTCCTCGGCCTCGGGAGTCCAAGTGAAGCACTCGGCCTTTCTTAAGAGGCGGTACAGGGGCAGGCCTCTTTCGCCGAGGCGCGAGATGAAACGGCTCAAGGCCGCGAGGCATCCCATGACCCTCTGTACGCCTTTTAAGTCTTTGATGGGCCCCATGTTTGTGATCGCTGCGATCTTCTCCGGGTTGGCTTCGATGCCCCGCTCGGAGACGATGAATCCCAAGAGCATGCCTCGGGGCACCCCGAAGACGCACTTCTCGGGATTGAGCTTGACGCCCTTCGCCTTGAGACACCGGAATGTCAGTTCGAGGTCGGAGAGAAGGTCGGAGGCTTTCCTCGTCTTGACTACGATGTCATCGACGTAGGCCTCGACCGTGCGACCAATGTGTTCGCCGAACACATGGTTCATGCACCGCTGGTACGTTGCACCCGCGTTCCTCAAACCGAACGGCATTGTGACATAACAGTACATGCCGAAGGGCGTGATGAAAGAAGTCGCGAGCTGGTCGGACTCTTTCATCTTGATTTGATGATACCCTGAGTAAGCATCGAGGAAAGACAGGGTTTCGCACCCTGCAGTGGAGTCCACGATTTGATCGATGCGAGGTAGAGGGTAGGGGACCTTCGGACATGCTTTGTTGAGACCAGTGTAGTCTACACACATCCGCCACTTCCCCCCGTTTTTCCTCACAAGCACAGGGTTGGCGAGCCATTCGGGATGGAATACCTCTTTGATAAACCCTGCTGCCATCAGCTTGTGGACCTCCTCGCCTATCACCCTGCGCTTTTCCTCGTCGAATCGGCGCAGAGGTTGTCTGACCGGTCGGGCCCCGGCCCGAATATCCAGCGAGTGCTCGGCGACTTCCCTCGGTATGCCGGGCATGTCCGAGGGACTCCACGCGAAAACGTCGGCGTTTGCGCGGAGAAAGTCGACGAGCATTGCTTCCTATTTGGGGTCGAGCCCGGAACCGATCCGGATCTGCTTGGAGGTGTCGCCACTGGGGTCGAGAGGGACGGCCTTAACCGTCTCCGCTGGCTCGAAGTTGCCGGCATGCCGCTTCACGTCCGGCACCTCTCGGGAGAGGCTTTCCAGGTCGGCAATGAGGGCCTCGGACTCGGCGAGGGCCTCGGCGTACTCCACGCACTCCACGTCGCATTCGAAGGCGTGTTTGTACGTGGGGCCGACAGCGATGACCCCGTTGGGGCCCGGCATCTTGAGCTTCAGGTAGGTGTAGTTGGGGATGGCCATGAACTTCGCGTAGCATGGCCTTCCCAACACTGCGTGGTAGGTTCCTCGGAACCCGACCACCTCGAACGTCAAAGTCTCCCTTCGGAAGTTGGAGGGTGTTCCGAAGCAGACAGGGAGGTCGAGCTATCCGAGGGGCTGGACGCGCCTCCCGGGAATGATCCCGTGGAAGGGCGCAGCGCCTGCTCGGACAGACGACAGGTCGACGCGCAGGAGCCTGAGGGTCTCGGCGTAGATGATGTTGAGGCAGCTGCCTCCATCCATCAGGACCTTGGTGAGCCTGACGTCGCCGATGACGGGATCGACGACGAGCGGGTACTTCCCCGGGCACGGCACGTGGTCGGGGTGGTCGTCTCGGTCGAAGGTGATGGGCTTGTCGGACCAGTCTAGGTAGACTGGTGCCGCCACCTTCACCGAGCAGACCTCCCGACGCTCTTGCTTACGATGCCGAGCCGAGGCGTTTGCCGTATGCCCTCTGTAGATCATGAAGCAGTCGCGGACCTCTGGGAACTCTCCTGCTTGGCGATCCTCCCTTTTGTCGTCGTCGTGAGCCCTGCCACCCTCTGCGGGTGGCCCGGCCCGATGGAAGTGACGCCGAAGCATGACGCACTCTTCGAGAGTATGCTTGACGGGCCCCTGATGGTAGGGGCACGTCTCCTTGAGTGCCTTGTCGAAGAGGTTTGCACCTCCGGGGGGCTTTCGAGGGTTCTTGCGCTCGGCGGCGGCGACAAGGTCTGCATCGGGAACGTCGCGTTTCGCTTGCGACTTCCTCCTGCCTCTCTTCTTGGCGCCGCGCGGAGTGGACGCCTCGGGAGCATCTTCCGACGGGCGGCCCTGGGGCTGCTTGTCCTTTCGGAAGATGGCCTCTACCGCCTCCTGGCCGGAGGCGAACTTGGTGGCGATGTCCATCAGCTCGCTCGCCCTGGTGGGGGTCTTGCGACCCAGCTTGCTCACCAGGTCGCGGCAGGTGGTGCCGGCGAGGAACGCGCCGATGACATCGGAGTCGGTGATGTTGGGCAGCTCGGTGCGCTGCTTCGAGAACCGCCGGATGTAGTCCCGAAGGGACTCTCCCGGCAGTTGCCGACAGCTTCGGAGGTCCCAGGAATTCCCGGGGCGCACGTACGTGCCCTGGAAGTTCCCGGCGAAAGCCTGGACCAGATCCTCCCAGTTGGAAATCTGCCCCGGGGGCAGGTGCTCCAACCAGGCACGAGCGGTGTCGGAGAGGAACAGGGGGAGGTTTCGGATGATGAGGTTGTCATCGTCCGTCCCACCCAGCTGACAGGCCAGGCGGTAGTCCGCAAGCCACAATTCCGGCCTCGTTTCCCCTGAGTACTTCGTGATAGTAGTCGGGGGTCGAAATCGGGGCGGAAACGGCGCCCGCCGAATGACTCGGCTAAAGACCTGCGGACCGGGTGGTTCGGGCGAGGGACTCCGATCCTCCCCGCTGTCGTAACGTCCCCCACGCCTGGGGTGGTAGCCTCGGCGCACCCTTTCGTCGAGGCGTGCCCGACGGTCGCGATGAGGGTGCTCGACGCCGAGGTGGCCCGGGGCCGCAGGCGCGGTGGTGCGCGTGCGCCCGGTGAATGCCGAGGCTTCCCGCGTGAGTCGGGATGTCGCGGCACGAGGTTCCGAGGGGTATCCCTGCCTGCGGGAGGCGGAGCTCTCGGCCCGCCGGGCCGCAGCGCCTTCCAGGAGATGCTTGAGTTCTCCCTGGATTCGCCGACCCTCGGTGGTTGATGACTCCGGCATCGCGCGGAGGAGCATTGCTGCAGCGACCAGGTCCTGGCCAGTCCCGCCGGATGCGGGTGGCGGTTTGTCCCTGGCATCGTTGGCGATACGGTGCTGGAGACCTTGGGGCAGGTGACGTATTCCTCCGGCCGGGGGTTGGCTCGCCCATGCCTGCCCGATGTTCTGGCGGATTGCCTCGAGCGCTCCTGCTCCTTCATCGAACCCGGCCTGCGCCCCGCGGACTTGCTCGAGCTGTGGGTCGTGACCCCCCGCCGGAACGGGGACCACAGCTAGCTCCCGCGGGATGTCGGCGCGAGGCGCTGGCCTAGGGGGATCACCATCCTCCGGCATGCCGAGACAGCCGCCTCCGGAGGGATCCCCTAGCTCGATGTGGAAACATTCGCGACTCGGGCCGCAGTCCTTGTCGCCAAGGCTGCGGCTGCCGTCGGAACAGTCGGAGAGGCAGTAGTCACATGCGGTCATAAAGTCCCGCATGGCACTAGGGTTGCCAGATCCGGAGAAATCCCAGCAGATGCTGGGGTCGTCATCTTCCTCGGACCCAGAGGGTCCGTAGGTCGAGACGCTCGTCAATCGGTCCCAAGGCGACCGCACACGAAACCCCAGAGAGGTTGCACTCGCCTCAATGTGAGCGTCCGCCAAAGCGAGGTCGCCAGGCGGGCTGAGGCCGAGTCGAAATAACGAAAGATGGGGAGCAGTCGGTACCTTTTTGTCGACGAGGAGCGATGAAGTCGTGTCGGGGGCTGACCACGTCGTCGTCTTGGGTACGAGGGCGACGTCCTGCAGGCCCTCCGTGAGCGTGCTGGCGTCGTCCACTTGCTCGGGGTCGACGTGTTGCGGGGGGATGGCGCTCGCGTTTGCCTCGAACGCGAGGGCGACGCTTGGCGTGTCCTCCGCTGGGGCGCCGGGGATGTCGATTTGCTCGACAGCCGTCGGAGCGCGGCCTCCCGCTCGTCCCCGGTTGTCCCGCCTCCTCCTCCTCCGATGGCGAGGGAGAGGACGGGGCGAGCTCGAACGTTGTCCTTCCCCAACGCGGGAAAGACGCCGTCGATTCCACCGCCGGCGGGCGGGCTGTCCGCCACCAATGTCGTCGTCGCGCGGCGGTGGAAGGAGTATCATGCCGTAGTCGCCATCGAGAGACATGAACTCGAGGTTCCCGAAACGGAGCACCGTCCCGGGTTGAAGAGGTTGTTGGAGACTGCCCATCTGGAGCTTGACGGGAAATCGAACGTCAACACGCAGCGTGCCCCTACCTGGCGCGCCAACTGTCGGCGTTCCGAGACCGGGGGGTCCCCGAGCCGACGAGTGAGAGTGCCGCGTGCCCCAGCCCAGATGGGTCGAGCGCGTGGAGCGAGCGCGAAGGGGGGAACAGAGAGAGAGAGAGTCGGTGGCCGGAGCCGGGTCGTGAGGGAGTCGGAGAAATTCCCACGGCCTTCATGTTCGTCCCGCGCCCAGGTCGGGTGCGCTTGCAGTAGGGGGTTACAAGCGTCCGCACGAGGTGAAGGGGGAGAGCGGCCCCGAGAGAGCGCCTGCCTCTGCCTTTCGTCCTCGTGAGGCCAACCTTCTCTAAGAAGGCCCTGGCCCTTCCTTTTATAGTCGTAAGGAGAGGGTCCAGGTGTACAAGATGGGGGTGTAGCAAGGTGCTACTTGTCTAGCGAGGGAGAGCTAGCGCCCTATGTACATGCCCAGGTGGCAGCCGGAGAGATCGTGGCACCCTGTTGGTGTGGCGTCGTGGCTGTTGGAGGAGTAACGGAGCCGGACGGGGGGACAGCTGTCGAGGTGGCTGGGTCCTTGCTGACGTTCTCCTGCTTTCGTAAGGGAGCTGGGAGCCGCCGTCGTCATGATCTAGCGGGGCGCCATCATTGCCTATCTGGCATAGCTGGCCAGATGGGACGCCGGTCTTGTTCTCTGCGACCCAAGTCGGCTCAGGGCAGGGTGATGATGACGCTTCCTGTTGACGTGGCGGTCTCGTGTCCTAGGTCGGGCGTCGTGGAGGCTCCTCCGAGGCCGAGGCCGAGTCCGTCCTGCAAGACAGAGACAGAGTCCGAGCCCTGGGTCGGGCGAGGCGGAGATTACTCGGCAGAGGCCGGGGCGGAGTCCGAGCCCTGGGTCGGGCGAGGCGGAGGTCGCCGTCTTCCGGGGCCTTAGCCCGAGTCCGAGCCCTGGGTCAGGCGGAGCGGAGTTCGCCGTCTTCCGGGGCCTTAGCCCGAGTCCGAGCCCTGGGTCGGGCGGAGCGGAGTTCGCCGTCTTCCGGGGCCTTAGCCCGAGTCCGAGCCCTGGGTCGGGCGGAGCGGAGTTCGCCGTCTTCCGGGGCCTTAGCCCGAGTCCGAGCCCTGGGTCGGGCGGAGCGGAGTTCGCCGTCTTCCGGGGCCTTAGCCCGAGTCCGAGCCCTGGGGTCGGGCGGAGCGGAGTTCGCCGTCTTCCGGGGCCTTAGCCCGAGTCCGAGCCCTGGGTCGGGCGGAGTCTCCTATGGCACCTCTGGCGAAGTCTGGTCGCCCGTTGGTCTTACCTTTTGCGTTAAACGCCCCGGTGACTCGGTCGGTTGGTGCGGTGATTTAGTCAGGGTTTCTCCTTATCGGAGGCGGGGCCTAGGGCGAGCCGGAGATGCGTCTGCCGTGAAAGAGGAGACCTCAGGCGAGACGGAGTCATCTTAGGGTCGGCTGCCCTCGCCCGAGGCTAGGCTCGGGCGTGGCGTGGTCAAGTCACTCGTATGGACTGATTCCTGACTTAATCAAACCCATCAGGCCTTTGCAGCTTTATGCTGATGGGGGTTACCAGCTGAGAATTAGGCGTCTTGAGGGTACCCCTAATTATGGTCCCCGACAAGGGGGCTTCTGAGGGTTCCTGTGCTCGGCCGCAGCGACGAGATTCGCATCAGCGGCGTCGCGCTTCACTTGCGACTTGTTCTTGGCCTTTTTCTTCGTGCCCCGCTGGGCGGACGCCTCGGGGGCGTCTTTCTTCGGCTCTCCCTGAGGCTGCTTGTCTTTCTAGAAGATGGCTTCGACTGCCCCTTGACCCGAGGCGAACTTGGTGGTGACGTCCATCAGTTCGCTCGCCTTGGTGGGAGTCTTGCGCCCCAGTTTGCTCACCAGGTCTCGGCAAGTGGTGCGGGCAAGGAAAACCCCGATGACATCCGAGTCGGTAACGTTGGGCAGCTCGGTGCGCTGCTTCGAAAACCGTCGGATGTACTCTCGGAGGGACTCCCCTGGCTACTGGCGGCAGCTTTGGAGATCCCACGAGTTCCCAGGGCGCATGTACGTGCCTTGGAAGTTTCCCACGAAAGCCTTGACCAGATCGTCCTAGTCGGAGATCTGCGTAGGAGGCAGATGCTCCAGCCAGGCTCGGGCGGCGTCAGAGAGGAAAAGGGGTAGATTACGGATGATGAGGTTGTCATCATCCGCCCCTCCCAACTGGCATGCCATTCGGTAGTCCGCGAGCCACAGCTCCGGCCTTGTCTCCCCCGAGTACTTGGTGATGGTAGTCGGGGCTCGAAAACGGGCAGGGAACGACGCTCGTCGTATGGCCCGGCTGAAGACTCGCGGACCGGGCGGCTCGGGCGAAGGACTTCGATCCTCCTCGCTGTCGCAGCGTCCCCCGCGCCTAGGATGATAGCCTCGGCGCACCTTCTCCTCGAGGCGGGCTCTACGGTCAAGATGGTGGTGCTCGTTGCCGAGGCGATCCCGGGCGGCGGGTGTCTCGTCCCGCGTGTGCTCGGGATGGACCGAGGCCTCCCGCATGCGTCGGGAGGACGTCACGTGATGCTCCGAGGGGTCAGCTCGCCTCCGGGAGGTGGAGCTCTCGGCTCGTCGAACTGCGGCGCCTTCCAGGAGATCCTTGAGTTCGCCCTGGATACGCCGTCCCTCGGTGGTGGATGGCTTCGGCATGGCTCAAAGTAGCATCGCCGCTGCAGCTAGGTCCTAGCCGGACCCGTTGACGGCCGGGGCAGCGCTGCCCTAGCATTGTCGATGATGCGGCGCTAGATGTCCCGGGCCTGATGACAGGCTCCTCCGGCGAGTGTTCAGCCTGCCCACTCCTGTTCGATGTGCTATCGGAGCTGCACAAGCCGGCCTGCTTCCCCGTCGACCCGGGCCTGCATCTCACGGATTTGCTCGAGCTGTGTGTCCCGACCCCCCGCAGGGACTGGGACCACAGCTAGCTCCCGCAGGATGTCAACGCGAGATGCGGGCCTAGGGGGATCATCAACCTCCGGCATACCGAGGTGGTTGCCTTCGTCGTGATCTCCCTGATCGACGTGGAAACATTCGCGACTTGGGCCATAACCCTCGTCGTCAAGGTCGTGGCCATCGTCAGAACAACCGGAAAGGCAGTGGTCACGTGCAGACATGAAGTCCCGCATGGCACCGGGGTCATCGAGGCCAGAGAATTCCCAACCGAAGTCGGGATCGTCCTCTTCCTCGGAACCTACCGGTTCGAAGGTTGTGACGGCTGTCAGTCGGTCCCAGGTCGACCACATATGGTACCCCAGAAGGTTTGGATACGCATTTACGAAAGCGCTCACCGTAGCAGGGTCGCTAGGTGGATCAAAGCTGAATCGAAAGGGTACGGGATGGAAAACGGACGGTACCTCTTGGTCGATGGACGGTGGTGAAGTCGCGTCGGGGGCGGAGCACACCGTCATCTTAGGTACGAGGGTAACGCCTAGTAGATCCTTTACGAGGGTGCTGGCGTCATCAGTCCGCTTGTGGTTGACACGTTGCGGGGAAGTGACACCCGCCGTCGTCTCAGGTGCGAGGACAACACCCGACATGTCCCCCGGGGGAGTGCCGGTGTCGTCGACTCGCTCTGGTGCGACAGCCGACAAGGTGCCGCCTCCTGCGTGGCCATGGTTGCCCCGTCTCCGCCTCCTCCGGCGAGGAGGGTGGCGGGGACGATCGGAGTGCTCCTCTTCTGTCGCGGAGAGATGCTGTCGCCGAGCTCGCCGCCGCTGGGCGAGTTGAAGACCGTCGTTGTCGTCACGCCGCGAGGGGAGGAGTACCATGTCGTAGCTGCCGTCGAGGGACATGAACTCGAGACTCCCGAAGCAGAGCACCGTCCTGGGCTGAAGAGGTTGCTGAAGACTCCCCATCTGGAACTCAACGGGAAGGCGTTCGTTAACACGCAGCAGGCCCCTACCTGGCGCGCCAACTGTCGGCGTTTCGGACCCGGGGGGTCCCTGGACCGACGAGTGAAATTGTCGCTGCGTGCCCCTGCCCAAATGTGTTGGCGCGGGATGGAACACAAGAGGTGAGGCAAGCCTTGTATTATCCTGCACCAGGGGTGCCGCTCGTAGTAGGGGTTACAAGCACGTCGCGAGAAGGAGAGAGAGAGGGGGAGCCTGTTCGTTCGCTCCTTCCCCCGCGCGAACCACCCTCCAGGATGGCCCTAGACCTCCCTTTTATAGACGCAAGGAGAGGGTCCATACGTACAATGGGGGGTGTAGCTATGCGCTAACGTGTCCGACAGAGAATTGCCTAAGCCCTGTGTACATGCCAACGTGGCTATCGGGGGAGAGCTTGAGCCCTGTATACGTGATAGCGTGGCGGTCGGAAAAGCGCCTGAGCCCTGTAGGAGCATAGCTAGCAGTGCGGCAAGGATCCTGCTGACGTCTCCTTGCTGCCGTAATGGGCTGAGAGCCACCGGCGTCATGGTTGCACGCGGGGCACCATCATTACCCGTCGCCGGGGTAAGCCAGATGGGACGCCGGTCTTGTTCCTTGTAGCCTGAGCTGGCTAGGGATAGGGTAATGATGTATCCCCTGTTGGCGCGGTCGGTCCGAGCCCAAGGTTGGGCGAGGCAGAAACTTCTCTTGAGGCCGAGGCCGGGGTCGGGCAAGGACGCGATTCCTCCCGAGACCAAGGTCGAGGCCGAGTCCGGGGGTCGGGCGAGGCGGAGACCTCCTCCCGAGGCCGGAGCCTGAGGTCAGGCGAGGCGGAGCTTCCTGTTGCGCCCGAGGCCGAACTCGGTGGTTGGTCGTGACTTGTTGTCAGTCTTCGCCTGGGTGGTTGGCACGACAGTCGGAGCGGGGCGAGCGGCGCTGTTTTCCCGTCATATCGGACAGTAAAAAAGAGGGGCGAAGTGACTTCGGTCACTTCGGCCTGGCCGACTAATCCCCTGCATTGAATGCGCCTGCGAAGCGGTCGGTTTGTGAGGCGGTCTGGCCAAGGTTGCTTCACAGCGAAGCCTGCCCGAGCCGGGCTTCGAGAGAGCCGAGGGGGTGACTGCTGCCTGAGGAGGCCCTCAGGCGAGGCGTGAACTCGTCTGGGACTACTGCTCCAGCCCGAGGCTGGGCTCGGGTGAGGTCGTGTACTTTGGGTAGACGAAGCCTTGACTTGAACCGCGTCCGTCAGTTGGTCTGAGGGTGTTTACCAGCCGTGATTACGAGTGTTGGGGGTACCCCTAATTATGGTACCCGACAAATGTGTTAGTTGCTAAAATTAGTGTAGTTAACTTTTGAAGAGATCGATCATTAGCACTAGTAAAAAAATTACCTTCACAAAAGCAACTCGTGTAATAACTAGTTAATTACACACACCGCCACACCGGAGACAGATGCCTGAAAGAGGACTACTGATGTTAGCTAGGAAAAATTGTATGTATACCCTACAGAAGTTACTACTTTTAGAAGCTGCTCCATTGGTCAAAGCAAGCATAACGACTTGTATAGGGTTGGCCTATAATAGTAATTATCGTATTCCGTTTGTTTTTTATGAGAGTGGACCAATGATGGGGGAATGGGCGGTCTATGCTACAGAGTGCCTCTGTTCGAAAGATTTTGGAAAGCCGTATATAAGTATAATTTGTCTTAACATTATCTTTTAAGAGCTAGTTTAGGAACCCCAATTTTCCAAGAGATTCTATTTTTATGAAAAATTAGTTCATTTTTCTATGGGAAAATAGAAATCCCTTGTGAAATTGAGGTTCCCAAACTAGTCCTAATATTTGTCCAAATTTGAAATTTTCTGGGTTCGCTATTGCAGTGACCCTCATGCGAGTGGCTGGGAGCGCAACAGGGTGTGTAGTGTGCTCTCAAACTACCTGCATCTCATCACTCTCCCTTTATACTATAGCACGTGTAGCAGCTATAAGACTGTCCGCAGTGGTGTCCCTAAATTTTTCTCCCTAAATATTACTATGCAGCCACGTCAGCTAGATTCCCTCCCCTATATTCACTCATCCCGCAACCGTTCCCCCTATAAATTCCCCTATATATCGCTCTACACATTAAATATACATTTCCACATAACTAACATAACCAACTTCATTTTCTATTTTCTTTTTTCCTTTTCACACGTCCGGCATGTTGCCATGTTCTAAATTATTTTTGTAAATAAATTTATTTTTTTGTTTACAAATTATGCATAATATACAAAACAAACATTTGAGTTAAAATTTAATTCGGAATTCCATACAAAACGTCGCAATTGTGCGTTGTCAAAATTATTCAGAAACATTGCAATGTAAAAAATTGAACCAAGCTTACGTTGTAAGCAGACACCGAACATTCGTACGCAGGAAGTCACGGTTGGCTTCCAGCAAAAGCCACGGGCTTCCCCCTAAAGCCACATTGCTCTCGCCTATATATATGCATACTTTCTCTTCACAAATGTGGCCACATCGAACACAACTCCAGCTAGTTAGCCATTGTTCGGTATGTCTCATTGGCATAGGGAAGATGATTTCGATTCGAGTGATAGTGATGACGACACACTTATGCTTGTCAATCTTTTTATCCTCAACATTGAGGCTAGACGCCTTCTCCGACGACGTTCCGGTATACCTCGCCACATCATTCACAGGGATCATTTTGCTGGAGAAAACCTCATCCAACATCACTACTTTGGCCCCAACCCAGTGTATCCACCCCACGTGTTTCGTAGAAGGTACACAGTTCAAAATTTTAGAATATGTTATGACATTATCATTGTCTTCATAATGAACCTATTACATTTTATAGGTTCCGCATGAGTAGGTCGTTGTTCATCCGCATTTTGGAAGGACTACAACAGCAGGATAGTTACTTTACGCAACGGGTGGACGCAACAGACATGCCAGGACTCGGGCCCCTACAAAAAGTATGTGCGGCAATGTGGATACTTGCTTATGGGTTACCTACTGATGTGGTAGACGAGTACATTCAAATTGGGGAGCCTACCGCTAGGGAATGCCTTCATCATTTTTGTCGCGCAATCATTGCATATTTTAGTGGGTGGTATCTACGAACTCTTAATCAAGCTGACGTAGCACGCATCATGCACAATAGTGAGGCTAGGGGTTTTTGCTTTGGTTTGTGTTGGCATCAATCACCAAAAAGGGGGAGATTGAAAGGGAAATAGGGTCAAACCTTTTTACTAAGTGATTTTGGTGGTTGAATGCCCAACACAAATAATTGGACTAACTAGTTTGCTCTAGATTACTTATTCTACAGGTGCTAAAGGTTCAACACAAACCAATAAAAAGATCAAGTTATGGTTCAAAAAGAAAGGAGCAATAGAAACCGAAGGCTGCCCTGGTCTGATGCACCGGACTGTCCGGTGTGTCACCGGACTGTTCGGTGCGCCAAGCGGAGCAACGACTACTGCGCCAACGGTCGTCTGCAAAACTGAACAGTGCGCGTGAACAATGCGCGAACAGTTCGTGTAGAGTCAGTGCAGTGCCAGAAGGCGCACCGGACAGTGAACAGTGCCTTTCTGGTGCGGCACCGGACTGTCCGATGCCCCAAGAAGTCAGAGCTCCAATGGTCGAAACTATCAGAACCCTAACGGTTGGGTGACGTGGCTGGAGCACCGGACAATGTCCGGCGGCGCACCGGACTGTCTGGTGCGCCCATCGACAGACAACCTCCCCAACAGCTATGTGGTGGTTGAGGGCTATAAATACCCCTCAACCACCACCACTCCAAGCATCCAAGTTTTTTAGACTTCTCATTCAATACAAGAGCTAGTGCAATCAATACAAGACACAATTCAAGAGAATCAAAGCCTCTCCAAGTCCCATCTCCACTCCAAACAAATAGTGACTAGAGAGAGAGTTTTGCCCGTGTTCTTTGAGCTCTTGTTCTTGGATCGCTTTCTTCTTCCCCATTCTTGTTCTCAAGACACTTGTAATCAAAGCAAGAGACACCAAGTTGTGGTGGTCCTTGTAGGGGTCTAAGTGACCCATTTGATTAAGGAGAAAGCTCACTCGCTCTAGGTGACCGTTTGAGAGAGGGAAAGGGTTGAAAGAGACCCGGTCTTTGTGACCACATCAACGGGGAGTAGGTTTTTAATAACCAAACCTTGGTAAAACAAATCACCGTGTCATCCGCTTCATTTGCCTTTGATTTATTTTTCACCCTCTCTTTCGAACTCGTATTTCATTCTAACGCTAACCCCGGCTTGTAGTTGTGCTTTAAGTTTGTAATTTTCAGATTCCGCCTATTCACCCCCCTCTAGGCGACTTTCAATTGGTATCAGAGCACGATGCTTCATTAAGAGTTTAACAACTCGAAGTGATGTCGGGAGATCACGCTAAGAGGGAGATCGTGACCGGGGAGAAGACCGCAAGCCACGCGAAGGCTCCATCAAGGGAGTCCGGCGCCAAAGGCAAGGAGGAATCCCCTCCCTACGTCAAGTCGCATTGGAGTGGCGACAAGAAGAAGAAATTGAAGAAAGTGGTCTACTACGAGATCGATTCTTCATCGCCATCCACCTCCAGCTCCGACGCGCCGTCCATCACTTCTAAGCGCCATGAGCGCAAGAAGTATAGTAAGATGCCACTTCGTTATCCCCGTATCTCTAGACGCACTCCTTTACTTTCCATCCCATTAGGCAAACCTCCCATTTTTGATGGTGAAGATTATTGTATGTGGAGTGATAAAATGAGGCATCACCTAACCTCACTCCACGCTAGCATATGGGACATTGTTGAGTTTGGAGCGCAGGTACCATCGCCAGGGGACGAAGGCTACGACTCGGACGAAGTTGCCCAAATCAAGCACTTTGATTCCCAAGCAACTATTATACTCCTCGCCTCTTTATGTCGAGAGGAGTATAATAAGGTGCAAGGGTTGAAAAGTGCCAAGGAGATTTGGGACGTATTAAAGACCACACACGAAGGAGATGAGGTGACCAAGATCACCAAGTAGGAGACGATCGAGGGGGAGCTCGGTCGATTCGTCCTCAACCAAGGAGAGGAGCCACAAGCTATGTACAACCGGCTCAAGACCTTGGTGAACCAAGTGCGCAACCTTGGGAGCACCAAATGGAATGACCATGAAATGGTTAAGGTTATTCTAAGATCACTCGTTTTTCGTAATCCTACGCAAGTTCAATTAATACTTGGTGATCCTAGATATAAGCTAATGTCTCCCGAGGAGGTTATAGGAAAGTTTGTGAGCTTTGAGTTGATGATCAAAGGCTTCAAACAAATCATCAACTTGGAGCAAGGCGCCACCTCCACACCCGAGGTGCAACCCGTCGCATTCAAGGTAACGGAGGAAGAAAAGAAGGAATCTACACCAAGTAGGATTCCAATCGACGCCTCCAAGCTTGACAACGAGGAAATGGCGCTTATCATCAAAAGTTTTCGCCAAATCCTCAAGCAAAGGATGGGGAAGGATTACAAACCCCGTTCCAAATGGGTGTGTTACAAATGTGGTAAGCCCGATCATTTTATCGCTAAATGCCCTATGACTAGTGATAGTGACAGGGACAACGACAAGAAGGGAAAAAGGAAGGAGAAGAAGAAGTACTACAAGAAGAAGGGCGACGATGCCCATGTTTGTCGGGAATGGGGCTCCGATGAGAGCTCCACCGACTCATCCTTCGACGAGGACGCCGCCAACATCGTCGTCAACAAAGGCCTTCTCTTCCCCAACGTCGACCACAAGTGCTTCATGGCAAAGGACAGCAAGAAGAAGAAGGTAAAATCTAGAGCTTCCACTAAATATACAACATCTAGTGATGAGGCTAGCTCTAGTGATGATGAAGATGATTTGCTTACACTTTTTGCCAATCTTAACATACAACAAAAGGAAAAATTAAATGAATTGATAGGCGCCATTCATGAGAAGGATGAACTCTTGGATAGCCAAGAGGAATTCCTTATTAAGGAAAATAAAAGCATGTTAAGGTAAAGAATGCTTATGCTCAGGAGGTAGAAAAATGTGAAAAATGGACTAATGAGCTTAGCATATGCCATGACACTATTTACAACCTTAGAACTGAGAATGCTAGTTTATTTGCTAAGGTTGAGAAATTGAATGTTTGTAATGATTCTATTGCCAATCTTAAAAATGATAATGCTAGTTTACTTGCTAAGATTGACAAATTGAATGAACCACTTTCTAGCCTTAGAGATGAAAATGCTAAATTAATTTCTTAAGCTAGAGATTTGAATGTTTGCAATGATGTCATTTCCAATCTTAGAAATGAAAATGCCATGTTACATGCTAAGATCGATGAATTAAATGTTTACAAACCATCTACATCTAAGGTTGATCATGTTTCTATTTGTACTAGATGTAGAGATATTAATGTTGATGCTATCCATGATCACCTAGCTTTAATTAAACAACAAAATGATCACATAGCTCAACTTAGTGCTAAAATTAATGAGCATGAAACAGAAAATGAAAATTTTAAATTTGCTAGGAGCATGCTCTATAATGGGAGACACCCTGATATTAAGGATGGCATTGGCTTCCAACAGGGAGGCAATGTCAATCTTAATGCTCCTAAGAAATTGTCCAATTTTCTTAAGGGCAAGGCTCCTATGGTTCAGGATAACAAGGGTTACATTTTATATCCTGCTGGTTATCTTGAGCACAAAATTAGGAGAATTCATGCTAGGAAATTCTATTTCTCACCATGCTTATATGTATAAGAATGAGGCATCTAGCTCTAGACAATCTATCCACGTTAAATTGACTAAAAAGAAAACTCCTACTGCATCAAATGACCATAACATTTCATTTAAAACTTTTGATGCTTCCTATGTTTTAACTAACAAATCAGGCAAAGTAGTTGTCAAATATGTTGGGGCCAAACACAAGGGGTCAAAGACTTGTGTTTGGGTACCTAAGGTGCTTGTTTCTAACATCAAAGGACCCAAGACTGTTTGGGTACATAAGAATAAGGCCTAAATTGTTTTGCAGGTTTATGCATCCGGGGGCTCAAGTTGGATCATTGATAGCGGATGCACAAACCACATGACAGGGGAGAAAAGAATGTTCTCCTCCTATGAGAAAAACCACGATCCCCAAAGAGCTATCACATTCGGGGATAGAAATAAAGGTTTGGTCAAAGGACTTGGTAAAATAGCTATATCACCTGACCATTCCATTTCCAATGTTTTTCTTGTAGATTCTTTAGATTATAATTTGCTTTCTGTTTCTCAATTATGCTATATGGGCTATAACTGTCTATTTACTGATGTAGGTGTTACTGTCTTTAGAAGAAGTGATGATTCAGTAGCATTTAAGGGAGTGTTAGAGGGTTAGCTATACTTAGTTGATTTCAAAAGAACTAAACTCGACACTTGCTTAATTGCTAAGACTAATATGGGTTGGCTCTAGCATCGTCGACTAGCCCATGTTGGGATGAAGAATCTTCACAAGCTTCTAAAGGGAGAGCACATTTTAGAACTAACCAATGTTCATTTTGAGAAAGACAGGGTTTGTAGCGCCTGCCAAGCAGGAAAGCAGGTTGTTGTTCATCATCCACACAAGAACATCTTGACGACGGATAGGCCACTGGAGCTACTCCACATGGATTTATTTGGCCCGGTCGCTTACATAAGCATCGACGGGAGTAAGTACTGTCTAGTAATTGTGGATGATTATTCTCGCTTCACTTGGGTATTTTTTTGCAGGATAAATCACAAACCCAAGAGACCTTAAAGGGATTCTTGAGATGAGCTCAAAATGAGTTCGGCTTAAGGATCAAAAAGATTAGAAGCGACAATGGGACGGAGTTCAAGAATTCACAAATTGAAGACTTTCTTGAGGAGGAGGGCATCAAGCATGAGTTCTCTTCTCCCTACACACCTCAACAAAATGGTGTAGTGGAGAGGAAGAATATAACTCTACTGGACATGGCAAGGACCATGCTTGCTGAGTACAAGACTCCGGACCGGTTTTGGGCTGAGGCGATTAACACCGCCTGCTACTCCATCAACCGACTCTACCTTCACCGAATCCTCAAGAAGACATCATATGAACTCCTCACTGGTAAAAAGCTCAATGTTTCATATTTTAGAGTCTTTGGTAGCAAATGCTTTATTCTTGTTAAAAGACGTAGAAAATCTAAATTTGCTCCTAAGGCTGTAGAAGGCTTTTTACTTGGTTATGACTCAAACACAAGGGCATATAGAGTCTTCAACAAATCCACTGGACTAGTTGAAGTTTCTTGTGATATTGTGTTTGATGAGACTAACGGCTCCCAAGTGGAGCAAGTTGATCTTGATAAATTAGATGATGAAGAGGCTTCGTGCGTCGCACTAAGGAACATGTCCATTGGGGATGTGTGTCCTAAGGATTCCGAAGAGCCTCCATAAGCACAAGATCAACCATCATCTTCCATACAAGCATCTCCACCAACCCAAGATGAGGAACAAGCTCAAGATAATGAAGAAGAAGATCAAGAGGATGAGCCACCACAAGAGGAGGACAATGATCAAGGGGGAAATGACAATGATCAAGACAAGGAAGATGAACAGGATCAAAGACCGCCACACCCAAGAGTCCACCAGGCAATTCAAAGAGATCACCCCGTGAACTCCATTCTTGGTGATATCTATAAGGGGGTAACTACTCGATCTCGAGTCGCTCATTTTTGTGAACATTACTCTTTTGTGTCCTCTATTGAGCCTTTCAGGATTGAGGATGCACTAAGAGATTCGGATTGGGTGTAGGCAATGCAAGAGGAGCTCAACAACTTCACGAGGAATGAGGTATGACATTTGGTTCCACGTCCTAATCAAAATGTTGTAGGTACCAAGTGGGTATTCCGCAACAAGCAAGATGAGCATAGTGTGGTGATAAGGAACAAAGCCGGACTTGTCGCCAAAGGTTATTCACAAGTCGAAGGTTTGGACTTTGGTGAAACTTATGCACCCGTAGCTAGGCTTGAATCAATTCGTATATTACTTTCCTATGCTACTTACCATGGCTTCAAGCTTTATCAAATGGACGTGAAGAGTGCCTTCTTCAATGGACCTATCAAGGAAGAGGTCTATGTTGAGCAACCTCCCGGCTTTGAGGATAGTGAGTATCCTAACCATGTGTATAAACTCTCAAAGGCGCTTTATGGGCTCAAGCAAGCCCCAAGAGCATGGTATGAATGCATGCGAGATTTTCTTATCAATAATGGCTTCTAAGTTAGCATAGTCGATCCTACTCTCTTTACTAAAACTAATGCAAATGATTTGTTCGTATGCCTGCGAGATTTGTTTGTTATGAACCTTTGGCACCTATAGACATATTTTCTAGAGCAAACTAGTTAGTCCAATAATTTGTGTTGGGCAATTCAACCACCAAAATTCTTATTGGAAAAGATTTGACCCTATTTCCCTTTCAATCTCCCCCTTTTTGGTGATTGATGCCAACACAAACCAAAGCAAATATAAAAGTGCAGAATTGAACTAGTTTGCATAATGTAAGTGCAAAGGTTGCTTGGAGTTGAAACCAATATACTTATCTTAAATAGATGTGCATGGATTGTTTTCTTCTTTATTAAAATTTTGGACCACGATTGCACCACGAGTTTTGTTTTGCAAATTCTTTGTAAAATCCTTTTCAAAAAACTTTTGCAATTAGTCAAAGGTACATGAATAAGATTGAAGAAAGCATTTTCAAGATTTGAAATTTTCTCCCCCTGTCTCAAATGCTTTTCCTTTGACTAAAACAAAACCCCCCTAAATAAAATTCTCCTCTTAGTGTTCAAGAGGGTTTTGCAATTTTTGAAGATACTACTTTCTCCCCCTTTTGAACACAATAAGATATCAAATTGAAAACTTCATTTTTAAATTTGGTGGTGGTGCGGTCCTTTTGCTTTGGGCTCATACTTTCTCCCCCTTTGGCATGAATCGCCAAAAACGGATACTTGTGAGTGAGATATAAGCCCTTAGTTCAAACTTTCTCCTCCTTTGGCATACACAAAAATATGAGTGAAGATTATACCAAGGTGGAGAACGAAGCGGAGTACCGGCAAACACAATTGGAGTTGAGTGGAAGCGCCTTCTTTGCTGACTACTCCATTTCCCTTTCAATACCTATGACTAAGCATAAGATGATACTTGAAAACACATAAGTCATAGACATAAAAGGAGATATGATCAAAGGTATATAAATGAGCTATGTGTGCAAGAATTTAATCAAAATTCCTAGAATCAAGAATATTTAGCTCATTCCTAAGTTTGGTGAAAGATTGCTCATCTAAAGGCTTGGTAAAGATATCGGCCAATTGAACTTTGGTGTTTATATAAGCTATCTCGATATCCCCCTTTTGTTGGTGATCTCTCAGAAAGTGATACTAAATGGCTATGTGCTTAGTGCGGCTGTGTTCAACGGGATTATCCGCCATGCGGATTGCACTTTCATTGTCACATAGGAGAGGGACTTTGCTAAACTTGTAGCCATAGTCCCTAAGGGTTTGCCTCATCCAAAGCAATTGCGCGCAACAATGGCCTGCGGAAATGTACTCGGCTTCAGCGGTAGAAAGATCTACTGAGTTTTATTTCTTTGAAGCCCAAGACACCAGGGATCTTCCCAGAAATTGACAAGATTCTGATGTGCTCTTCCTGTTAATCTTACACCCTGCCCAATCAGCATCGGAATATCCTAATAAATCAAATGAGGATCCCTTGGGGTACCAAAGACCAAACTTAGGTGTTTGAACTAAATATCTCAAGATTCCCTTGGGGTACCAAAGACCAAAGATTCGCTTGGAACCTTGCACACATGCATACAGAAAGCATAATGTCTGGTCGAGATGCACATAAATAGAGTAAAGATCCTATCATCTACCGGTATACTTTTTGATCTACGGATTTACCTCCCGTGTCGAGGTCGAGATGCCCATTGGTTCCCATGGGTGTCTTGATGGGCTTGGCATTCTTCATTCCAAACTTGGTGAGAATATCTTGAATATACTTCATTTGGCTAATGAAGGTGCCTTCTTGGAGTTGCTTCACTTGAAATCCTAGAAAATACTTCAACTCCCCCATCATAGACATCTCGAATTTTTGAATCATGATCCTACTAAACTCTTCACAAATAGATTTGTTAGTAGACCCAAATATGATATCATCAACATAAATTTGGCATACGAACAAATCATTCTCAATGGTTTTAGTGAATAAAGTAGGATCAAACTTTCCGACTTTGAAGCCATTAGTGATAAGAAAATCTCTTAGGCATTCATACCATGCTCTTGGGGCTTGCTTGAGCCCATAAAGAGCCTTAGAGAGTTTGTAAACATGGTTAGGATACTCACTGTCTTCAAAGCCGGGAGGTTGCTCAACATAGACCTCTTCCTTGATAGGTCCGTTGAGGAAAGCACTCTTCACGTCCATTTGGTAGAGCTTAAAGTCATGGTGAGTAGCATAGGCAAGTAATATTCGAATTGATTCATGCCTAGCTACGGGTGCATAGGTTTCACCGAAATCCAAACCTTCGACTTGTGAGTACCCTTTGGCCACAAGTCGTGCCTTGTTCCTTGTCACCACACCATGCTCATCTTGTTTGTTGCGGAAGACCCACTTGGTTCCTACAACATTTTGGTTAGGATGTGGAACTAAATGCCATACCTCATTCCTTTTAAAATTGTTGAGCTCCTCTTGCATTGCCATCACCCAATCCGAATCTTGAAGTGCTTCCTCTACCCTGTGTGGCTCAATAGAGGAAACAAAAGAGTAGTGTTCACAAAAATGAGCAACACGAGATCGAGTGGTTACCCCCTTATGAATATCTCCTAGGATGGTGTTCACGGGGTGATCTCGTTGGATTGCTTGGAGGACTCTTGGGTGTGGCGGCCTTGGATTTTGTTCATCCTCCTTATCTTGATCATTTGCATCTCCCCCTTGATCCTTGTCCTCCTCTTGAGGTGGCTCATCTTCTTGATCTTCTCCTTCATCATCTTGAGCCTCATCCTCATCTTGTGTTGGTGGAGATGCTTGCATGGAGGAGGATGATTGATCTTGTGCTTGAATGGGCTCTTCGGATTCCTTAGGACACACATCCCCAATGGACATGTTCCTTAGCACGATGCACGGAGCCTCTTCATCATCTAATTCATCAAGATCAACTTGCTCTACTTGAGAGCCGTTAGTCTCATCAAACACAATGTCACAAGAAACTTCAACTAGTCCAGTGGACTTGTTAAAGACTCTATATGCCCTTGTGTTTGAATCATATCCTAGTAAAAAGCCTTCTACAACCTTAGGAGCAAATTTGGATTTTCTACCTCTTATAACAAGAATGAAGCATTTGCTACCAAAGACTCTAAAATATGAAACATTTGGCTTTTTACTGGTGAGGAGTTCGTAAGATGTCTTCTTGAGGATTCGGTGTAGATACAATCGGTTGATGGCGTAGCATGCGGTGTTGACCGCCTCGGCCCAAACCGATCCGAAGTCTTGTACTCATCAAGCATGGTCCTTTCCATGTTCAATAGAGTTGTATTCTTCCTCTCCACTACACCATTTTGTTGTGGCGTGTAGGGAGAAGAGAACTCATGCTTGATGCCCTCCTCCTCAAGAAAGCCTTCTATTTGAGAGTTCTTGAACTCCGTCCCATTATCGCTTCTAATTTTCTTGGTCCTCAGGTCGAACTCATTTTGAGCCCATCTCAAGAATCCCTTTAAGGTCTCTTGGGTTTGAGATTTTTCCTGTAAAAAGAATACCCAAGTGAAGCGAGAATAGTCATCCACAATAACTAGACAGTACTTACTCCCGCCGATGCTTATGTAAGCGATCGGGCCGAAAAGGTCCATGAGGAGGAGCTCGAGTGGCCTGTCAGTCGTCAAGTTGTTCTTATGTGGATGATGAACACCAACTTGCTTCCCTGCTTGGCATGCGCTACAAATCCTGTCTTTCTCAAAATGCAAATTTGTTAGTCCCAAAATGTGCTCTCCCTTTAGAAGCTTGTGAAGATTCTTCATTCCAACATGGGCTAGTCGGCGATGCTAGAGCCAACCCATGTTAGTCTTAGCGATTAAGCAAGTATCGAGTTCAGCTCTATTGAAATCAACTAAGTATAGCTGACCTTCTAATACTCCCTTAAAGGCTACTGAATCATCACTTCTTCTAAAGACAGTAACACCTGTATCTGTGAAAAGACAGTTGTAACCCATTTTACATAATTGAGAAACGGAAAGCAAGTTGTAGTCTAAAGAATCTACAAGAAAAACATTGGAAATGGAATGGTCAGGTGATATAGCAAATTTACCCAATCCTTTGACCAAACCTTGATTTTCATCCCCGAATGTGATAGCTCGTTGGGGATCTTGGTTTTTCTCATAGGAGGAGAACATCTTTTTCTCCCCAGTCATATGGTTTGTGCACCCGCTATCAATGCATAAACTTACAAAACAAGTTTAGTTCTTGATTTTAGGTACCCAAATGGTTTTGGGTCCTTTGACATTAGATACAAGAACTTTGGGTACCCAAACACAAGTCTTTGATCCCTTGTGTTTGCCCCCAACATACTTGGCAACTACCTTGCCTGATTTGTTGTTTAGCACATAAGAAGCATCAAAAGTTTTAAATGAAACATTATGATCATTTGATGCTTTAGGAGTTTTCTTCTTAGGCAATTTAGCATGGGTTGATTGCCTAGAACTAGATGCCTCACTCTTATACATAAAAGCATGATTAGGACCAGAGTGCGATTTCCTAGAGTGAATTCTCCTAATTTTGTGTTCGGGATAACCGGCAGGGTACAAAATGTAACCCTCGCTATCCTGAACCATGGGAGTCTTGCCCTTAACAAAATTAGACAATCTTTTGGGCGGGGCATTAAGCTTGACATTGTCTCCCTATTGGAAGCCAATGCCATCCTTAATGCCAGGGCGTCTCCCACTATAGAGCATGCTTCTAGCAAATTTAAATTTTTCATTTTCTAAGTCATGCTCATTAATTTTAGCGGTTAATGTAGCTATGTGATCATTTTGTTGTTTAATTAAGGCAAGGTGATTATGAATAGCATCTACATTAACATCTCTACATCTAGTGCAAATAGTAACATGCTCAACGGAAGATGTAGAGGGTTTGCAAGTATTAATTTCAACAATCTTAGCATGTAAAATATCATTCTCATCTCTAAGATTGGAAATAGTAGCATTGCAAACATCTAAATCCTTAGCCTTAGCAATCAATTTTTCATTTTCAATTTTAAGGCTAGAAAGAGAAGCATTCAATTTGTCAATCTTAGCAATTAAATTAGCATTATCATTTCTAAGACTAACAATTGAATCATCACAAGCATCAAGCTTCCCAACCTTAGCAATTAAATTGACATTCTCATTTCTAAGGTTGGAAATAAAATCATGGCAAGTGCTTAGCTCACTAGTTAATTTTTCATATTTTTCTACTTCTAGAGCATAAGCATTTTTCACTTTAACATGCTTTTATTTTTCTTTAATTAGGAAGTCCTCTTGGCTATCCAAGAGTTCATCCTTATCATGAATAGTGCTAATCAATTCATTTAATTTTTCCTTTTGTTGCATGTTCAAGTTGGCAAAGAGAGTAAATAAATCATCCTCATCATCACTAGAATTAGCCTCATCACTAGATGTTGCATATTTAGTGGAGGATTTGGATTTCACCTTCTTCTTTTTGCCGTCCTTTGCCATGAGGCATTTGTGGTTGACGTTGGGGAAGAGGAGCCCTTTATTGACGGCGATGTTGGCGGCGTCCTCGTCGGAGGAGGAGTCGGTGGAGCCCTCATCGGAGTCCCACTCCCGGCAAACGTGGACATCGCCGCCCTTCTTCTTGTAGTACCTCTTCTTTTCTCTCCTCTTTCCCTTCTTGTCGTCGCCCCTGTCACTATCACTAGATAATGGACATTTTGCAATAAAATGACCGGGCTTACCACATTTGTAGCACACTTTCTTGGAACGGGGCTTGTAATCCTTCCCCTTCCTTTGTTTGAGGATTTGACGGAAGCTTTTGATAATAAGCGCCATCTCCTCATTGTCGAGCTTGGAGGCGTCGATGGGGATTCTACTTGGAGTAGAATCTTCTTTCTTCTCCTCCGTTGCTTTGAATGCAACGGGTTGTGCTTCAGGTACGGAGGAGGATGCGCCTTGCTCGATGATCTTTTTGGAGCCTTTGATCATTAGCTCAAAGCTCACAAATTTACCTATCACTTCCTCGGGAGACATTATTTTGTATCTAGGATCACCACGAATTAATTGTACTTGAGTAGGATTAAGAAAAACTAGTGATCTTAGAATAACCTTGACCATCTCATGGTCATCCCATTTGGTGCTCCCGAGGTTGCGCACTTGGTTCACCAAGGTCTTGAGCCGGTTGTACATTGCTTGTGGCTCCTCTCCTTGGTGAAGCATGAATCGACCGAGCTCCCCCTCGATCATCTCCCTTTTGATGATCTTGGTCACCTCATCTCCTTCGTGCGCCGTTTTGAGTACATCCCAAATCTCTTTGGCGCTCTTCAACCCTTGCACCTTGTTATACTCCTCTCGACTTCGAGAGGCGAGGAGTATAGTGGTGGCTTGGGAGTTGAAGTGCCGGATTTGGGCAACTTCGTCCGAATCGTAGTCCTCATCCCCTACGAATGGTACCTGTACACCAAACTCAACAACGTTCCAAATGCTAGTGTGGAGTGAGGTTAGGTGATGCCTCGTTTTGTCACTCCACATGTTATAATCTTCACCGTCAAAAACCGGTGGTTTGCCTATTGGAACAGAAAGTAATGGAGTACGTTTAGAAATTTGAGGGTAGTGTAGGGAAATCTTACTAAACTTCTTGCGCTCATGGCGCTTAGAAGTCACGGACGGTGTGTCAGAGCCGGAGGTCGATGGTGATGAAGAGTCGGTCTCGTAGTAGACCACCTTCCTAATCTTCTTCTTCTTTTCGCCACTCCGATGCGACTTGTGTGAAGGGGATTCCTTCTCCTTCCCCTTGTTGCGGGACTCTCCCGATGGAGCCTTCTCGTGGCTTGTAGCGGGCTTGTCGCCGATCACCATCTCCTTCTTGGCGTGATCTCCCGACATCACTTCGAGCGGTTAGACTCTTATGAAGCACCGTGCTTTGATACCAATTGAAAGTCGCCTAGAGGGGGGTGAATAGGGCGAATCTGAAATTAACAAAGTTTAAGCACAACTACAAGCCGGGGTTAGCGTTAGAATTAAAATCGAGTCCGAGAGAGAGGGCGAAAACAAATCACAAGCAAAATAATGAGTGTGCCACTGTGATTTGTTTTACCGAGGTTCGGTTCTTGCAAACCTACTCCCCGTTGAGGTGGTCACCAAGACCGGGTCTCTTTCAACCATTTCCCTCTCTCAAATGGTCACTTAGACCGAGTGAGCTTCTCTTCTCAATCAAACGGGACACTAAGTCCCCACAAGGACCACCACACAATTGGTGTCTCTTGCCTCGGTTACAATTGAGTTAATCACAAGAAAGAATGAGAAAGAAAAGAAGCAATCCAAGCGCAAGATCTCAAATGAACACAAGTCACTCTCTCACTAGTCACTATTTGATTGGAATGATCCTTGGACTTGGGAGAGGATTTGATCTCTTTGGTGTGTCTTGTATTGAATGCTATAGCTCTTGTAGGGTGTAGGAAGTCTGAAAACTTGGATGCAATGAATGGTGGGGTAGTTGGGGTATTTATAGCCCCAACCACCAAAAGTGGCCGTTGGGAGGCTGTCTGTCGCATGGCGCACCGGACAGTCCGGTGCGCCACCGGACACAGTCCGGTGCGCCAGCCACGTCACCCGACCGTTAGGGTTCGACCATTGGAGCTTCTGTCTTCTGGGTCACCAGACAGTCCGGTGTTGCACCGGACAGTCACTGTACACTGTCCGGTGTGCCTTCTGACGATGCTCTGACTCTGGCACGCACTGTAGCGCATTGAATGCGTTCTGCAGACGACCGTTGGCACGAAGTAGCCGTTGCTCCGCTGGCACACCGGACAGTCCGGTGAATTATAGCGGAACGGCCTCCAGAACCCGAGACTGGCAAGTTTGGAGTTGGATTCCCTGGTGCACCGGACACTGTCCGGTGGTACACCGGACAGTCTGGTGCGCCAGACCAGGGCTGCCTTTGGTTTAACTTTGCTCTCTTTGTTTGAACCCTTTCTTTTGACTTGTATTTGTTTGTTATAAACCTTTGGCACCTATAGACATATTTTCTAGAGCAAACTAGTTAGTCCAATAATTTGTGTTGGGCAATTCAACCACCAAAATTCTTATTGGAAAAGGTTTGACCCTATTTCCCTTTCAATATCATATTTGGGTCTACTAACAAATCTACTTGTGAAGAGTTTAGTAGGATCATGATTCAAAAATTTGAGATGTCTATGATGGGGGAGTTGAAGTATTTCTTAGGGTTTCAAGTCAAGCAACTCTAAGAGGGCACCTTCATCAGCCAAACAAAATATACTCAAGATATTCTTACGAAGTTTGGAATGAAGGATGCCAAACCCATCAAGACACTCATGGAACTAATGGGCATCTCGACCTCGACACGGGAGGTAAATCCGTAGATCAAAAGGTATACCGGTCGAAGATAGGATCTTTACTCTATTTATGTGCATATCGACTGGATATTATGCTTTCTGTATGCATGTGTGCAAGGTTCCAAGCCGATCCTATGGAAGTTCACCTTAGGGCCGTGAAGTGAATTATGAGATATTTAGTTTACACTCCTAAGTTTGGGCTTTGGTACCCTCGGGGATCAACCTTTGATTTGATAGGTTATTCCGATGCCGATTGGGCAGGGTGTAAAATTGATAGGAAGAGCACATCAGGGACTTATCAGCTTCTGGGAAGATCCCTAGTGTCTTGGGCTTCAAAGAAACAAAATTCAGTAACCCTATCAACCGTTGAAGCCGAGTATATTGTCGTAGGCCATTGTTGTGCGCAATTACTTTGGATGAGGCAAACCCTCAAGGACTATGGCTACAAATTGAGCAAAGTCCCTCTCCTATGTGACAATGAGAGTGCTATCCGCATAGCGGATAATCCCGGTGACCACAGCCGCACTAAGCACATAGACATTCGGCATCACTTTTTGAGAGATCACCAACAAAGGGGGGATATCGCGATTGCTTATATAAACACCAAAGATCAATTAGCCAATATCTTCACCAAGCCTTTAGATGAGAAAACCTTTTGCAAACTTAGGAATGAGCTAAATATACTTGATTCTCGGAACTTTGATTGAGACTTTGCACACATTGCTCATTTATATACCTTTGATCATATCTCTTTCTTTTGCTATGACTAATGTGTTTTTCAAGTATGTCCTTAAGCTAGTCATAGATTGAAATGGAAATGGAGTACATCGACGAAGAGAAGGCTTCCACTCCACTCTATCGGTATCATCCTTCGTCGCTACTCCACATCACTCTTCGATTAGTATAATCTTTTCACTCATTTTTACTTGTACCAATGGGGGAGAAAGTAAAAGGGCTCTCAAACGACTCCGTATTTGGTGATTAATGCCAAAGGGGAGAAATATTAAGCCCAAAGCAAAAGGACCACACCACCACCTAATTTTTAAAAGTATGTTTCGAAAATTTTTATTGGTATATTTCAAATTGGTATGTGTTATTTTCAAATGGTATCTATCAAAACCCTCTTGAAAACTAAGAAGAAATTTCCAATTCAGGGGGAGTTTTGTTTCTGAAAGCTCTCTTGTGGGTTTTGGTGTTCAGATGACAACCCAATTAAAGGACTAACAAGTATGCTAAGTGTTGAACAGGTGCTTAATGCAAAGCTAACAGAGTTCAACACAAGTGAACAAGTGTTATGGTCCAAAGACTAGATTATCTATAGATAATGGACATCACAAGCAAGATGGGCATTGCTTAAGTGAGACTCGATGTGCGTAACTCAGAGACAACCGATCAAGCCAAGGATGGAGGCAAGAAGAGCTTCGAGGCACCGAGTGCACGGGACAAGGTCAAGGAGACTAGGAACCCAAAAGCCAGGGGTGAAGAAGAAGACTTGCAAAGTCAAGGTTGATCGAGTTAAGAAGAGTTATGGTGCATCAAGGATCACTACATAAGGACATGACTTACAACCAATAAGGTAACATCTACAATTATGTGGTGCAAGTCATAAAGCTCAAGATCAAGCTCTAGAAGTGAACAAGGTATGTTTCTGGACTCGGTGAATTGTTTTGTTCACTAACATGGTTATCTGAGTGCTAGAAACAGTGCCAAGAAAAGAAGAAAAGAGTTGGAGAAAATATGGCTTTGTATAGCCAAAACCAGCACCAGCCTAGCACACCGGACAATGTCCGGTGGAGCACCGGATAGTGTCTGGTGCCCTAGGCTGACTCGGTGGTGAACTGCCAGCTCTCGGAAATCTGCGGGGAGTCGTGGCTAAAATTCACTGGACTGTCCGGTGGTGCACCGGACTGTCCAGTGTGTCTGTGCTGCCAGAGCCAACGGTCGGCAGCGAAATCAGCGGGAGACGCGTGGCCTGAGCCAACGGTCAGTTGGCGCACCGGACTGTCCGGTGCGCCAAGCGGTCCGAAGGCGCAACGGTCGGCTTCGCCAGAAAAGGAAGGAGGTCGGGCACCGGACAAGCACTGTTCATGTCCTATGGTGCACCGGATTGTCCGGTGCGCCACCCGACAGAAAGCAAGTATTGCCTTCCAAAAGGAATTCCAACAGCTCCTAGGCCCCTTGGGTCTATAAAAGGGACCCCTAAGGGCCTCCAACAAAGATACAAGTGCAGCCAACAATTGTATACATCATTTGGATCAATTCTCTCTCTCGTGTATATCTCTCTAGTTTGTGTGGAGGCAAAGCTATAAGCCTTTAGAGAGTGGAGAAGTGCTGCTGAGAGCTAGAGCAAAGTCTTGAGCGCATTGTTACTCTGCCGGAGTGCTGTCAAGAAGACTGTAAGCAGCCACGACGTTGTTGTAACTAATATCAACAGAGTGGAAGGCTCTATCTGTCATACTGACAGATCTGAGCAAACAGAGGAATGAGTTGAAATAGACTCCAAGCCCAGGTGTGGCTAACTCCAACGAGGACTAGGCAAGCATTTCAGGCTTGGCCGAACCTCAGGATAAATCCCTGCGTCTGTGTGCTCTGCTCTGTGCTATGTGCTGATTCTCTGTCTTACCTACTCTTTATATTTGCACTTCAATACTTATGTGTGGTACAAGTTATATTTGAAGCGCAGGGCATTTTAAGACAGGATCTTCTATTCCGCTGCAACCTACTCGAAGGGTCTTTAATTCCACTGCAATCCAGCCTTCGGGTAGAGTAAGAATTTCAGTTCTAAAGTGATAATTATTACTCGCCTATTCACCCCCCTCTAGGCAACATCCAGATCCTGTTCTCGGGCAAAGGGAACTTTCAATTGGTATCAGAGCTAGGTCTCTCCAGTGTGGGCTTAGCCATCCAGAGATGACGATGTCATCACAAGAGGTAACTCTAGAACTTCGTCTAGGCGATGGTTCTAATTATAAATCTTGGTCTGTCTCTATTTATAATGCTTTCATGCATATTGATCCTGATTTGAGACATATCTTTAGTAGAAGTATTTTTCCCTCTGATATTAGTAAAAATACTTCTACTGATGAACTAAGATGTCTATCTCTCAATCACCATGCTTGCAACATCTTAGTTGACTCTCTTTCTAGAGGTGCCTATTTTGCCATCATGAGTAGTGATAGTGATTTATTTGTTGATGCTCATGATCTATGGAATAAAATTAAGTTGAAATTTTTTAAGTCCATATGCACTGCTTCTGCTCCCTCTATTGCTGGTGGTACTAACTTGGCCAAGGGAGAAGAACAAGAACGATGGACACCAAGCGATGGATGCACCTCACCGACAGGTTCATCTCCCTCTAGTTATACATGTCTTGTTGCTAACGATGAGAGCGGAGATGAAAGCAATGATAAGGAGGAATATGAGGATGATAGCGAGGATGAGTCTTCATCACCACAAGGTACATTTTCTTGTTTTGCTTCCACTGATAATAATGACAAGGAAAATGAGATAGACGATGTGGAAGAAGAGGAGATTCGCCGGTTCTACACCCATCTCAACAAAGAAGACAAAGTGCTCTTGGTTAAGCTGTTGAGAAGGAACAAGGAACAAGGGGAGACGCTTCTTAGGCTAGAGGAAACTCTCATCAGAACCAACGACAGTCTGGAGAAGATGACTAAAGAACATGAGGAGCTAAAGTGCTCTCATGATAATTTGGTCCAACGGTATGAATATGTTTTATCTGAGCAAAGAAATAATCATGATGTACTATCTGATGCTACTCAACTTAAAACTGAGAATTGTATGCTTAGGAGTCAAGTAGAAATGATGAATTTAGAAAAGCTTGCAATAGGTTAAAAGTATGATGTGTTGTCGTATTCTCATAGTAAATTAGTTTATGATCATATCATGCTCTATATTGCTCATGAGGTAGTAATTACTAGTTTAACCTCATGTGAATCTCATTCTTGCACAAGTGATCAATTAGTTAAAGTATTATCATGTGCTGACCTCCACTGCCCCAAGAAAGGCCAATCCTTGATTGAGAAACAAGTTATAGGGTCAAAAAGAAAATTGCTTGGGAACAAGAAACAAAGACAATTGAGGAGAAGACGCCATGCTCGACCTCCTCAAGACATTTACAAACATGTGGTGAATAAGCTTGAGGAAGAAGGAACCGCAGCAAGGGACAAACTCTGCGCGAAAGAAGCTCCTAAGGCAATAAGTGAAGCAATCAACATGAACAAAGAAAAAGGTAAAGATTCAATTAGTCATGTTGTTTGCACTGACCATCTCTCTATGATATCCAAGAGCAAAAAGAGAAGAGGAAAGAGGAGGTGCTTTAAGTGCAATGAGTTAGGCCACCTTATTGTGTCGTGTCCATACAACAACAAGGATGAAGGGATGAGGAGATGTTTGGGATGCAATGACAAGGACCATATGATCACTTCATGTCCGCTCATGAACAATCAAACACGTGCACTCTCCAGGATGACCCTCACTAAGAAAGAAGACAAACAGCAAGCATCATGTCAGGTTAAGCAAAGCTTCGGCTACATGTGTGGTGAGCATGGTCATATATCTAAGGTATGTAAGAAGGGTAAGGTTCCTAAGCAAGCAAATTTATCTCAATTTTATTCGCTTAGGAGACCCAAATCATACACTTGTGCTAGATCAGTAATGAGATCACCTAGAACTAGCACAACTGCTACTTGGGTACCAAAGGATCTTTTTGATGAACGTTATGGACCCATTTCGAGATGGGTACCAAACTGTGAACTAGACCATACAGGTGCCTCGAGATGGACTGGAGATCTTGGGAGAGCTTAAGATGGTTAATTCAAACTCTATGCTTAAGTTGTCAAATTTATTGTCCATTTATTGACCCAAGGTTGAATTATTGTGCAATACAAATCCCATGTTCATCTCAAGTTAAATAAGTTGTTGAGGTCCTTAATCATTATTGGTGAATCAAGCAAAGGACTTTGATGAGAATCTACAACTTGCTCTCCAAAGGATGGTACCCGTGTATCATAAGTGCATTATTTATAATCAGTATTGCTTTTAAGTTGGATGGTCGTGCTATGCCTATCCTTGGAGTAGTTATGAGTTTGAGACTGCTTGTGTTGAATATCTTTCAATTAATGATCCATGATTTCCAAGATCATAACCATGCTTGCTCAATCATGAATGTGTGCTTTATAGGTTATATCTCTTGAATCATTCAATGGGTAGCTTTTCAATTGATATATCCACCATGATTAACTCTCTTAGTGTATGTGGATAAACCTGTATCTTTCTGTAAGTCATGCTATGTGGTTTTTAATGATTAACCTATGTGCAAGCATGATAGTTTTGTTTAGTCCATGTTCACATGATTACTCTGTCTTGGTACTCTGTGTATACCAAAACAAGAAATCTGTGTTGTGCCTCTAATGCACCCTCTCGAGCTATGAGGTGCATGAGCAAAAGGAGCCCTCAATTGGTGACAATAGGTGCTTTCACTGGATTCAGGTAAAAGGCAAAGGTATGGAGAATGAAACTATGCAATTTCTTCGAATATCTTGATGTTCCGTTGATGGTAATCATAGCTATGCTCTTGCCTTTCAATTGGTAGTATCTTGGATTAGGTGCTTTATGCTTTAAAATGTTGTTTCCTTTGGTGTACCTAAGAAAATACTTCTTAATCATGATGTGCTTAGACACTATGCTTTTTATGCATGATCTTGTCGTTTTTCAATTGGTATATGTGTTGCAATGATCATCATGTGTGAAGTGTGCCCAGGTTGCTTTTAAAATGTCATATATCTTAAGGCATGTATTGTTTCCACTAGTCATAAGTTGTATTATGTCATCTATTCAATTGGTATCTTTTCTTGTGATGCAATTGATATATTATGCCTATACCAAGGTATGTTGTGATCCCCTCGAATTCTGAGGACGCTAGAATGTGCAAGGTGCAAGTCATTCAAATACTTGATGCACAACTTTAGGGGGAGCACACATAACTTGTGTCTTTTGAGACTAACTATTTCTTGAGTGATCCTATATAGTCTCTGAAGGATTACGGGGAGGCTACGCTAGCGCAAAACAAAATTTTCAACCCCATAAAACCAAGAACTACTGCGGTTATAGGTCATGGAATTACCACTAGACGCGCAGAGCAGCGGAAGACGTCTCGATGTAGACGAACGCGTCGAGCAGTGCCGTGCAGTCGTCGGCGTCCTTCACGTCCTCGCACGGTTCGTCCTAGTGCTCCAGATGCAGTACCTCCGAGGTATCCACACGTACAGGGAGGAAGCGTCGCGTACCGAACTGCTAGGTTCGCGACGGCGGCTTGGCGAGGGCGAGAGGCGAGCGGCTACTCGTTTGCTGGTGGCCAATTAGGGTTAGCCTAACCGCGCCCCCGCCTCTCATTATATAGACGTTATGGTGGGCTTCTGACATCGAGGCCCATTAGTAACACTAAAGCCCAGTCTAATTTTGGATCTAATCCGAGTTAGGCTTCCTTCCCCTTAAGTGTGTGACCCTATAGGTTCACGTACAAATAGTCATAACCCGAGTACTCTTACTTGGCCCAATAATTGACAGCGGCCTCTAGCAAGACATGTCAACTCCTATGCGCACGTAAAGATCATATCAGACGAACCATTGCAACATTACGTACATGTTGTTCCCTTTGTCTCACGATATTTGGTCTGGCTCTAAGCTGACCTCTCTTTCTCGATACTGTGAATTGGAATCCTTTCAATGGTTAACTTTTAACCCTAGCACGGCCATGCATTTCTTGATCCAATCACTCGAGGGGCCCAGAGATATCTCTCTCACAAAGAGAGGGACAAATTCCATCTTGACTGACCATGCCTCACAGCATGCTTCCTGACAAACCCAAAACTACCTTTATAACTACCCAGTTACGGAATAGCGTTTGATAGTCCCTAAGTAAGTCAATTCACATCTTGAGAACATGCGACAATCTCAGGTCTAAGGATACAGTATTCATGTTGCAAAAAGAGAACTATATTACAATATCTCACGTTGGGTCGGTCCAGCCTCATGTCATACATGCGCCCACATTATTAGTTTAACATCTCCATGTTCATGACTTGTGAAATGTAGTCATCAACTAATACATGTGCTAGTCATCGACTCTGACTAGGGACATCATTTAGAATAACCATATAAGTAAAGAATCTCACAAACAATTCACATAATTGCTGATCAATACAAGGTGCCTTACATGGATATTCAATTAAGCAATATATATATCATGGATACAAAGAAATATGCTCATCTCTATGATTATCTCTAGGGCATATTTCTAACAGTCTCAAGGTGGAAAAGGGAAGATGAGCAAGAAATGGAGCAATCAGGACTTGGGTACCTCCACAAATCGAGTAATTGGTACCTAAAGTTGTGAGTAATTGCATATTTAAAGATTGCTCATGTTCTATAATAGTTGGTGATCCAAGATGCTTATCTTTAAATACCATGGAGCTATGACAACGATGATGTTTTAATTGGTAGCCTTGGTAGTGTGCTTCAATTGGTATCTTTTAGTAATCACTAGAATAGAAGCTTCATTTGTGCCACAATACTATAACTTGTTCTAAGTTTGGTGTCTTAGCAACAAGAAAAGGTCAGGATAAAGGATTAGGTACAAGTGTGAAGAAGCTCTCCAGAGATAAAACTTTCAAAATGGAAATCTTAAATTGATGACAAAAGCAACTCCGCCTACTTAGATGGAAAGTACACCATAACATGGTAAAGGTACAAAAGGAGGTATTGACCTTTTTGCGTATTTGTACCTTAATTTTTCTCCAATTCTTGTGTTGCATATGTTAATGTGTAAGAGGGAGTAATGTTAGTGTGTTGCATTTTACCTGCTTAATACCCTACTGTCCCTTGACATCATCCTATATTCTTGCTTAAATATGGTTTTGGTGTTTGATGTCAAAGGGGGAGAATTTGTGCATTAAAGCTTACCTCGACCTGAGAGGAAAGCTTATATTAAGTGTGAAGAGGGTTATCATGTGCTTCTGTTGTGTATTATATGGTGATAATGCATAATTAGTGCTTCCGTTGATATGAATCAATTGTATCTATTGTGTTTGTCCTGTAATAGTGTCGGTGTTTCGGACCCGGGGGCCCTCAGCCGGACTGACTAGTGAATTTTAGTGTCGCGTGCCCCTGTCCAGATGGGTTGATGCAAGATGGAACACAAGCGATGGGATGAGGCTTATATTATCCTGCACCAGGGGGCGCTTGTAGTAGGGGTTACAAGCGTTGCGGGAGAGCGAGAACGAGAGAGAGAGAGAAGGAGAGGGTTCGGCCTTGAGGCGAGCCGTCTGGGGCTGCCTCCACCGCGTCTCTCCTACTCTGCCTGCCTCTGCTCGTCCGCGTCGTGCGTCCGTGTATTCGTACGTTGCACGTTCGTCCCTTTCTCTCCCCCGTTCCTCCTCTTTTTTCCCCCTCCGTGGGGCCCTGGACACCCCCTTTTATAGACACAAGGAGATGCCCAGCTGTACAATGGGGGTGTAGCTTGGAGCTAACGTGGCTGGCAGGGAAGTGCCCTGAGCCCTGTACAGATAATAACGTGGCCGTCGGGGAAGTGCCTTGAGCCCTGTAGATGTACCAACGTGGCCGTCGAAGGAGTGCCTTGAGCCCTGTAGAGGTAATAACGTGGCCATCGGAGGAGTGCCTTGAGCCCTATAGAAGCATAGCTGATGATGCGGCATGGATCCTGCTGACGTCTCCTTGCTTCCGTAGGGGGTTGAGAGCAGCCGACATCATGGGCACACGTGGGGAACCATCATTACCTGTTACCGGAGTAACTTAGATGGGACACCGGTCTTGTTCCTTTATAGCCTGAGGCGGCTAGCTAAGGGTAGGGTAATGATGGATCCCCAGTAGCGTAGTTGATACGAGGCCGAGGTCGGGCGAGGCGGCGATTCCTCCGAGGCCGAGGCTGGGGTCGGGCGAGGTGACGACTCCTCCAAGGCCGAGGCTGGGGTCGGGCGAGGTGGAGTCCTTCTCCCGAGGCCGATGCTGAGGCCGAGGCCTGGGGTCGGGCGAGGCGGAGACCTTCCCCTGAGGCCGAGGTTGAGGCCGAGGCTGAGGCCGAGGTCGGGGTCGGTCGAGGCAGAGCTCCCTGTTGCGCCCGAGGCCGACTCGAGGGAGGTCGTGACTTGCTGTTGTCAGCCTTTCCCTGGTGGCACGGTTGCCGGAGCGGGGTGAACAACGCTATTTTCCTGTCAGAACGGTCAGTAAAGGGGGCAAAGTTACTGCGGTCACTTCGACCTTGCCGACTGAGGCACGCGTGTCAGGATAAGGTGTCAGGTGATCCCCGCATTAAATGCGCATGCGATACGGTCGGTTGGTAAGGCGATTTGGACGAGGTCGCTGTACAACAAAGCTTGCCTGCGCTAGACTTCGGACGAGCCGAGGGTGTGTCTGCTGACTGAGGGGACCCTCGGGCGAGGCGTGAATTCGTCCGGGACTACTGTACTGGCCCGAGGCTGGGCTCGGATAAGGTCGCGTCCCTTGGCAGACGAAGCCCGCGCTTTATCGATCGTTTATGGTTTGTTCTGAAGATGTTTTCCAGCCGGATTAAGGAGCATTGAGGGTACCCCTAATTACGGTCCCCGACAAATAGATATTCATGTGGTTCTGGTGCTTTAAATTGCTTTAAATTGGTATCTTAATGGTGAATAGTGGTAGGTTGATATTCCTATGGTATATCTATTCAATTGGTGTTTAACTCTTATTCTGTGCATTTGTTATATGCATCACAGTTTAATTCTTGAGACAATGCATCCCACAGGTGCTAAGGTGTAGTTATGCTTCGAATTAGCCTAAGTATGTGCAATTTGGCATATAAGTCCAAAGTTGAGATTTTAATGTAAGCACATATTTAGGGGGAGCATTCTATAATCTTAGAATTCAAAATTTGTGCTCTAAATATTATTCTTGTGTAAGCTTTAATTGTGTTGCCATCAATCACCAAAAAAGGGAGAGATTGAAAGCTCTCTTATGGGTTTTGGTGTTCAGATGACAACCCAATTAAAGGACTAACAAGTATGGTAAGTGTTGAATAGGTGCTTAATGCAAAGCTAACAGAGTTCAACACAAGTGAACAAGTGTGATGGTCCAAAGACTAGATTATCTATAGATAATGGACATTACAAGCAAGATGGACATTGCTTAAGTGAGAGTCGATGTGCGTAACTCAGAGACAACCGATCAAGCCAAGGATGGAGGCAAGAAGAGCTTCGAGGCACCGAGTGCACGAGACAAGGTCAAGGAGACCAGGAACCCAAAAGCCAGGGGTGAAGAAGAAGACTTGCAAAGTCAAGGTTGATCGAGTTAAGAAGAGTTATGGTGCATCAAGGATCACTACATAAGGACATGACTTACAACCAATAAGGTAACATCTACAATTATGTGGTGCAAGTCATAAAGCTCAAGATCAAGCTCTAGAAGTGAACAAGGTATGTTTCTGGACTCAATGAATTGTTTTATTCACTAACATGGTTATCTGAGTGCTAGAAACAGTGCCAAGAAAAGAAGAAAAGAGTTGGAGAAGATATGGCTTTGTATAGCCAAAACCAGCACCAGCCTGGCACACCGGACTGTCTGGTGGTGCACTGGACAGTGTTCGGTGCCCTAAGCTGACTCGGCGGTGAACTACCAGCTCACGGGAATCTGCGGGGAGTCGTGGCTAAAATTCACCGGACTGTTTGGTGGTGCACCGGACTGTCTGGTGTGTCTGTGCCGCTAGATCCAACGGTCGGCAGCGAAATCAGCGGGCGACGCGTGGCCTGAGCCAACGGTCAGTTGGCGCACCGGACTGTCCGATGTGCACCGGACAGTGTCCGGTGCGCCAAGCGGTCCGAAGGCGCAATGGTCGGCTTTGCCAGAAAAGGAAGGAGATCGGGCACCGGACAAGCACTGTTTATGTCCGGTGGTGCACCGGACTGTCCAGTGCGCCACCCGACAAAAAGCAAGTATTTCCTTCCAAAAGGAATTCCAACGGCTCCTAGGCCCCTTGGGTCTATAAAAGGGACCCTAGGCACCTCCAACAAAGATACAAGTGCAGCCAACAATTGTATACATCATTTGGATCAATTCTCTCTCCCTCTCGTGTATATCTCTCTAGTTTGTGTGGAGGCAAAGCTATAAGCCTTTAGAGAGTGGAGAAGTGCTGCTGAGAGCTAGAGCAAAGTCTTGAGCGCATTGTTACTCTGCCGGAGTGCTGTCAAGAAGACTGTAAGCAGCCACGGCGTTGTTGTAACCAATATCAACAGAGTGGAAGGCTCTATCTGTCATACTGATAGATCTGAGCAAACGGAGGAAGGAGTTGAAATAGACTCCAAGCCCAGGTGTGGCTAACTCCAACGAGGGCTAGGCAAGCATTTCAGGCTTGGCTGAACCTCGGGATAAATCCCTGCGTCTATGTGCTCTGCTCTGTGCTGATTCTCTGTCTTACCTACTCTTTATATCTGCACTTCAATACTTATATATGGTACAAGTTATATTTGAAGCGCAGGGCATTTTAAGACAGGATCTTCTATTCTGCTGCAACCTACTCGAAGGGTCTTTAATTCCACTGCAATCCAGCCTTCGAGTAGAGTAAGAATTTCAGTTCTAAAGTGATAATTATTATTCATCTATTCACCCCCTCTAGGCGACATCCAGATCATGTTCCCGCGCAAAGGGAACTTTCAGTTTCAGTCAAAGGAAAAGCATTTGAAACAGGGAGAAAAATTTCAAATTATGAAATTGCTTCTTACAATCTTATTCATATGCCTTTGACTATTTGCAAAAGAACTTTGAAAAGAATTTTACAAAGAATTTGCAAAAACAAAACATGTGGTGTAAGCGTGGTCCGAAATGTTAAATAATAAAAGAAAGCAATCCATGCATATCTATTGAAGTTATAAATTGGTTTAATTCTAAGCAACCTATGCATTTACAATTATGCAAACTAGTTCAATTCTGTACTTATATATTTGCTTTGGTTTGTGTTGGCATCAATCACCAAAAGGGGGAGATTGAAAGGGAAATAGGGTCAAACCTTTTTCCTAAGTGATTTTGGTGGTTGAATGCCCAACACAAATAATTGGACTAACTAGTTTGCTCTAGATTACTTATTCTCCAGGTGCTAAAGGTTCAACACAAACCAATAAAAAAATCAAGTTAGGATTCAAAAAGAAAGGAGCAATAGAAACCGAAGGCTGCCATGGTCTGGCGCACTGGACTGTCCGGTGTGCCACCGGACAGTGTCCGGTGCACCAGAGACCGTATAGTCTAAACTCCTCAGCTTCGGGTTTCTCTAGGCACACTCCGGTGCGCCAAGCGGAGCAACGGCTACTGCGCCAACAGTCATCTGCAAAAGTGAACAGTGCGTGTGAACAGTGCGCGGACAGTTCGCGCAGAGTCAGAGCAGCGCCAGAAGGCGCACCGGACAGTGAACAGTGCCTGTCCGGTGCGGCACCGGACTGTCCGGTGCCCTAAGAAGTCAGAGCTCCAACGGTCGAAACCGTTAGAACTCTAACGGTTGGGTGACGTGGCTGGAGCACCGGACAGTGTCCGGTGGCGCACCGGACTGTCCGGTGCGCCCATCGACAGACAGCCTCCCCAACGGCTATGTGGTGGTTGAGGGCTATAAATACCCCCCAACCACCACCACTCCAAGCATCCAAGTTTTCCAGACTTCTCATTTAGTACAAGAGATAGTGCAATCAATACAAGACACAATTCAAGAGAATCAAAGCCTCTCCAAGTCCCATCTCCACTCCAAACAAATAGTGACTAGAGAGAGAGTTTTGCCCGTGTTCTTTGAGCACTTGTTCTTGGATCGCTTTCTTCTTTCCCATTCTTGTTCTCAAGACACTTGTAATCAAAGCAAGAGACACCAAGTTGTGGTGGTCCTTGTAGGGGTCTAAGTGACCCATTTGATTAAGGAGAAAGCTCACTCGGTCTAGGTGACCGTTTGAGAGAGGGAAAGGGTTGAAAGAGACCCGGTCTTTGTGACCACCTCAACGAGGAGTAGGTTTTCAATAACCGAACCTCGATAAAACAAATCACAGTGTCATCCGCTTCATTTGCCTTTGATTTGTTTTTCACCCTCTCTTTCGGACTCGTATTTCATTCTAATGCTAACCCCGACTTGTAGTTGTGCTTTAAGTTTGTAATTTTCAGATTCCACCTATTCACCCCCCTCTAGGCGACTTTCAACAAGCGGTCGAATGCCACCAGTGAATTACACAATAAACGGTCATGCTTACAACTTCGGATATTACCTTGCTGATGGCATTTACCCCAACTGGCCAACTTTTGTCAAAGCAATCAGACACCCGTATGAGGAAAAGAAAGTATATTTCACACAAATGCAGGAAAATTGTAGAAAGGATATTGAGCGTGCATTTGGAGTTCTTCAAGCCCGGTGGGCGGTGCTGCGTGGTCCAGCGTACGGTTGGGATCGTAATCATTTAACGGAGATAATAACAGCATGCATCATCATGCACAACATGATTGCCGAAGACGAAGGTCAGTTTGCTGCTAATATAGATTTCGGAGACAACACTTCAGGCATTGAACCATCACAACTGATTCAAGAAGGATGGTCGGAATGGGTGATAAATCACTTTGATCTTCGTCGCCAAGACAGGTCGTCCTCACTACAAAATGATCTTGTGGAGCATTTGTGGGCTCGACATGGAAGCATGTGAACTAAATGTTTCATAACAAAGTAGATGCATCGTAAATGCACTAAGTTCAATGTTGTCTATTATGTCGTTGTTATGGTTGTACAATTAAATAATTTTTAAGTTCATCATGGACTCAGTGATTGAAATGTTTTCTCTCACATTTCATATGTACAACCTTTTTCACCAAGCAAACAACAACATACGAATGGAACAAATACTAATGATATGTCTTTGCACACACGACTGAATGATTATGTAGTCCACATGTTACAACATTAAATAGAACCAACATGTCTTGCAAGACTTATGCTTACAACAACTTTATAATGTTTGAGCAAAACAAATAACACAATGAACTTAGAAAATTGTTCTCATACTGGTTATGGCAACACTAGTACTGCATGTTAAACAGTAGTTCATTTAACAAAAAGTAAATATGAACTGCTGCAAGCATTTTTTGTGCTCCTTCATCATAGTCCAAACATCAGGATCCACATCGTCTTCACTTGTACACTGCAGCATCTGCAACTGTTCTTTGGCCGATCTGAGTTCTTCTAATTTCAATTCCCTTTCACGAATGCATAACTTTTTAGCTTCCAAGTCCAACCTCTTTTTCTCTAGTTCCCTGTCTTGTTCATTGCACTTTTCTTTCTTCTCACCCTTTTCTATGCAACGCTGAATTTGTTTTTCAGTTAAATCGTGTAGACGGCTTAAGTATTCCGTCGACGATGATGACACAACTTTCTTTCTCTCTGATTTACTAGAATCACGGCCAAGAGGCCTTTTTCCTGTCAAACCAGCAGAACCACTGTCAGATTCTTGTCCACCAATTGTTGGATCACCAGATGATCCAATTGATTTTCCATGTAATCCTCGGAATGAAGGTCCTTGACAGATGCTCTCCCATTTGGGTTCCCCTTGAGTTTATGCCAGCAATGTATAAAATGGAATGGTTTGTTCTCCTCATGTGCAAACAATGTAGCCGCCTTGGAAGTCTGCAAAAGTGAGGATTTAATAAGAATATGCCGACCACAATGCAAAGATGCAAATAAGTAGAAACAATTCATAAATTGTGTATGACAGTGCTAACCTTGTCGTCGTCAGTCAAGCCACTTTGTTTCTCTCAAAGAACTCTTACGTAGCAGCCCGAGAACTTACTGACATCTCCTCGAATCTTGTCCCATCTGCTGCTAAGTGCTTGGTTTAGTCTACAAGGGAACTCGCCCCTTTGTTCGTTGTACCTTTTTTTTATTCGAGCCCAAAGTCCCTCCTTCCTTTGTCTAGTGTGGACAATAGGATCACTGCTAATTTGCAACCATGTTGTACAAAGTAGAAGGTCTTCAGCAGCAGTAAAGTTTTGTTCCTTTATTTTCTTTGGTTTGTTAACAGGTGCTAGAGTCTTTACAGGACTATTGATGTCCTGAACACTATGTTCAGCATCGGACTCCAAGTTCACAGGTAATGAAGGTATTGTATTAGAACCCTACAATGGTGTACTAGTATTTGAACCTGGAAAGGAATCTGCAAAAGGATTTCCTTGAACTGATCCTAGAGGATTCCTTACAAAGTGCATGTAATGGTTCCAATACATAGCAGATTGTGAGGCTAGAAGGATGCTTGATTCTGAACTTTTATTTCCTGTCTGAATGGGAGCCCACATTGTTGTTGGATCATGTGCTGGATTAGGAAAATTAAGGTTGCCCATCATGCTACAATCCATAGGTTGCTGCTGCATGAAGCCCCTAGGCCATAACGGTGGTGGAGTGGGAAATTGCTGGCCAGTTGTGGGAAATTGCTGAGCACTTGAATTGTTCGACATGGCCTGAGCATTTGTGGCATTGTTTGCTGGGTCCATTCTATGATTTATGCACATGGGACAAAGTAGTGAAATGGTGTAAACAAAATGCGATGGACATTATAATTAAGAAACACATTGCAGATTAAAAGGCAAAGACAATATAAAATCAAAATAAATAACACAAGTCTTCATCAACTATTGGAGTAGGAACAGCAGAACTTCAATGAAGAGAGTCTTCATACTACATTTAAGTAGGCAATTCCATACATAGAACTAGGTTATGATAACGTCGTACCAGTAAGACTCAAACAAAGATGACCACTCAATTGTCGTTTCATAGCACACGACTACTTATAAGTTCAAAAGGATGTCATCTCTCTATAGCTGGAATACATGGCTAATAAATATTCCAGTAGCTATTGCGCGTAGACCTATCAGAATCATTGAAGTACCACTCATCACTCACTTTGGGGCATTACAAGTCATCTTCATCAAAAGATCGCTCAGTAACTGTTGGAGGCGTCGACGGAGTTGTAGGTTCAACACTTATGTCATCGCCCTGGTACTTAGCAATTTGTGGAAAAGCTTGAACTTTTGCCTCTAAGGCATCTTGTTGTAGCAAGTCTAGTCTTTCTTTGATGGCAAACAAGGTTCTAGCTACGATCTCTTCATCATGCATGTGGTCTAAAGCATGATCTACTAAACCACCAAGTGATTTGGTGGCATCCTCGGCACAGTCAACAAGTACTTTGAGCAAAGCCTTCATGTTTTCTTCTGTTGAGGATGCCATGATGAAATGTGCTGCAAACAATTAATATATGAAGTAACAAGTGCATACCCTTAGAAAGCATGTCTGATAATGATGGGAGGAACATAAAATTGTAATGCAAGCATGACTCATCAAAGAGGAAACACAGAAAACTCTCACATACGGATGATGTATATTGAAACAGGGTAATATTTCTCTAGAAAAGCAGCAGTCCTTGTAGTTCTCATGATGTACTCAGAAACTATATGAAAGATCAAACATATAATGTATAATTACTTGGTAACATAGGATCAGAACAGCTGAACAAGTAAATCACTTATATTCGAAAAAACATTATGAACTCCTGATTTGTTCAGAACATGAGGAACCAAAATGTATGAACCATGCACATCTATTGTTTACGAATAAATGTTAGGTTGTTCAAAGATGACACATATATTCAATCAGTATTGGACAAAACATGAACATGTTCAAAGAGCACATATATGTAGGACAAAACATGAACATGTTATGCTTGAAACAGATCATGAGGCTCCAAAAATTGTGGACTCATCAAACTTTATATGTGCAAACCAAAAATTACATAGCAACTGCTTCAAATCAGTCTTGGTAATGACATAAGTAATAATATATATATATGCGCCAGTGGACATGAAAGTAGAACTGACAAAAAAACAGACCCCAATTCTAGGGTTCGCAGTAATGGCCTGCGGCAGACCAATCCCACACGGATTCATGTTCCCATCCACGCTAAATTACCATCTTTGTACCGCCGGACCAGATCCATGTACACTTAATTGCAAAGGTTAATGACGAGTTTTAAGAAAACCCTAACACAAAGAGGAGATCCATGTACATGTGTGCTGGTGGTAGTATTCGAATCCGCTCCTATAATTTAACTTCGGTTAACTACAGAACTAAGCACGTACAATTTCATACATGAAAGGAAGACACATGAACTTGGGAGAAGATAGAAGAGCACGGTAGCACCTCAAGAACGGAAGATGTGGCCCGCAACAAGACGAATCGAAGCGAGCAAGTCCGGATCTGAGGATGGCGTCCACGCTCAGAGAAGAAAACGAAGGATGCGGTGGCGAAGAACCTCGGCGGAAGCGGATTTGTGGGCGCTTCGTCTTCGGTCGCGAACGGGATTGTCTGCTCACGAATTCGACTTTGTCTTCCTCGCGGCCGACCGAAACCGGCTCCGATTCGCCCTTCCGCCGACAGATCCGTCGCCGCGTCGCCGGATCTCGGTCTGCTTCCATAGACGCGTCGAGAGGGAGAGAAGTGGAGCGCGAACTTTCCTCAGTGTGGTACGGGCATCGTCTTCCGCGAGAAGCAGGGGAGGGGGGTGAACAGTGAACCCCTTCATCTGGCGTGAGAGAGAAGGGGAGCACGTCGAAGAGGAGCCCGTAGGGCGCGCCGTTGCAGGGAGAAGGGGGATACTGTAGCCCCTAAACGGTGAACAGTGGTAGGGGAGGGAAGAGGAAGGGTCGCGCGCTGCAGACAGTCTAATACCGTTCTAGCAGCCGCAGCTGCTGCACGCTGTACGTGCTATAGTACAAAGGGAGCATACAACGATCCACTGGATTCAGCGTGATGGAGCAAGCCTTCCTTTTCTTGATTTACGTGTATCAGTATTTTACAGTTAAAAAAAGATAATAGATGATAAATAGTATATAAAATAATATTTTATAGATTTAGTGGAGTATAGAGGAAGAATATAAAGGATCCGCTGCCGGAGATAAAAAAAATAGGAAATAAAATGTTGGTAATGTGATCCGTGAGGAGGGGGGCACGCGACTAGTACGCGATAAATAATGGGCCTGTTTGGTTCAGCTTTTTTTCTGACCAGCTTTTCTGAAAATCTGGCTGTGGGGAGAATCTGGCTGTGGGGAGAATCTGAGTATGATTACGATTACGTGTGTAGGAAGATAAAGTTGTTCATAGGGCTCAGGATCTAGAAAGTGACGGATTCCTACTATTACAACGACTCAACCGATTATGTGTTTATGTTGATTTTGGATGATTTTTGTCCCAACGAATTTTATAGAAGCTGGCTGAAAAGCTGAGTGTTTGGCAGTCCGCAACAGATTTTGGTGGCCAGAAGCTGAAACAAACGGGCCCAATATCAAGCTCCACGCCACGCGGACCCTCTCCAGCGGCGTGACGAGTCTGGGAGACCTGCCCGCTACGGGCTACGGCGCGCCCCACGGGCCAATCGCCTCCTCGCACTTCGACCTCGCTCGCTTCTTCCCCTTCTCCCTCCTCTGTCCTTTCAGACTCTCTTCACCGCTTCACTCTCCCCCATAACTGTTCACTTTTTAGAGGATAAAGAGTCCCCCTACGCCATTCAACGGTGCACGCTACCTGCTTCTCTTCGCCATACAGTGATAGAGGAGGCAACATCAACACGCTAGATCAAGAGCTGTGTGCGCCTGCCCCCTTGCCTCGGTTTCTGTGCACCGAAGTATTTATTAGTTGGAAAAAAATGAGAATAGATGATGAATAGATATGAAAAATGATATTTTATGATTATAGTGGGGTATAGGGGAAGGATATAGGGGAACCGCTGTAGAGCGTGGAGAAATAGGGGGAGAGAGAACGCTGACGTGGCACGTGAGTGGGATATAGGGGGAGAAATTTAGGGAGAACCGTTGAAGTCAGTCTCACACATACTCCAGCTTGCTTTTTTCTTCCTCCCGACGTCCCCCCTCGGCCCTCGCCCATCCGCCTCTCTCCCCACGCGCGCGCGCATCGCCCTCCCACAGTCCCACCCCCTCCTCCTTCCTCATCACCCACCCCTAGCAATACCACACTCCTACTGCAAGACCCGCCCGCCCACCGCTTCCTCGCATCTCGGGCGCGTGCCTGCCTGCTGTCTCGACCCCGGCCGCCTCTCGCGGAGGTGGTGGTGGTGGTTCTCCGGCACCGTGGTGGGCGGGGGACGAGCGGGTGGGGGACCGGCGGGTATTTTTGGCTGCTGTGGTTCCGTGATGGCGGTGGCGGCGGCGGCGGCGGCGGCGATCTGCGTGGAGGACGAGGCGGCGTGCGCCGCCGCGGAATGCGCGGGGATCGGGAATCTGGATCTCGCTGCCGCCGGCGCCGGGGCTGGCGGCAAGAGGAGCGTCTATCTCATGGACTGCGCGCCGGTCTGGGGCTGCGCGTCCACGCGCGGCCGCAGCACCGAGATGGAGGACGCCTGCGCCGCGGTCCCGCGCTTCGCGGACGTGCCGGTGCGCCTGCTCGCCAGCCGCCGGGACCTCGACGGTCTGGGCCTCGACGCTGACACGCTCCGCCTGCCGGCGCACCTGTTCGGCGTCTTCGACGGCCACGGCGGCGCCGAGGTACGCACGCGGGCTTGGGAACCTTCAGAAGCCGTTCCGTCAACGGCACCTGATCCCGTCGCTTCTTATCGCTGTACAGGTGGCCAGCTACTGCCGGGAGAGGCTCCAGGTGCTCCTGAGGCAGGAGCTGAGGCTGCTCAGCAAGGATTTGGGGGAGACAAGCGAGGCCGACATGAAGGAGCACTGGGACGAGCTGTTCACCAGGTGTTTCCAGAGGTTGGATGACGAAGTGTCGGGGCAGGCGAGCAGGCTCGTCGGTGGCGTCCAGGAGACACGGCCGGTGGCCGCCGAGAACGTCGGCTCCACTGCGGTTGTCGCCGTCGTGTGCTCCTCCCATGTGGTGGTCGCCAACTGCGGGGATTCGCGTGTTGTTCTCTGCCGTGGAAAGGAGCCCTTAGAGCTGTCGATTGATCATAAGGTGAGCTTTTTTGTAGCTAAGCTGGAGCTATGATGCTTATGGTGTTCATCCGATTTGGTTGTTTCAGCCTGACAGGAAGGATGAACGAGCGAGGATTGAGGCCCTGGGGGGAAAGGTCATCCAATGGAATGGCTACCGTGTCTCCGGTATACTTGCTATGTCAAGATCGATTGGTATGTATATTGCTTCTGGAACTAGATCTTGGCAGAATGACCTTTTCCCCTTTTTAAGTGGGATGTAGATTATAGTTGTAGCATGGTGAAAAATGCTTATTCTGTTAACCGTAGGCTGCATGATGTAAAGTATGTTAGTTAGGTGAAGCAGACTAGCAGGCCCTTTCTGCAAGTTTTAATATCAAATTTAAGCAACCAAGTTGGTGCACACATTAGTTTTTTTTTTGTGGTTTATATGACCTAGGCAATTTTATCCCAGAAATAATTTTGTTGAAAGACTCTGTACTGTGCTCATGTTCTGTAGCATGGTGATTTTTGCTAGATGTCATGTTTCCTTTTAGGAAGATGAGATGAGATATTTTGATGTGCCCTCGTTTACAATTACCATGTTATAGTTGCTTTACATTAAAAAAAAGGAGCTTACTCCATCAGCCATTTGGTTAAACAGCTTGTTTCTGTCTGAGATAGGAAGCATTAGACTTAAAAATCTACTGAAATCATGTTCCTATTAGTGAAGCTTTAAAATGAGCTTAAGTATATTTCTGTGACATAGAACTCAGGATGCAGATGTGATTAGGAAAAGAACTTGGTCGGAAGTAGAAAAGACAACCTTAATCGACACGGCAAAGGTACCTCATGCCATGGTTCCTGCAAGTGGCACTTGCAGCTTGGACCATGCCTAACCATCAATGGATCTTGTCTGGAAATGCTCACATTCATCGCCATCTTCAGATCAGATACACATACGCCATCATGTTAAAACTCCCGGACAATATTGTTTCCCCCAATTTCAATAGAAAATTTAGTTGAACCAGCAGTTCAGCTGACTTCTCTGTGGGTTGGAATTGGGTAGCATTTGTCCAATTCTCCGTCACCTTTTTTTTTTTTTTTTGCTAACTCGAAGTTGGAAACACTCGCTGCAGGGGACCGGTATCTGAAGCCGTTCGTCATTCCAAAACCAGAGGTGACGGTCGTTCCCAGGGCGAAAGATGACGACTGTCTCATCCTCGCAAGCGATGGGCTGTGGGATGTGGTGACGAACGAGGAGGCGTGCAAAGCTGCGCGCCGGCAAATCCAAGTGTGGCACAAGAACAACGGTGCCGCTGGCGCATCGTCGTCGTTGTGCGACGAGGGTGATGGATCCACCGACCCCGCTGCCCAAGCCGCAGCGGATTATCTCGTGAGGGTCGCGCTGAAGAAGGGTACCGAGGACAACGTCACCGTCATCGTGGTTGACTTGAAACCTCGAAAGAAGCTCAGGAGCAACTCGTAGCATCGGGCGTGCTGGGTCCATCACAGTAGAGCTGAGCTGACCATGGCATGTCCAAAGAACTCCTGCTAGCTGGTCGTCCGCACGAGACTTGACCGGCCCACAGCTTTTTTTTTTTTTTGGGTCCGTTGGGCGTCAAGAATTGTACATGTATATATGGTAGATGCGTTTTCCATAGAGGGTTATGGCGCTCAACCCCGCTCTGGTTTCTGGTGGCTAAAATACTCTCCAATCGGCATCTCTACCTTGAGCACCCCCCTGGCACTTAGTATGTCCCTAATGCTGTATGATAGCCGAGCTTGTAAAGAGCCATGCGGCTGAGACGGTCACTAAAATTAACGCGCTCTTACCTTCATGATTCAAGGCCTCTACCCATCTCTGTATCAGATGACAGTTTTGTACTCCAGGGTCCAGTGTGTAGTTTGGTGTTGGTGTGTCAGCGTGTATATTGTAACTCACACACACACACACACACTGGGCTTGCAATCTCATACAAATACAAGTCGGGAGGCTTCAAATGTTCAGAGAAATCACCTGATGAATGGAAGGCCCGGAGGGGGTATATTTGACGGGGGAAAAAGTAGTATCGAAGTTTCATATAGTTCATTTTGTGTACAAGAGCCAAAAAGGTCTACTAGTTTGGTTCAGTGCCTACCCATGCGGAGTCTGCAAACATGGCTAGGGCCTGGTGGCACGGCCGGCGTAGCCAAGGGCTGCGACTGATGCCTCCTGCCTGGGGAGCGTTCACAGCCACACCTGCACTGCATACAAGATGTAACTAAGAATCGGGTCCAACATCCATTGGGACAGATTCTGTACATCCTATTACAGCCCCGGCCCCGGCGGCTGCGTGCCGGCGACGAAGAAGCGGCCGGAGGCGGCGTCCTGGCTGGCGTAGTACACCGTGCTGGGGCTGACGTGGTTGTGCGTCCCCTCGTACGTGGTCACCACGTAGCCGGTGTCGTCCCTGTCCCGCTCCACCCGCTTCTTCACGTTGCACCCTTCCGTGGAGCACCGGTAGTAGTTCCTGACAGACAGTAGTTGCCGTGAAGTGAGTGCGCTAGCGCTAGCAGTCCAGTCGTGTGGTGTTGTAAATTGTGACGACGCACAGTAGTTACCTACCTTGGGTTGGGGCTGTTCTTGACGGACTTCTTGCCGTACTTCCTCCACTTGTAGCCGTCGTCCAGGACCTCGACCTCCGACCTCGTCCGGAACGCGATCCGGTCCGTGCGCGGCCGCTCCGGCGCCGCGCTCCTGAAACGCCCACACAGACCAATGAACGGAAGGCCCAAGCAGAAACAGGTGCCAAGCACGCACGCACGCCACTCACCCAGCGCCGCCTGCGCTGATCGCACCGCCACCACTGGCGTCCGGCTGCACGACGACGGAGGCGTCGTCGAAGAGGAACTCGGATATGTCCAAGTGCGCGGCGGAGAGGCTGGACGCGGGGCTGGAGCTGCCTCCGCCGCGGGAGAAGTAGGAGGAGGACATGGGGGCGGGGGCGCCGCCCGCCGGCGCCGGGTGGTGGTGGTACAGCACTGGGTGCGCTCCGACTGCCGCCATGGCCGGGTGGACCGCCGCCGGGGAAGCTTTGTACTTATAGTAGCGGCTCCGGGGATCGGTGAGCTGCCGGTGCCGGTGCCGGTGCGCATGGGGGAGGAGTGAGAGGGATGTCGACCGGGGGCTGGGATTTGTAGCGGGGCGATGTGTGGTGTGTGATTGCACCGGCTTCCCGGTGAGCTTCCTGCGCTGGCTGGCTGGGACTGGGAGAAGGTTCGGAGCTGCTGCGCGGGTCGCCGCCGCTCGTGCGCCCGGCGTGCCACTTATAGTTATAGCGGGGGCGGGCGGAATTGTGTGTCTGTCTGCGGAGGGAGAGCCACGACTTGAAGGGGTCTTCGCCACGTCGTAGCTAGTGCCGTGCGGGGTGGGCCGGTGGGGAGCTCGCTTTTGAGTTGTTCGAGGAGTTTTCAATTGCCGTCTCTGCTCACTTCTCTGCTGGGACCACGACTGCCGGCTGCGCCCGGAACTAGTGCTGGGAATTGGGCCGTGTCGGGCGAGCCCGGCCCAACCCCATCGTGCTTCGTGCCAAACGGGTTTGGACCAGCAAAGCCTAAAAAATTTTTGGGCTGTGCCGTGCCAGCCCGAAGTGTAAAAACAGTGGCCCAGCCCGGTCCTAAACCACGTCGTGTCTTCTTTGGGCCGTGTCGGCCCAAGCCCGGCCCGTATATTTGACCACATAAAATCAAAATATTACAATCATATAAAGTTCATATCTTACTAAATTAAAGATATTAAACAATTCTAGTATCATTTGACCACATAAACTGTAAATATAACAACAATATAAAGTCGATATCTTACTAAATTAAAGAAATTAAGCAGATTGGGCTTAATTGGGCCGTGCCGGCCCAAGCCCGGCCCATCTATGCGGGCCGTGCCGGGGGCCCGACGGGCCGGAAATTGAAGCCCGGCCCAAATTATTTCGTGCCGGACCGTGCTTTGGGCTCCTATTTTCGGATCGTGCTCGTGCTAGCCCGAAAAGGCCGGCCCATATTTCCAGCACTACCCGGAACAGTGGACCTGGATGCTGAGGCCACCCGTATCGTATATGCATGTTGCATGGACTGATGGATGGATAGATGAATTGCACCATGCCACCATGCATGTTCTGCTTGTATTGGGAGGGTGTAAGGGCCCGTTTGGTTTGGGTTGACTAAAGTTTAGTAACTAAAGTTTAGTTATTTTTAGTCCTTAAAGAAGCAAATATGGTGACTAAACTAGGATGACTAAACTTTAGTTTTTTAGTCAAGGGACGACTAAAAGGAACTAAAATAGTATTTTTACCTTATTTACTGTCTCCACTTACTTCTTATAGCAAACATCAATTAATTAATAGGAGTAAAACAGTCATTATTCATAGCAATTAATGCTTTTTAGTCCGGTTTAGTCATTGTAACTAAATGGGTACTTTAGCGACTAAACTTTAGTCACTAACATTTAATCTAGTGACTAAAGAAACCAAACATGGCCTAAATTAATTCAACCATATATACATCGCCGTATGCATGATTTGTATTCGTGTGATGAAGCTGAACGCCCACCCAAGAGGAGACGTCCTTTTCACATGTCATCAAAGGTCGCTGCTCTCGCCGCATATATATTCAACTCGATCGGATCCACGTCGCCGGCCCTCACTCTTGGTCCATCTCAAGCACAAAACAAGATTGGCCGGGTAATAACCAACGCAAAGCCAAGCTGAAACATGCGCCGTGAAGGATCTAGAAGCCCCAGCCATGGACTGATTCGGCGCAGCTTCGTGGAGTGGGTGGATTTATTCGCAGCCTATCTTCATCTCCATGCCTTGCTGTGTTACCGACAAATGGCCGAATTCCGCGGGGGAGTGAGAGTGAGGAATGAGGATGTACTCCTCCAGCTCGCCGTGTCTTCTGGATTTTCTACGTGATCTCACTGCATGGATCGGTCGGCCGCCGGTGCCCCCCCTGGTGGTATGGTGGCGAGCACATGCTTATTACTAGCACAGGCCACGTGGGGCCGCCGGCGGTTGCAGATAGATGCAATGTGTATGTGTACCTCTCAGAGCGACGCGCACGTGTGACACATCGACCATGTGTGCCCTGCCCACTCATCAGGTGGGTAGATTAGATGACCGTCGAGCTAAGCTACCATGTTTGCACTATAAATCCTGCTACATACATCCTGCTAGTGTTAGTACTATGCATGCTCGATCGAGAAAGAAGCGTCTGCTGAGATACGGACAAAATGCCGTGATCCACCGCCCCCCGAGAACCCGAGCGAGACTGAGACAGCGACGGCCACGGCCACGGCAACCATCCGCCACCGTTTCCTGATTTCAGAAGCTTCCACCCGGGCCGCGCTCTCTCTCGCCACCCCAAGGTTGGCCGACGACGACGGCCCGTGCCGTGGTGGTGGTGGGAATCGGCAGGCACCATCAGGTCGCCGTTGCCTCCATCTCTTCTTGGAAGCCTCTCGTTCGTCCGGCGGCGCAGCCAGCGCTCGCTTTCATCGCGGCATCCATTCCATCCATCCATCCATCCATCCATCCATCCATCTCAGGGCTTCGACGCGCGCGGTTGCTCTCGAACGGAACCTGCCACGAACGCTGCCCGCCGGTTGCATTTGTCAGCGCCGCAGAGGGGGAAGCACGTACGTCATCATCTGGTACACGTAGTTTGCTCCCGTCGGTCGGCTCGCTCAATCAAACGCATGTTTGGATCCCCAGAAACTAAAACAAAAAAGTGACTAAAGTATCAATTAACCAAGCACGTGCCAGTGCCATCAAGAAGGGGCCGCGAAATTCTTTTTTCCCCCTTCTTTAAAAAAGCGTCACCTTGATACCGTCTCCAGAGAAATCTGATGCAGCCGGCCGGCTGTTTTTTTTTTTGCCACGAGAAGCTAATTAACACACTGGCCCGTCCGCGACCGCGGAAATTGCTTTTAACGTAGGATTAGCGTCATTATCGCATCTTACTTTGTTTCGTACATTCTGAGAACGAAATCAGCAGTTCATCGTTCTATATATAATATTGTAGTATCTGAAAATACTATAGTATTTTCTAAATATGTGAAAAAAACTTTGCTCCCCCAAACAAGCAAACACCCCCTTACTCACTCACTGCCCCTAATAAAACACCAGCTATGAGCTATGAACTTAATTACAGTCACATGTTACAAACAAACAGATGAGGTCTCACTATCATCATTTCCGTTATATTAGAGAAATGTGGTTAAAAAGAACATTAGGGCGACGATAACAGTTTATAATATTGATTCAAAAAGTTACTGGCCACTGCCTCAAATTACACCCATGGGCCAAATTTGGCTTAGGCTAGCCGCACTCGGCGACTGCACGGCGAACGCTACTGCCACGGGGCAGTTTTAGCGTATCAAAAACTGCTGCAGCGGGAGACTGGTGAGCAACGGCAAAATAAGGGGGAGGACAGAGAAACGCTATAGTCAGCGTTGTACGGATTCTACTCTATATGCACACGCGCGCCGTTGCATGCAACCCAGGCCCCACCACTCCTGATACGCGGCAGTACAGACGCAGAGGGCAGCAGCTGACGCGGCCGCATGCAAGCGATTGAATGGGGAAAAAATAATATAATATGTGATAGTTGGTATAGAGTTGAGATGTAGAGTAAACATGAACACAGAAGATTATGATATAGAGTAAATAATTTTGCTGACGAGGATAGTATATTCCTTTTAGAGTATAATTTTAGAGTAGTATGAGTGCGGATAGCCTTAGTCCTAGGTGTGGGCCAAAAGCATTTTTAAGTTGACCGCAACGCAACGCAATGTCCAAATAGGGTATGCCGTGACAGAAAAAGCTGATAGAAAAAATGGCACTTTTGTCTCACTGAGATAAATCTATAGGAATAGAGATTTTCTAAGAGCAACTTTAGAAGATTTTTATTTTTTTCTAATTTATAGGAACACTACATAAAACTAAAAAAAAAATCTATGTTGGCCAACGTGTTCGTTTGAGCTAGAAAGTAGCGGCTGCAAGCAGCTGCTGCAATCCTTACAAAAAAAAAATACTGTAGCGAGCTGCAGCAGCAGCAAGGTTCAAACTGACACAAATAGCTATTTACATCGTTTTTATATTCATTTACATCAATTTAGAACCGTAACTAAATATGCATAGTAATTCGTAAATAAGCTTAATTATAATATTTTATCAATATAAATTTCTACTACTTACTTATTAACACAGCAAGTGTTGCTATTGCGATTATCTCATTCTCTCTTGCGCCGCATCTCCGTCTAGGGTTTCTCCGAGGCTATGGAACCTATACTGCCCCGCCGTGTCCCATATCTGCGTAATTAGCATACCACCTGCAAGGTGACGAGCCTGTAGCCGATGAGTATTCCCGCCTTGTACTGCTGGCAGAACTTCTTAATTGCTCACGTATCTAGCCATTGTCAAGCAGATTCAAACAAATCACGTCTAGTAGTTATTGTCAAGCAAAGTTCTTAAATGTATAGAAATACTACGTAAAACTAGAAAATCGATGTCAGTCAAAAGCCAATATAGATAAGGTCCAAATCAATATAAATAGTTATTTACGACAGTTTTTTTTGTTTATTTTTTTATCGGTTCAGAACCGTAACTAACTATACGTCATAAATAGGTAATTAGGTATTTACGATGGTTCGCCGATGTAAATTACTAATTTATGTCGGCTAAATGTGGCTGACATAAATTAAGCTATGAGGAATGGAACACGTGGGAAAAAATAATTTACATCTGTTTTTTTGACGGACGGCATAAGATAAGAGCATCAAAAGAAATTTTATAAGGTACTATATTTAAAGTATGATCCTATTTAAAGTGTTTAGGGCCTCAAAAGAAATTTTACTCCAACGGTTATGCCTTAACTTAAACATTGCTATTTAGAAAATAAATCAAGTTATTAGGAAATAAATAGATGGATATTAACCGAAAATTACGATAGGGTTCTAAACTTCTAATATATAATGTACTATATTTAGAACCCGAAAGACCGAGTCATATAATCGTTTGTTGAATTTATTTTATGGTTTCGAGCCCTATATTTCAAAATAAGGATTTGTTTAGAGCCTATCTTGAAGATGCTCTTAGTTATTCAAATTAATTTACGATGGATTCAGATAGCTGATGTAAATTAGTTTACCTTATTTACTATGGTTTTTCAAGGCAAGTCAGCCTTATTTTACAACGGTTTTGTCCGACCGATATAAATTAGTCAAAATTAATTAAGATAGTTTCCTCCTGCCGACATAAACTAGTTATTAGGCTTATTTATGACGTTTTTCTCTAGCCAACATAAATTACTTTATACCTAGGTTACTAATTTTGTTGCTACTTTTCATTTCACAAATTATGTTGTACAAAATATCATCATCTCTCTCACACAGACCGACAAGGTGAAGGCAACAAACCCATCCGAGCTAATGAATATTGGAGTACACCAAGGAGGCAAAAAGTCACCCCTTCATCAACATCATCCCGTCTACCAACCAATTTCAAAATGAGTTCTGGCAATTATATAGCTACTCACATCATACACATTTATTCAAATTCTAAAGACACAACGACGACTATGCGCGGCTTAATGAGAGATATTCTACATATTTGTGTCGTAGATGTAATTAATCAGACAAGTCTCTCTCGCGTAAGCCCTCGGAAATCAACAAAGTACACATTCTCCAATCAGAACTTTCCTTAAACAGCGACGCGAAAGACGGAGGAAGACAAGTTCAAAAAAAACCATGTATTTTATAAGCACGATAATTAATAAAATATATATGTTCCATGATGATTGCTAAATTTGTCACCGACTTCAGATTTTTAATTTGGTTAACCACCAGGATTCGCATCGTCATTTTCGCAAATGTTTTCACGTGGTGACAAACTCACCATAGTAACAAAATTTATACTATATACGTAAGAATATGCCAATAAATATGTAATTATGGCATTTCTACATCTGTCTATAACACACATGTTCACCCTTATTTACGTATTTGTACTATACCCATAACCTTTTATGCTAAATATCGAACATTTTATGACAGGCGTTCACCTGTGTCCATCGAGCCCACCTTGCGCCACAATCTGATAGCGTGCATCTCGTGCGCACAACCGTCACGACCTGCCATAAAATTGGACGAAAATACATCAACAAAATCCCATATGCCATATTTTTTGCACGTACCATAAAACATAAAACTAGCACTGGGACCGGATCTCAACCACGTGCAGGACAAGTTGGGGGATTAGGCTGGTATGGTTTGAGCAAGGCTGGCTCCAACAAGATACTCTAAAAGCTCTTGTACCCTAAATATAGAGGATCAAACGGTTCTCTACCCTCTCCAGCAGCGTTCTCTAAACGATCCTCTAAATTTAGAGGACGCTGCTGGATTCTCTATATATAGAGTTTCTCTAAACGATCCTCTATCCATTTGAATACTTTAAATAACCGGTTTAGCAAAACTAAAATATGTACAATACATTTGAGTGTATGACAAATACGTATGTATAAAAATAAAAAATAAAAAATGTCTCTAATATAGGTATTTACGTATAGAGGACGTGATTTAGAGGACGTTGTTGGAGAGAAAGAAGATATAGAGGATGTAATCTTTTAGAGAAGACTGTAAATGACGGATATAGAGGATGGATATAGAGGACGTTGCTGAAGACAGCCTTTATATAACTATCGAAACCTCTGAGCTCATAGTATCATATTTAAAATACAAATTCAAATATATAATATGTATACACTAAAAATATGCATGCACTATCTAATACAAATTGAGCATCATATTTAAGTATTTTTTAAGATAAATTCAAATATATAATATGTATACACTAAAAATATATGATTTTTTTGCTAAATTGTTGGTCAAATTTTAAATGTTGACTTTTAAAAAAACATGTACGCCTTATTTTATTAGAGGAAGGGAGTATATACATATGCTATTTATCATCATAGGCGAAGATTCATCCAACCGATAGTAACCAGCGATCTTCAGTCGTTGCCATGAAATTCATAAACTTGTTAAGAGTACCTTTGAACGGTTAAAGGATAACACTTAAATTCATAAAGTTTGAAAATGTATTTGTAGGTCACTGAAGTTGTTAAGTGACGAGAGAGAGCTCAAACAGATATTTCTATTGTAAGGACGACGAGTGTGCGCCGACTGCTCGCCCCGGTGAACTGTACAAGACGTCTGGGCAGCCGCGGACAAGCGTAGCCCAGCCAAAATCCCAGCACAGGTTTCTCAGATCGGTTGGCACTATCTTGTAGTCGCCATGACGCGGCGCCCGAATTGATCGATCGAGCGCACGCAGTCCACCTGACGACAAAGGACAGCCGCAGAGCTCAGGCTCAGCTCGATGTTCCCAAACGCGGGCGAGGACAAAGCGGCATAGTGGAGACAGACGGGGCGTGGACCGTGGCGGCGTGAATACCACGAACGCCCTTGTCGTGCGCTCGCCTGCGGACAAAGCCTGTGTCACAGCGCGAGGGCGAGGCAGCCGCGCGCGCGCGAGCCTCGGCGGGCGACGGCTGCCTATATAAGGCGCGCCGCACCGGCGGGTTCCGGCGTCTCGCCTCGAGTACGTTCGTTCGTTCTGTCTGTCTGTCTGTCAGTGCTGCGTTGGAAGCTGCCGCACGTCGTCGCTGAGCACAGGGAGGACGAGGAGCGGAGTAGTAGCGTCGGCGGCAGGGAACTGATGGAGAGCAGCGGCATGATGCTGGTGAAGAGCGAGATCGAGAGCTGCTACCCGGGGCCGTCGGCGGCGGCACCCAGCGTGGTCATCGGGGGAGCGCCGGACGGCGTCGAGAGGGGCCATCGTCATCAGGTGGTGAGGAGAAGGAGGAGGGAGCCGCCTCTCCTCGCGCCCATCGGCGGCGGCGGCGGCGGCATTGGCAAGCCGCTGCCGAGCATCACCGTCAAGAGGAGCTCCAGGTTCCGTGGGGTCAGCAGGTAGCTAGCTGGACTGGACAGCTCACCTCAGTAACTCGCACTGAAAAGAGCGAAGCTATCACCTCAGTAGCTAGCTGCTAGGCTTGTAGTTGTAGCTCAGCTGCAGACGTTTGTTGTTGCAGGCATCGATGGACGGGTCGGTTTGAGGCGCATCTGTGGGACAAGAACTCGTGGAATCCGACGCAGCGGAAGAAAGGCAAACAGGGTAGGTGTTCTTTTCTCGCTCTCTGGAACAGCAGCAGGGTAGATGATCTGATCAAATGCTGGATGCATAGTATAGGAGACACTTACATACGTTGCTTGATCACCGTATCGACAGTGTATCTGGGAGCTTATGACGAGGAGGAGGCTGCTGCGAGGGCCTACGACCTCGCTGCTCTCAAGTACTGGGGGCCCACCACCTACACGAACTTCCCGGTACGGTATAAACTTCGAGCGAGCAGCCAGAGCCACACTGGACAAGTGAATTTCGGCATTTGTTTTGACACATGACTGTGCGCTACTGACTTGGTTGAGTTTGTATTTTGTGTCTCTCAGGTCATGGACTACGAGAAGGAGCTGAAGGTGATGGAGAACCTCACCAAGGAAGAGTACCTTGCATCGCTGAGGAGGTGCGTGCATGCTGCTGCTGCCCCTCGACCTGGAGGGGCAAAGAAAAGAAATCGTTTTGTTTTCAGGACTGAAACCGTTACAGTTCAAAATACTGAAAGGAGTTTGTCTTGACCACAGGAAGAGCAGTGGCTTTTCAAGAGGAGTGTCCAAGTACAGAGGGGTTGCCAGGTACGGTTTTTTTTAACAACAAATAAAGAGATAAAAAAAATAAAATTGCTCCAAGTGTCTCTCCATAAATCAGTACCTCCAAGGTTGCATGCATCTGTTGATGTGTTAGATGCTCAAGACAGTGCACGCATGTTTCGTTCAGACATCATCAGAACGGGAGATGGGAAGCGAGAATCGGGCGCGTCTTCGGCAACAAGTACCTCTACCTAGGAACTTACAGTGAGCACATCACATCCCCAACACAATGCAACTTGTCATACAAATACCGTCGTCGTCGTCGTGACTCGTAGATTAACAACAAAGAAATAAAAAAAAACTGCTCCGATCTAGGCACGCAAGAAGAAGCCGCCCGCGCATACGACATCGCGGCGATAGAGTACAAGGGCGTGAACGCGGTGACCAACTTCGACCTGAGGTCCTACATCACGTGGCTGAAGCCCAGCGCTCCGCCGGCCGCCTTCAGCCGGGAGGCGCTCGTGGCGCAGGCAGCGCCGGCCGAGCAGCTGCAGCTCCACCACCACCCGGCAGAGACGGCCCAGATGCTCCCGCGAGGCAACCCGTTCCTGCTGGACCACATGAGCAGTAGCGGCGGCGGCGGCGGCCAGGAGCCCTCCATGTCCACGGTGTCTCCCGGCGGCATGAGGAGGCGAGGCTCCTCCACCGCGCTCAGCCTCCTGCTCAAGTCGTCCATGTTCCGGCAGCTGGTCGAGAAGAACTCCGACGCCGAGGAGGGCGCCGGGGACGGGGAGGCGGCTGCTGCTGGTGGTAGTGGTCATCCAGGGCCAGGAGACGCCTACGAGTACCACAACTTTTTCCAGGGAGAGGCGCCTCCGGACATGTGCGACCTCTTCTCGTCAGGCGGCGGCGGCGGCCACGCGCGGGTTGCTGGGTTCCATGGAGACATCGCTGCGTGCTACGACGGCGAGGGGCTGGATGGCTGGAGTGGGTTTGGCAACATGCCTTCCCTGCAATAGTTGCCTTAATTTTGTGTAATGAAAATTTTTCAAATTTCCAGTTTCCCTTTCGCACGCACGTTCCACCTGACCGGCAGCAAAGGTTAACCATGGAAAATCCCAGCTGCATGTTTCTGCCTGTTCCGTATCTTCTCTGCCAAATCACAGCCAGCTGCATGTTCTGTCTGTTCGGTTCGGTATCATCTCTGCCGAATCACAGGCCCAACAAGCAACCAAGAACTACCGTAAGGAGCTTGAGAAAGACATCAAGATTGATCCGTGAATCCATGTCAGCAGCACGAGGCATGAGAAAAATTGCGATCTGTATGAATAAGGAATCGACAAATCAAACAGTTAAAATCTGAGAGACAGTGGTGACTGGTGAGCCATACTGAACTTTCTCCAAACATCATCACCCAGTGGTATACAAAACTGCCATAGTTTTCCACCAAAGAGACCGTGGACTTGAGTTTGTGGGATCGGCACCAAAGTTGACAGGTTTAGTCCAACTCCAATCTTGTTTGCTGGAGACTTCAGCTGCAGATAAAAAAAATAGACCTAGTATATCCAAAAACAAGAAGCTGGCCGTGACCTCAGGGCTTCAGGACGAGGGAGAGCCCAATCTTGGAGCTCTTCTCGATGGCCTTGGTGTCCACCTCCATGGAGATGGTGACCAAAGACTTGGGCCTCCACTTGTGTTGGATCAGTGCGCTTGCCATGCCGCAGTTGTTGAATCGTGCCTTCACAGTGGTCAGACGGTCCAGGGCATGCTTCGTCCCGAACGTGATGGTGTTCCCGTTGGTCGAGAAGCTGTGGCTCAGCTCTCCTCCAACAGCTGTGGTTGGACTTACCGAGTGGTAGTAGGAAGCGGCGATCGTGTCTCCTTTGTTGTTCCTGAAATGCAGAATCGGTTTACTGTCATAACCACTGCGTATTATTTATGGTCGACGCACATTGTCACTAGTGCTGGGAATTGGGCCGGGCCGAGCCAGCCCGGCCCAAGCCCATCGTGCTTCGTGCCAAACGGGTTCAGGCCAGCAAAGCTCAAAAGATTTTTGGGCCGTGACGTGCCAGCCCGATGTGTAAAAACAGTGGCCCAGCCTGACCCTAAACCACGTCGTGCCTTCTTTGGGTCGTGCCGGCCCAAGCTCGGCCCATATATTTGACCACATAAAATCAAAATATTACAACCATATAAAGTTTATAGCTTACTAAATTAAAGATATTAAGCAATTTGAGTATCATTTGACCACATAAACTCCAAATATAACAACAATATAAAGTCAATATCCTACTAAATTAAAGAAATTAAATAAATTGGGCTTAATTGTGCCGTGCCGGCCCAAGCCCGGCCCATCTATGCGGGCCGTGCCAGGGTCCCGACGGGTCGGAAATTGAGGCCCGACCCAAGCCCGCCTTCGTGTCGTGCTAGCCCGATCATATTATTTCGTGTCGGGCCGTGCTTTGGGCTCCTATTTTTGGGCCGTGCTCGTGCTGGCCCGAAAAGCCCGGCCCACATTCCCAGCACTAATTGTCACAACATGTGCTACTAAAAGATACATCATGCGGAGGACAGTCAAAGAAGCAGAAACAAGGTATGCACCTTGACATGCACTTTTTTTTTTTACTTCATAAATTCCCTAGAGATATCATTGGTGCTAGTGCTAGGGGTGAACCGGATCCCTAGGACACAAATAACAGTCACAAACAGAAACTGTTAAACATAGGAACAAACCACTTACAAAGTAGCTGCAGCAACGAAGTCAGACGTGGAGTAGCTCAGTCCAGCATTGTATTTGGTTAAGTTCCCGGATGAAGTATCAAATGCAGCATCAGCACCAACAGCAACAGTTTTAGTTCCGAATACACCAGAAAGCTTAACGACAGGGTTTGCATTTAGGCCAACACTTGCGGCAACACCAGCATGGTGGTGCAAGTACTGGAGTTCAGCCTAAAACCATAAAAAGAGAGAAGAGATTTAATTGGAGTCTGAATCCAGTACAGACGGTGCTTGACCTAGAAATGAAAGGGAATATATACCTTTGCAGATTTCTTGTACGGGAAAGGAATGCATAAAAATGCCTTCAGGCCTGGTGTGGCTAGCTCGTGAACTGTGATTGTAGTTGTCACCTGGCAAAAGGGAAAATTATGATTATTTTACAGAAGACAGTGCAATTGTCTTGGGAAGATTGATATTAGTGAATGGCCTTGGTAATAGGCCAGTAATAACAGATATTTCCACTTACTTTTGATTCTGATGTTGCTTTCACATCCACAGTCACATTGTTGTGCTTCAGCTGGCCCTGGATTTTATTAAAGATAGCTTCATCTTTCCTTGTGCTTGCAGCAGTAATGGCCTATCATAGCATACGTGGCCATAACTAACACTACCTCGGGGGGTGGGGGGAGAGAGATCAGATGGTACAGCAATCACTATCCAAAAGAATTTGACAAAGAAATGTCACAATGAAGACGAAGACATAAATGAATTAGGACATAAATGCAGCTGCAGACTTGCAGCATGACAACCGATATGCACAACCACCTGAAGCACCCACCAGTAAGATAAAAAAATTAGCAGTCATCTGAAATCAAGCATACCAGAATGCTAGTAAGGTGGTATATAAGAAACTAGTACAATGCCCGTGCATTACGACGGCATACAATCATCATATTTGATGGTAAGAGGAAGACGATGATGCTCGCGCCGTGTCGCGTCACGTACCGACTCGGTCTTATCCTGGACATGCACGGGTGCGCCATCACCGTTTCTCATGCTCCCCGCGATCATGGCGCGGACGACGCGGCGCTTCATGTCCATGGTGACCCGCGCCTTGAACTGCAGTGCACAAAGAGATAGAAACAATATGAACGCGAGCGATTTATAGCGGGACTAGTTTTGGCTCTAGTGAAATAAACCTTATCCAGGGGGAGGGGAATAACCATGCACGCGAGGAGATAGGAACCATAGGATGCCAGTAATTTATAGAGAGATTAGTTTTGCCTCTGGTAAGATAAGCCTTATCTAGGGGAGGGGAATAACCATACGCGCTTTCCGCGAAAAAGTACGACGGTCGAAACTCGTGCTTTAAAGGAGTAGAGACCGTAGAGTGGACATGAAACTAAATAGCTCCTCTATAACTCAGTAAAAGACATAGGAGTAGTTAGCAAAGGCAATCCAGAACATGTTCAAGTTCCCTAATAAACAGCAGTATGTAAATCAAACAAGTCAATGGCCAATGGACATGGTCACACCTCAATGTCACTAATAAACACTAGTAAGTAAATCGAATGAGTCAATGGCCAGTGGACATGCCACAGCTCAAGTTCCCTAATAAACAGCAATAAGTAAATCAGGCAAGTCGAGAGCCAAAGGGCATGTCACAGCTCAACTGAATCTCTACCCCCAGATGGCATAGGGCTACATATACTCACTCTCAATCGGATTCTATTTACAAGTTGTTCCAGCTTTTTTAGATACATAGAAGACATAATGTATATCTAGGTGCGTAGCAAGTATCTAGAAAAGTCAAAGCGACTTGCAATTTGGAATGGAGAGAGTATGAGCTAATTTATTAAGGATTGTCCAGGCAAGACATAATGTATATCTAGGTGTGTAGCAAGTATCTAGAAAAATCAAAGCGACTTACAATTTGGAATGGAGAGAGTATGAGCTAATTTATTAAGGATTGTCCAGGCAAATTTTAACTACGCCACAATATTTTGTTCTAAAGTTGTACTCTATGTTTACCAATCTTGTTCTAAAAATTGTACTCGTTACCAAATAGAGTTGTACTCTACATGCACAACAGTTGCCATATCCATTTCATCACTAGCACACATACTAACCCACTGGTAAGCAAAAGCATTGCACTCGCAAACACCCTAAACATTAGCCATCCAAAGATTCAAGTGTCTAGTAGCCCTCGCATGAGCTATTAGTAATAGCCTATTACTACATTCTCTACATCCAAACCTCAGGTTACTCAAGCTAATCCGCTCTAAATCTAAGGCAGAAGCCACCGGACAAGGCAATACTCCCCGACCAGATCACGCCTAATACTTAAGCAAATATCCACGCAGAAACAAGGCGAAAAAAATATAACCGCAGCATCAATACAAAATGCAGTACAGCTAAAGTGCTAAACTCTGCCACAAGACACAAGTTCCCAACTACACGCACAAGCAAACAACTAAAATCGAGCCACGACAAAGCCCTTAATTAACGGTCTAGCCTCCACCGCAACCAAGGAAAACCTACCTACTCGCATCATGCCAACTCAAGGCCAAGAGTAACAAGGCGATCACAAAAACAAGCACCGGAGAGTAGAAGCAGCGAGTGAAGAAAACTCACAGCTCCGTTGGCGGCGTAAGTGGTGAGCGTGAACTTCTGGTCAGTGTGGTAGTCCTTGTACAGGAGATCTGCGGACCCGACGAACGCGGCAAGTGAAGTGAACAACCAACAAGGCAATAATATTAACATCCCACGTGCTGAAACAAGCGCCAATGACTGAAAGGGCGCGCGGCTCGTACCTCTTGCCTTCTTCCCGATGTCGGAGTAGAGCCCGGGCCCAGCGGCGGCCATGGCTGGCGGAGGAGGCCGCGGAGAGGGCACCAGCGACGAGGAGGATTTTGGGCTGTGGCCTGTGGGGCGGCAAAACGGGGTGGAAGGGGGCCGACGGAGGCCCGCCGCTATATGGAGGAGAAGAGGAAGAGCCGAAGAGGTGTGTGGACTTGTGGTGGTGACGTGACGTCTCCTTGAAGAGAAAGCAGCGACTCGTCCTATTCCGTTCAGCTTTTCGAACCTGTTAGAAGTTGAACCAAAGAAACTCAAAATCTTTTCTGTATCTACTTTAAAAACACAGCTTTTCTATAGTTTGTTTTTTTGCTGCTTATCAAGTTCATTATATAAATAAACTAATGTGGTAACTAGAAACTATTCGTCTTAAGAAAATTAAGTGAAATAATAAATAAAACAAAAAATCAACAAAAAGATATTATGTAAACTCGATTTATTTATAATGTGAAAATACTTTTAAATTAGGTATATTAATTAGGAGATATAGTTAAACAAAGTGTATATAAACAATATACAATTTGTTTATGATAGACAACTCATAGCAGTTTGAACCAAATGGCTTTTAATTTTTTTTCTTACAACAGTTTTTTTCCACGGTAGACATTTCACAATAGCTTTTTCATAGCTTACAACTAAATCAAACACGTCCTAATTCCTAAAGCATCAGTTTCGATGGTCGACCTACGCCAACATTTTTTAAAAAAACACTTGCATCTCTTTAAAATTATAAAAATTATATAAAGCATCAGTTTCGACGATCGTCCCATGTCAACATTTTTTTAAAAAACTCCCATTTCTTAGAAATCAACTTGCAGTCATCACTCTACCCTACCTTAAAACCTGCCCGCTTCTCCGAGTGCACGTTGGACCCTGACACAACACCGTGAGGTCACAATGGCCTCCTCCGCGTGTGCCTAGTCCGCCACCTTGGTGGAGCGTCGGCCTGTCGTGTCCATTGACCTTAACCACGATCGTCGCTTCCACCGCCTTCGCATCGAAGGTAACCTTCTCTTCAGAGGCCGACCTTCCTGTTCTCTGCCACATTGTCATCGCGATCATCACCTAGTAAAGAGTTTGCATAGATGAATTGCAGGAGTGCTGAGAGCACCTAGGGGGGTGAATAGGTGATCCTGTAACACTTCAAAAACTTAAGCCACAAAACTTGGTTACTTGTTAGCACAGTAATATGCCAAGTGGCTAGAGAAGGATCTCAACACAACACAATAACCAAGAGATATCAATCACAGAGATGGCACAGTGGTTATCCCGTGGTTCGGCCAAGACCAACGCTTGCCTACTCCACGTTGTGGCGTCCCAACGGACGAGGGTTGCAATCAACCCCTCTCAAGCGGTCCAAAGACCAACTTGAATACCACGGTGTTGCTTTGCTTCTCTTAATCCCGTTTGCGAGGAATCTCCACAGCTTGGAGCCTCTCGCCCTTACACAAGATGTTCACGAAGAATCACAGAGCAAGGGAGGGATTAGCAACTCACACACGACACAAAGATCACAGCGAATATGCACACACAAAACCCAGACTTGAGCTCAAGAGACTAACACACTAGAACGGAGCTCAAATCACTAAAATGTCGAACACGTGCGCAAGAATGAAGTGTGAGTGATCAATGATGCTCAAAGGATGCTTGGTGTCCTCCTCCATGCGCCTAGGGGTCCCTTTTATAGCCCCAAGGCAGCTAGGAGCCGTTGAGCACAAATTTGGAAAGCCATTCTTGCCTTCTGTCATCGGGGGCACCGGACAGTCCGGTGCACACCGGACACTGTCCGGTGCCCGATTTCCTTCCTTAAATAGAGAAGCCGACTGTTGGCAGCCTGAGAGCCGTTGGCGCACCGGACATGTCCAGTGCACACCGGACAGTCCGGTGCCGTCTTCTAGCCGTTGGCTCGGCCACGTGTCCCGCGCAGATTGCGCGGCCGACCGTTGGCCCACCGGACAGTCCGGTGCACACCGGACAGTCCAGTGAATTTTAGCCGTACGTCGCCGGTGAATTCCCGAGAGCAACCACTTTGCTCGAGCCAGCCTGGCGCACCGGACACTGTCCGGTGCACCACCGGACAGTCCGGTGCTCCCAGACTCAGCAGATCCTTGGCTGCTCGAGCCAAGACATTTCCAATTGGATTTTTCCTGTTTCCAGCACTTAGACACAATACATTAGTCCATAAAACAATGTACTAAGTCTGAGAAACATACCTTAATTCTTGATTTGTACTTTGTCCACCTTTTTACACTTAGGTACTTGTGTTGGACACTAAATCACCAAAATACTTAGAAATGGCCCAAGGGCACATTTCCCTTTCAATCTCCCCCTTTTTGGTGATTTATGCCAACACAACATAAAGCAAGTAGAACAAGTACAAAATCAAATCAAATAAGAACTCAAAATTGTTTTGATTCAATTTTGACATATATGGATCACTCTATGCCACCACTTGGTTTGTTTTTGCAAATCAAACTCAAATTTCTATCTCTAAGTCAAACACACATGTTAAGACATAAAGAGAGTCATTCTAAGAGAAATTGATTTAAGATTTCAAAAACTCCCCCTTTTTCCCATAATCAATACTTCTCCCCACAAGAAGCCAACTTTTGACAAGAGAGACGAGAAATTGATTTAAGATTTCAAAAACTCCCCCTTTTTCCCATAATCAATACTTCTCCCAACAAGAAGCCAACTTTTGACAAGAGAGACAACAAAAGAGTTTTGACAAACCAAAAGCTCTATTCTACTATTTTCAAAATCTCTCAAGTGGTAGCTGATCCATTTATCGCTTTGGCCTTTATTTTCTCCCCCTTTGGCATCAAGCACCAAAACGGGATCAATCTTGGCCCTTTAACCCCATTGCCGATGAACTTGGAAGAGTTACTCTTTTCATCGGAGTGCAGTGGAAGTCTCGCATGGTCCAAGTCCACCTTTTCCCTTTCAATTTTCCTTGGAGACTAAAACAACCAAACTCAAGTACATGGTTAGCCACAAAGGGTCAAGTTGTAGCACAACTCCCCCTAAATATGTGCATCACTTGCAAACAGGACTTGTGAGGTCCAGGGAGTGTTTGTACAACTTGAGCACCACAATAAGCACCAATATGCAGAATGAACATAATCAAAAGCATAAACACATGTATGCTACATTTCAATCCAAGTTCCGCGAATCTAAGATATTGAGCTCACTACGCAGCCTGCAAAAGGTCTTCTCATCTAGAGGCTTGGTAAAGATATCGGCTAGCTGGTTCTCGGTGCTAACATGAAACACTTCGATATCCCCCTTTTGCTGGTGGTCTCTCAAAAAGTGATGCCGGATATCAATGTGCTTTGTGCGGCTGTGCTCAACAGGATTTTCCGCTATTCGAATAGCACTCTCATTATCACATAGGAGTGGGACTTTGCTCAGATTGTAGCCAAAGTCCCTGAGGGTTTGCCTCATCCAAAGTAGTTGCGCGCAACACTGTCCTGCGGCAACGTACTCGGCCTCAGCGGTGGATAGGGCAACGGAGGTTTGTTTCTTAAAGTTCCATGACACCAGGGACCTTCCTAAGAATTGGCACATCCCCGATGTACTCTTCCTATCGACCTTACATCCAGCATAGTCGGAATCTGAGTACCCAATCAAGTCAAAGTTAGACCCCTTTGGATACCAGATCCCGAAGCAAGGCGTAGCGACTAAATATCGAAGAATTCGCTTCACAGCCACTAAGTGACACTCATTCGGATCGGATTGAAATCTAGCACACATGCATACGCTAAGCATAATATCTGGTCTACTAGCACATAAATAAAGCAAAGAACCGATCATGGACCGGTATGCTTTTTGATCAACGGACTTACCTCCTTTGTTGAGGTCGGTGTGTCCGTTGGTTCCCATCGGCGTCTTTGCGGGCTTGGCGTCCTTCATCCCAAACCTCTTTAGCAAATCTTGTGTGTACTTCGTTTGGGAGATGAAGGTGCCGTCCTTGAGTTGCTTCACTTGGAACCCAAGGAAGTAGGTCAACTCGCCCATCATCGACATCTCGAATTTCTGCGTCATCACCCTGCTAAACTCTTCACAAGACTTTTGGTTAGTAGAACCAAATATTATGTCGTCGACATAAATTTGGCACACAAAAAGATCACCATCGCAAGTCTTAGTAAAAAGAGTTGGATCGGCTTTCCCAACCTTGAAAGCATTAGCAATTAAAAAGTCTCTAAGGCATTCATACCATGCTCTTGGGGCTTGCTTAAGTCCATAGAGCGCCTTAGAGAGCTTACACACGTGGTCGGGGTACCGTTCATCCTCGAAGCCAGGGGGCTGCTCCACGTACACCTCCTCCTTGATCGGCCCGTTGAGGAAAGCGCTCTTCACATCCATTTGGTACAACCTGAATGAATGGTGAGCGGCATATGCTAGCAAGATACGAATTGATTCTAGCCTAGCCACAGGAGCAAAAGTCTCCTCAAAGTCCAAACCTGCGACTTGGGCATAACCTTTTGCCACAAGTCGAGCCTTGTTCCTCGTCACCACCCCGTGCTCGTCCTGTTTGTTGCGGAACACCCACTTGGTTCCCACAACATTTTGCTTGGGACGAGGCACCAGTGTCCAAACTTCGTTGCGCTTGAAGTTGTTGAGTTCCTCCTGCATGGCCAACACCCAGTCCGGATCTAGCAAGGCCTCTTCTACCCTGAAAGGCTCAATAGAAGAGACAAAAGAGTAATGCTCACAAAAATTAACTAATCTTGAGCAAGTAGTTACTCCCTTGCTAATATCACCCAATATCTGGTCGACGGGATGATCCCTTTGAATTGTCGCTCGAACTTGGGTTGGAGGTGCCTGAGGTGCTTCTTCCTCTTGAACATCCTGTGCTCCCCCTTGATCATGTGCCTCCACTTGAGGTACCTGTTCGTCATCTTGGGTTGGGGGATGCACCATAGTTGAGGAAGACGGTTGATCTTGCTCCAAATGTTCCTGAGGCCGTACATCTCCAATCGCCATGGTGCGTATCGCGGCCGTTGGAACGTCTTCTTCATCTACATCATCAAGATCAACAACTTGCTCTCTTGGAGAGCCATTAGTCTCATCAAATACAACGTCGCTAGAGACTTCAACCAAACCCGATGATTTGTTGAAGACCCTATACGCCTTTGTATTTGAATCATAACCTAATAAAAACCCTTCTACGGCTTTGGGAGCAAATTTGGAATTCCTACCCTTCTTCACTAGAATGTAGCATTTACTCCCAAAAACACGAAAATACGATACATTAGGTTTGTTACCGGTTAGCAGCTCATACGACGTCTTCTTGAGGAGGCGGTGAAGGTAGACCCTGTTGATGGCGTGGCAAGCCGTGTTCACGGCTTCCGACCAAAAGCACTCGGGGGTCTTGAATTCTCCAAGCATAGTCCTCGCCATATCTATGAGCGTCCTGTTCTTCCTTTCTACCACACCATTTTGCTGAGGTGTGTAGGGAGCGGAGAACTCGTGCTTGATCCCCTCCTCCTCAAGAAACTCCTCCACTTGAAGGTTCTTGAATTCGGACCCATTGTCGCTCCTTATCTTCTTCACCTTGAGCTCAAACTCATTTTGAGCTCTCCTTAGGAAGCGCTTGAGGGTCCCTTGGGTTTCAGACTTATCCTGCAAAAAGAACACCCAAGTGAAGCGGGAAAAGTCATCAACGATAACTAGACCATACTTACTTCCTCCTATGCTCAGATAGGCGACGGGTCCGAAGAGGTCCATATGTAGCAGCTCCAGGGGTCTTGATGTTGTCATCACATTTTTGGTGTCATGAGAGCCTCCCACCTGTTTCCCTGCTTGACAAGCTGCACAAGGTCTATCTTTTTCGAAATGAACATTGGTTAGACCTATCACGTGTTCTCCCTTTAGAAGTTTGTGGAGGTTCTTCATCCCCACATGTGCTAAGCGGCGATGCCACAGCCAGCCCATGCAAGTCTTAGCCATTAAGCATGCATCTAGACCGGCCTCTTCTTTTGCAAAATCAACTAAGTAAAGCTTGACGTCTAGTACACCCTTAAAAGCTAGTGAACCATCACATCTTCTAAAGACAGACACATCTACATTTGTAAACAAACAGTTATATCCCATATTGCATAATTGACTAACAGATAGCAAATTATATCCAAGAGACTCTACTAAAAACACATTAGAGATGGAGTGCTCATTTGAGATTGCAATTTTACCTAACCCTTTTACCTTGCCTTGATTCCCATCACCGAATATTATTGAATCTTGGGAATCTTTATTCTTGACGTAGGAGGTGAACATCTTCTTCTCCCCCGTCATATGGTTTGTGCATCCGCTGTCAATAATCCAGCTTGAACCCCCGGATGCATAAACCTGCAAGGCAAATTTAGGCTTGGGTCTTAGGTACCCAACTCATGTTGGGTCCTGCAAGGTTAGCACAAATATCCTTAGGGACCCAAATGCAAGTTTTGTCTCCCTTGCATCTTGCCCCTAATTTTCTAGCAACTATCTTCCTATCCTTTCTACAAATAGCAAAAGAAGCATTTAAAGCATGATATATTGTAGAAGGTTCATTAACTTTCCTAGGAACATTATCGACATTTCTCTTAGGCATATTATGAATAACATTTCTCCTACCAACATCTCTATCATGCACATAAGAAGAACTAGAAGCAACCATGGCATGAGAATCAAAGGCATTATATACATTACAACTCCTATAAGCATTTCTAGGTTGTCTTCTATCATAGTACATAAAGGCATGGTTCTTTTGCACACTACTAGCCATAGGGGCCTTCCCTTTCTCCTTGGCGGAGATGGGAGCCTTATGGCTTGTCAAGTTCTTGGCTTCCCTCTTGTAGCCAAGTCCATCCTTAATTGAGGGGTGTCTACCAATCGTGTAGGCATCCCTTGCAAATTTTAGCTTGTCAAATTCATTCTTGCTAGTCTTAAGTTGGGCATTAAGACTAGCTAATTCATCATTTAATTTGGAAATTGAAACTAAATGATCACTACAAGCATCAATGTCAAAATCTTTACACCTATTACAAGTTTCAACAATTTCTACACAAGAATTAGATTTACTAGCTACTTCTAGTTTAGCATTTAAATCATCATTAAAACTTTTTAACTTAGCAATAGTTTCATGACAAGAAGATAATTCACTAGAGAGCATTTCATTCCTCTTAATTTCTAGAGCAAGAGATTTCTGTGCTTCTACAAATTTATCATGTTCTTCATACAACAAATCCTCTTGTTTTTCTAAAAGCATATTCTTGTCATTCAAGGCATCAATTAATTCATTAATTTTGTCTACCTTGGTTCTATCTAATCCCTTGAATAAGCATGAGTAATCTATCTCATCATCATCACTAGACTCATCTTCACTCGAAGAAGCATAAGTACTAGTATGAGTGCTTACTTTCTTCTCTCTTGCCATGAGGCAAGTGTGACGCTCGTTGGGGAAGAGGGATGACTTGTTGAAGGCGGTGGCGGTGAGTCCTTCATTGTCAGAGTCGGAGGAGGAATAATCTGAATCCCACTCCTTTCCGATATGTGCCTCGCCCTTGGCCTTCTTGTAATGCTTCTTTTTCTCCCTCTTGTTCCCTTGGTCCTGATCACTATCATTGTCGGGACAGTTAGCAATAAAATGACCAAGCTTACCGCATTTGAAGCATGAGCGCTTCGCCTTGGCTTTGGTCTTGCTTGGCTGCCCCTTGCGACCTTTAAGCGCCATCTTGAAGCGCTTAATGATGAGGGCCATCTCCTCATCATTGAGTCCGGCCGCCTCAACTTGCGCCACCTTGCTCGGTAGCGCCTCCTTGCTCCTTGTTGCCTTGAGAGCAATGGGTTGAGGCTCATGACTAGGACCGTTCAACGCGTCGTCCACGTATCTTGCCTCCTTGATCATCATTCGCCCGCTTACGAATTTCCCAAGAACTTCTTCGGGCGACATCTTGGTGTACCTGGGATTTTCACATATATTGTTCACCAAATGAGGATCAAGAACGGTAAATGACCTTAGCATTAGGCGGACGACGTCGTGGTCCGTCCATCGCGTGCTCCCGTAGCTCCTTATTTTGTTGATAAGGGTCTTGAGCCGGTTGTATGTTTGTGTCGGCTCCTCGCCCCTTATCATCGCGAACCGTCCAAGCTCGCCCTCCACCAACTCCATTTTGGTGAGCAAGGTGACGTCGTTTCCCTCATGAGAGATCTTGAGGGTGTCCCAGATCTGCTTGGCATTGTCCAAGCCGCTCACCTTGTGATACTCGTCCCTGCACAAAGAGGCTAGCAACACAGTAGTAGCTTGTGCATTTTTATGAATCTGTTCATTAATAAACACAGGGCTATCCGAGCTATCAAATTTCATTCCACTTTCCACAATCTCCCAAATGCTTGGATGGAGAGAAAACAGGTGAGTACGCATTTTGTGGCTCCAAAATCCGTAATCCTCTCCATCAAAGTGAGGGGGCTTGCCAAGTGGAATGGGGAGCAATTGAGCATTTGAACTATACGGGATGCGCGAATAATCGAAAGAAAAGTTTGAGTTAACCGTCTTTCGTCTATCGTAGTCGTCGTCGTCCTTTTGGGAGGAGGAAGATTCGTCGCTGTCGTAGTAGACAATTTCCTTGATGCGCCTTGTCTTCTTCTTCCTCCCGTCTTTTCTTTTGTGGCCCGAGCCTGAGTCGGTGGGCTTGTCATCATTGGGCTCGTTGACGAAGGACTCCTTCTCCTTGTCGTTGATCACCATCCCCTTGCCTTTAGGATCCATCTCTTCAGGCGGTTAGTCCCTTTCTTGAAGAGAACGACTCTGATACCAATTGAGAGCACCTAGGGGGGGTGAATAGGTGATCCTGTAACACTTCAAAAACTTAAGCCACAAAACTTGGTTACTTGTTAGCACAGTAATATGCCAAGTGGCTAGAGAAGGATCTCAACACAACACAATAACCAAGAGATATCAATCACAGAGATGGCACAGTGGTTATCCCGTGGTTCGGCCAAGACCAACGCTTGCCTACTCCACGTTGTGGCGTCCCAACGGACGAGGGTTGCAATCAACCCCTCTCAAGCGGTCCAAAGACCAACTTGAATACCACGGTGTTGCTTTGCTTCTCTTAATCCCGTTTGCGAGGAATCTCCACAGCTTGGAGCCTCTCGCCCTTACACAAGATGTTCACGAAGAATCACAGAGCAAGGGAGGGATTAGCAACTCACACACGACACAAAGATCACAGCGAATACGCACACGCAAAACCCAGACTTGAGCTCAAGAGACTAACACACTAGAACGGAGCTCAAATCACTAAAATGTCGAACACGTGCGCAAGAATGAAGTGTGAGTGATCAATGATGCTCAAAGGATGCTTGGTGTCCTCCTCCATGCGCCTAGGGGTCCCTTTTATAGCCCCAAGGCAGCTAGGAGCCGTTGAGCACAAATTTGGAAAGCCATTCTTGCCTTCTGTCATCGGGGGCACCGGACAGTCCGGTGCACACCGGACACTGTCCGGTGCCCGATTTCCTTCCTTAAATAGAGAAGCCGACCGTTGGCAGCCTGAGAGCCGTTGGCGCACCGGACATGTCCGGTGCACACCGGACAGTCCGGTGCCGTCTTCTAGCCGTTGGCTCGGCCACGTGTCCCGCGCAGATTGCGCGGCCGACCGTTGGCCCGGCCGACCGTTGGCCCACCGGACAGTCTGGTGCACACCGGACAGTCCGGTGATTTTTAGCCGTACGTCGCCGGTGAATTCCCGAGAGCAGCCACTTTGCTCGAGCCAGCCTGGCGCACCGGACACTGTCCGGTGCACCACCGGACACTGTCCGGTGCACCACCGGACAGTCCGGTGCTCCCAGACTCAGCAGATCCTTGGCTGCTCGAGCCAAGACATTTCCAATTGGATTTTTCCTGTTTCCAGCACTTAGACACAATACATTAGTCCATAAAACAATGTACTAAGTCTGAGAAACATACCTTAATTCTTGATTTGTACTTTGTCCACCTTTTTACACTTAGGTACTTGTGTTGGACACTAAATCACCAAAATACTTAGAAATGGCCCAAGGGCACATTTCCCTTTCAAGCGCCTCGAACACTGAAGACTCCATGTATTGGGCCTCGATGCGCTACGCGACCTTCTCCCTCACGGTGTCGAAGAGCTTCGCCCCAAACACAGTGGACTGTGAAACTAGGATGCATTGGTGAGTGGGGAACAGATGCCCACCCACACCGAATGTCACGTTCGTGCATTGGGCGTTCTCTAGCATTTCTTTGAGGTCCTAGTGCAACTTTGGTTGTGGGACAACTACGACGGCAGCGCCCGCGTCTTCAGTACGACATTGTGTGGTCATCATTTACGTGATGAGATTGAACCGGTGTTCCCAGGCGGGAAACGAGGCCTTGGCTAGCAGATCTGGTTTTTACCATGTGCTTCCTTACCATGAATGTCGGCTCCACATATGCGTTTGCACATGGCCAGTTCCTATCTAAGATGTCGTCGAGGTGCGTAACGAGGAGCGTATCGCCACTAGCTGCCACTTGGCCATTCGAGGAGCCACCAAGTTTAGGCCTACCATTAACCTGTAGGAAACAGGTGACGCCTAAGAGGGGGTGAATTAGGTCTTCTAAAACTTTTACTAAACTAGGCCACAAATAAATCCCTAGAGCAAAACCTATGCAAATAATCAAACTAGAAAGTGCAAACTAGGTTTTGTCTAAGTGTTGCTATCTCTACCGCAATGGCTAAGTTTCAATCTACACTAAATAAGTATGTATACAAGAATGAAACTTAAATGCTTAATATAAATGCGGAAACTTAAAGAGCAAAGTAGAGAAGCAAACTCTCGTGGATGACGCCGGTATTTTTACCGAGGTATCCGGAACCACGCAAGGTCCCGACTAATCCTCGTTGGTGCTCCTACGCAAAGGGAAGCCCACGCGAGGGCCAAGCACCACGGTTGAGTAACTCCGTAGAGAGCCGCGGGCCTTCTCCACGTGCAAGTGGTGCTCCGCTTCCGGCTCCTCTCGGACGCTCCCCGCCGTCTCCACTATCGAGCTTTCGGCCGAAACGTCGCGGGCCTCGTTCCCTTCGGTACACGGTGGCGGCCGTGACACAAACGCGGTTGTCACGGTCTCGCAAGACTCTCGCCCCACTTGGTACAATTACAACGGCCCGCGCAAGAGCCGAGGGGTTGTGTGGTTTGTCTAAACTCACTCAACTAACTAGGATTCACCTAGAGCAAGCGCTAATACGGTCTAACTAACCTAAGCACTTCGCAAAGCACCTACGCTAATCACCGAGTGATTCTATTAAGCACTTGGGTGTTTGAGCACTTGGAAATGTCTACAATATGCCTTGGTATGTTGCTTGGGCTCCCACACCTCTAAATGGCCGGTTGGGTGAAGTATATATAGGCCCCAACTCCAAAATAGCCGTTGGAGAAAAGCTGCTATTCTCTGCGGCACACCAGATAGTCCGGTGGTGCATCGGACAGCGCAATGTAGCCTGTCCGATGCGCCTAGTCGTTGCTCTGTCAGAGAAGGTGACCATTGGCGCCGCAGGCTTTCCACACCGGACAGTCCGGTGCTCTCACCGGACAGTCCGGTGGTCTTCTCTCCGGGTGCCACCTGGAACTAGCCGTTGGGCTACAGTTCCCTGGTGCACCGGACAGTCCGGTGCTCCACGCACAGACAGTCTGCAGGCAGCACACTTGGACTTTTCTTGGATCTTTTTAATGTATTCTTTTGAGGTGTTGCTTTCCCCAATTCCTTAGTCTAAGTAAATCTTGCATCCTGTGAACTACAAACACTAGAAAACTTATTAGTTTACGGATTGTGTTGACCATCAAACACCAAAACTCAATTAGCCAAATGGCCCGGGGTCCATTTTCCTTACATAACCGTTCATTGATTTCCCTACACAAGGTATGGAGGTCATTATCTAGATTGGCTAATCCAATGTGATGTGTGATCGAGCTAGGCAGTTTCACCCGTGTCGATTAAGGGGGGCGATGAGGTGGTACAACTACCTGTTCCTACCATCATGATCTTGGGTTAGCCTCATCGGAGTATTATTTGACCCTTTGAAGACCGGATAGTTTATTATATGAGTTACTGTGCTGTCTAATTAACTTATCACTTATTCTCACAAAAAATCTAAAATGTCTGATCTCAAACTTGCACTAATCCACTTTGCAGCTAGAACATCAAACACGTAGAAAGTACTCACCTCTTCTAGAGAGGGCTTTGTTGCCTAGCGGAAGTGATTTGACTCTGCATGAATGGAAGTCGGTTCTGAAAGTCGCCTAGAGGAGGGTGAATAGGGCAAAACTGAAATTTACAAAGTTAATCACAACTACAAGCCGGGTTAGCGTTAGGAATATAAGCGAGTCCGAGAGAGAGGGTGGAAAATAAATCGCAAGCAAATAAAGAGTGAGACACAAGGATTTGTTTTACCGAGGTTCGGTTCTTGCAAACCTACTCCCTGTTGAGGTGGTCACAAAGACCGGGTCTCTTTCAACCCTTTCCCTCTCTCAAACGGTCACTTAGACCGAGTGAGCTTCTCTTCTCAATCACACGGGACACTAAGTCCCCGCAAGGACCACCACACAATTGGTGTCTCTTGCCTTGGTTACAATTGAGTGATTCACAAGAAAGAATGAGAAAGAAAAGAAGCAATCCAAGCGCAAGAGCTCAAATGAACACAAATGTCACTCTCTCTAGTCACTATTTGATTTGGAGTGATTCCGGACTTGGGAGAGGATTTGATCTCTTTGGTTGTGTCTAGAATTGAATGTTATAGCTCTTGTAATGTGTTGGAAGGTGGAGAACTTGGATGCAATGAATGGTGGGGTGGTTGGGGTATTTATAGCCCCAACCACCAAACTAGCCGTTTGGTGGAGGCTGCTGTCGACGGGCGCACCGGACAGTCTGGTGCGCCAGCCACGTCACCCGGCCGTTAGGGTTCGACCGTTGGAGCTCTGACAGGTGGGGTCTTCTGGCTGTCCGGTGGTGCACCGGACAAGTCCTGTAGACTGTCCGGTGTGCCTGCTGCGCGTGCTCTGACCTCTGCGCGCGTAGGCGCACATTAAATGCGTTGCGGTCGACCGTTGCGCGCGAAGTAGTTGTTGCTCCGCTGACACACCAGACAGTCCGGTGTGCCACCGGACACTGTCCGGTACATACACCGAACGGTCCGGTGAATTATAGCGGAGCGGCCTCCATTTTTCCGAAGGTAGCGAGTTCAGCGTCGAGTTCCCTGGTGCACCGGACAGTCCGGTGCGCCAGACCAGGGCACACTTCGGTTGTCTTTGGCTCTCTTTGTTTGAACCCTTCCTTGGTCATTTTATTGGTCTATTGTGAACCTTTGGCACCTGTAAAACTTATAATCTAGAGCAAACTAGTTAGTCCAATTATTTGTGTTGGGCAATTCAACCACCAAAATCAATTAGGAAAAGGTGTAAGCCTATTTCCCTTTCAATCTTCCCCTTTTTGCTGATTGATGCCAACACAAACCAAAGCAAATATGGAAGTGCAGAATTGAACTAGTTTGTATAATGTAAGTGCAAAGGTTGCTTGGAATGAAACCAATAAATATTACTTACTAGATGCACATGGATGGCTTTTCTTCTTACTAACATTTTGGACCACGCTTGCACCACATGTTTTGTTTTGCAAAAAGTTTTGGAAATTCTTTTCAAAGTTCTTTTGCAAATCGTCAAAGGTAAATGAGTAAAATTTAGAGAAGCGTTTTCAAGTTTTGAAATTTTCTCCCCCTGATTCAAATGCTTTTCCTTTGACTAAACAAAACTCCCCCTTAATGAAATCTTCCTCTTAGTGTTCAAGAGGGTTTTAGATATTAATTTTGAAGAGGGTATACCAATTTGAAATTGTATCAAAATAAGATACCAATTGAAAAACTTCTTTTAATACCAAATGAAAGACTACATTTTTTTGAAATTGGTGGTGGTGCGGTCCTTTTGCTTTGGGCTAATACTCTATCCCCCTTTGGCATGAATCGCCAAAAACGGATGCTTGAGTGAAATATAAGCCCTTTTTAAAATACTCTCTCCCCCTTTGGATGGAAGTAAAGGAGTGAAGATTATACCAAAGTTGGAGAGTTAGTGCGGAGCGACGGCGAAGGATGAATGATTTGATGGAGCGGAGTGGAAACCTTGTCTTCGCCGAAGACTCCTTTTCCCTTTCAATCTATGACTTAGCATAAAATGGACTTGAAAGAACACATTAGTCATAGCACATGAAAGAGATGATCAAAGGTATACATATGAGCTATGTGTGCAAAACATCAATAAAAGTTTCTAGAATCAAGAATATTTAGCTCATGCCTAAGTTTGGTAAAGGTTTGTTCATCCAATGGCTTGGTAAAGATATCGGCTAATTGTTCTTTGGTGCTAACATATGCAATCTCGATATCCCCCTTTTGTTGGTGATCCCTTAGAAAATGATATCGAATGGCTATGTGTTTAGTGCGGCTATGCTCGACGGGATTATCCGCCATGCGGATTGCACTCTCATTATCACATAGAAGAGGAACTTTGGTTAATTTGTAACCATAGTCCCTAAGGGTTTGCCTCATCCAAAGCAATTGCGCGTAACAATGACCTGCGGCAATATACTCGGCTTCGGCGGTTGAAAGAGCCACAGAATTTTGCTTCTTTGAAGCCCAAGACACCAGAGATCTTCCCAAGAACTGGCAAGTCCCCGATGTGCTCTTTCTATTAATTTTGCACCCTACCCAATCGGCATCGGAATAACCAATTAAATCAAATGTGGATCCCCTAGGGTACCAAAGGCCAAACTTAGGAGTATAAACTAAATATCTCAAGATTCGTTTTACGGCCCTAAGGTGAGCTTCCTTAGGATTGGCTTGGAATCTTGCACACATGCATACGGAAAGCATAATATCCGGTCGTGAAGCACATAAATACAGTAAGGAACCTATCATCGACCGGTATACCTTTTGATCTATGGATTTACCTCCCGTGTCGAGGTCGAGATGCCCATTAGTTCCCATGGGTGTCTTGATGGGCTTGGCGTCCTTCATCCCAAACTTGGTTAGAATGTCTTGAATGCACTTCGTTTGGCTAATGAAGGTGCCCTCTTGGAGTTGCTTGACTTGGAATCCTAGAAAATACTTCAACTCCCCCATCATAGACATCTCGAATTTTTGTGTCATGATCCTACTAAACTCTTCACATGTAGATTCGTTAGTAGACCCAAATATAATATCATCAACATAAATTTGGCATACAAACAAATCATTTGCAAGTGTTTTAGTAAAGAGCGTAGGATCGGCTTTTCCGACTTTGAATCCATTAGCAATAAGAAAATCTCTTAGGCATTCATACCATGCTCTTGAGGCTTGCTTGAGCCCATAAAGCGCCTTAGAGAGTCTATAAACATGGTTAGGATACTCACTGTCTTCAAAGCCAGGAGGTTGCTCAACATAGACCTCTTCCTTGATTGGTCCATTGAGGAAGGCACTTTTCACGTCCATTTGATAAAGCTTGAAGCCATGGTAAGTAGCATAGGCAAGTAAAATTTGAATTGACTCAAGCCTAGCTACGGGTGCATAGGTTTCACCGAAATCCAAACCTTCGACTTGTGAGTATCCCTTGGCCACAAGTCGGCCTTTGTTCCTTGTCACCACACCATGCTCATCTTGTTTGTTGCGGAAGACCCACTTGGTTCCTACAACATTTTGGTTAGGACGTGGAACTAAATGCCATACCTCATTCCTCGTGAAGTTGTTGAGCTCCTCTTGCATCGCCATCACCCAATCCGAATCTTGAAGTGCTTCCTCTACCTTGTGTGGCTCAATAGAGGAAACAAAAGAGTAATGCTCACAAAAATGTGCAACACGAGATCTAGTGGTTACCCCCTTATGAATGTCGCCGAGGATGGTGTTGACGGGGTGATCTCGTTGGATTGCTTGGTGGACTCTTGGGTGTGGCGGTCTTGGAACTTGCTCATCCTCCTTGATCTTCTTCTTCATCATCTTGAGCCTCATCCTCATCTTGGGTTGGTGGAGATGCTTGCATGGAGGAGGATGGTTGATCTTGTGCTTGAATGGGCTCTTCAGATTCCTTAGGACACACATCCCCAATGGACATGTTCCTTAGCGCGACGCACGGAGCCTCTTCATCATCTAATTCATCAAGATCAACTTGCTCTACTTGAGAGCCGTTAGTCTCATCAAACACAATGTCACAAGAAACTTCAACTAGTCCAGTGGACTTGTTAAAGACTCTATATGACCTTGTGTTTGAATCATATCCTAGTAAAAATCCTTCTACAGCCTTAGGAGCAAATTTGGACTTTCTACCTCTTTTAACAAGTATAAAACATTTGCTACCAAAGACTCTAAAATATGAAACATTGGGCTTTTTACCGGTGAGGAGTCCGTAAGATGTCTTCTTGAGGATTCAGTGTAGATACAACTGGTTGATGGCGTAGCAAGCGGTGTTGACCGCCTCGGCCCAAAACCGATCCGAAGTCTTGTACTCATCAAGCATGGTTCTTGCCATGTCCAATAGAGTTCTATTCTTCCTTTCCACTTCGCCATTTTGTTGTGGCGTGTAGGGATAAGAGAACTCATGCTTGATGCCCTCCTCCTCAAGGAAGCCTTCAATTTGTGAATTCTTGAACTCCGTCCCATTATCGCTTCTAATTTTCTTGATCCTCAAGCTGAACTCATTTTGAGCCCGTCTCAAGAATCCCTTTAAAGTCTCTTGGGTTTGTGATTTTTCCTACAAAAAGAACACCCAAGTGAAGCGAGAATAGTCATCCACAATAACTAGACAGTACTTACTCCCGCCGATGCTTATGTAAGCGATCGGGCCAAATAGGTCCATGTGGAGGAGCTTGAGAGGCCTGTCAGTCGTCAAGATGTTCTTATGTGGATGATGAGCGCCAACTTGCTTCCCGGCTTGGCATGCGCTACAAATCCTGTTTTTCTCAAAATGAACATTGGTTAGTCCTAAAATGTGTTCTCCCTTTAGAAGCTTGTGAAGATTCTTCATACCAACATGTGCTAGTCGGCGATGCCAGAGCCAGCCCATGTTAGTCTTAGCAATTAAGCAAGTGTCGAGTTCAGCTCTATTGAAATCAACTAAGTATAGCTGACCCTCTAACACCCCCTTAAATGCTACTGAATCATCACTTCTTCTAAAGACAGTGACACCTACATCAGTAAATAGACAGTTGTAGCCCATTTTGCATAGTTGAGAAACGGAAAGCAAATTGTAATCTAAAGAATCTACAAGAAAAACATTGGAAATAGAATGGTCAGGTGATATAGCAATTTTACCCAATCCTTTGACCAAACCTTGATTTCCATCCCTGAATGTGATAGCTCGTTGGGGATCTTGGTTTTTCTCATAGGAGGAGAACATCCTTTTCTCCCCTGTCATGTGGTTTGTGCACCCGCTATCGATGATCCAACTTGAGCCCCCGGATGCATAAACCTACAAAACAAATTTAGTTCTTGATTTTAGGTACCCAAACAGTTTTGGGTCCTTTGACATTAGATACAAGAACTTTGGGTACCCAAACACAAGTCTTTGATCCCTTGTGTTTGTCCCCAACATACTTGGCAACTATTTTGCCGGATTTGTTAGTCAAAACATAGGATGCATCAAAAGTTTTAAATGAAATGCTAGGTTCATTTGATGCACTAGGATTTTTCTTCTTAGGCAATTTAGCATGAGTTGATTGCCTAGAGCTAGATGTCTCACCCTTATACATAAAAGCATGATTAGGGCCAGAGTGAGACTTCCTAGAATGAATTCTCCTAATCTTATGCTCGGGATAACCGGCAGGGTACAAAATATAACCCTCGTTATCCTGAGGCATGGGAGCCTTGCCCTTAACAAAGTTAGATAATTTTTTAGGAGGGGCATTAAGTTTAACATTGTCTCCCTTTTGGAAGCCAATGCCATCCTTGATGCCAAGGCGTCTCCCACTATAAAGCATACTACGAGCAAATTTAAGTTTTTCATTTTCTAGTTCATGCTCGGCAATTTTAGCATCTAATTTAGCTATATGATCGTTTTGTTGTTTAATTAAAGCCATATGATCATGAATAGCATCAATGTCAACATCTCTACATCTAGTGCAAATAGAAACATGCTCAATGGTAGATGTAGAGGGTTTGCAAGTTTTTAGTTCAACAATCTTAGCATGTAAAATATCATTTTCACTTCTAAGATCGGAAATGGAAGCATTGCAAACATCTAAGTCTTTAGCCTTAGCAATCAATTTTTCATTTTCAATTCTAAGGCTAGCGAGAGAGGCATTTAATTTTTCAATCTTAGCAATAGAAATAGCATGATCATTTCTAAGATTGGCATATGAATCATCACAAACATTTGAATCAACCTTAGCAATTAATCTAGCATTTTCATTTCTAAGGTTGGCAATAATATCATGGCAAGAGCTTAGCTCACTAGTTAATTTTTCACATTTTTCCATCTCTAGAGCATAAACATTCTTAACCTTAACATGCTTCTTATTTTCCTTAATTAGGACGTCCTCTTGGCTATCCAAGAGATCATCCTTATCATGAATAGTGCTAGTCAATTCATTTAACTTCTCCTTTTGTTGCATGTTAAGGTTGGCAAAAAGGGTAAATAAATCATCCTCATCATCATTAGAATTTGCCTCATCACTAGTGAGAGCACCTAGAGGGGGGGTGAATAGGTGATCCTGTAAAACTTAAACTTAAGCCACAAAAACTTGATTAAGCGTTAGCACAATAATCGCCAAGTGGCTAGAGAGGAGTCTAAGCAAGACACGATAACCACAAGAAGATCAACACAGATAGACACAATGGTTTATCCCGTGGTTCGGCCAAGTACAAAACTTGCCTACTCCACGTTGTGGCGTCCCAACGGACGAGGGTTGCAATCAACCCCTCTCAAGCAGTCCAAAGACCTACTTGAATACCACGGTGTTTTGCTTTGCTTTACTTTATCCCGCTTGCGAGGAATCTCCACAACTTGGAGTCTCTCGCCCTTACAAAGATGTTCACAAAGAAGCACGGAGTAAGGGAGGGATGAGCAACTCACACAAGACATAAAAATCACAACAAATATGCGCACACAAGACCCAGACTTGAGCTCAAGAGACTATCACGAGTTTCTCACTAGAACAGAGCTCAAATCACTAAGAATGTAGAACAAGTGCGCAAGAACGAAGTGTGAGTGATCAACTATGCTCAAAGAATGCTTGGATGTCTTCTCCATGCGCCAAGGGGTCCCTTTTATAGCCCCAAGGCAGCTAGGAGCCGTTGAGAGCATTGTAGGAAGGCAATTCTTGCCTTCTGTCGACTGGCGCACCGGACAGTCCGGTGCATCACCGGACACTGTCCGGTGCAGATTTCTTTCCTTGTTTGGCAAAGCCGACCGTTGGAGATTCAGAGCCATTGACGCACCAGACACTGTCCGGTGCACACCGGACAGTCCGGTGCTCCAATGTGACCGTTGGCTCGGCCACGCGTCACGTGCAGAATCCTTGGCCGACCGTTGCCCCGGCTGACCGTTGGCTCACCGGACAGTCTGGTGAATTATAGCCGTACGCCGTTGATGGCTTCCCGAGACCGACGACTTCGCCTGTGAACGGCTCACCGGACAGTCCAGTGATTTGTACGGATACCGTACACCACCGTCGAAGTCCTGAGAGCAGCAAGTTCGCCAGAGCCAGCCTGGCGCACCGGACACTGTCCGGTGCACCACCGGACAGTCCGGTACTGCGCAGACTTTGGCTGAACAAAGCCATCTCTTTTCCAATTCGATTTCTCCTGTTTCCAGCACTTAGACACAATACATTAGTCCATAAAACAATGTACTAAGTCTAGAAACATACCTTTTGACTTGATTTGCACTTTGTCCACCACCTTGCATAGATTAACACAAAAGCACTTGTGTTGGCACTCAATCACCAAAATACTTAGAAATGGCCCAAGGGCACATTTCCCTTTCAATCTCCCCCTTTTTGGTGATTTATGCCAACACAACAAAGAGCAACTAAAAGAAGTGCAATATCAATGCAAATGAGAACTCAAAAGTTTTGATTCAAATTTGGTATATATGGATCATACTTTGCCACCACTTGGTTTGTTTTTGCAAATCAACCTCAATTTTCTATCTCTAAGTCAAACACACTTGTAGAGACATAAAGAGAGTTGTTCCAATAGAAATTGATCACAGTATCAAAAACTCCCCCTATTTCCCATAATCAACCATTCTCCCCACAGGAGACCAACTTTTGACAAAGAGAAACAACAAGAGAGTTTTGACAAACCAAAAACTCTATTATACTATTTTCAAAATTTCTCAAGTGGTAGCTGATCCAATTATTGCTTTGGCCTTTATTTTCTCCCCCTTTGGCATCAAGCACCAAAACAGGATCAATCTTGGCCCCAGAACCCCATTGCCTCACCAAAATCTTCAAATAAGAATACAAAGGCAATAGGAGTACATGAGATGAACTTGGAATAAGTTACCCTCTCATCGGAGTGCAGTGGAAGTCTTTCATGGTCCAAGTCCACCTTTTCCCTTTCAAACCTCCTTTGAGACTAGATCAAGCAAACTCAAGCACACGGTTAGTCTCAAAGGGTCAAGTTGTAGCACAACTCCCCCTAAATATGTGCATCACTTGCAAAAGGACTTGTGAGGTCCGGGGAGTGTTTGTACAACTTGAGCACCACAAGTAAACAACAAAATGCATAAGGAACATGATCAAAGGCATAAACACATGTATGCTATAAATCAATCCAAGTTACGCAAATCTAAGACATTTAGCTCACTACGCAGCCTGCAAAAGGTCTTCTCATCTAAAGGCTTGGTAAAGATATCGGCTAGCTGGTTCTCGGTGCTAACATAAAACACTTCGATATCTCCCTTTTGCTGGTGGTCTCTCAAAAAGTGATGCCGGATGTCAATGTGCTTTGTGCGGCTGTGCTCAACAGGATTTTCCGCTATGCGGATAGCACTCTCATTGTCACATAGGAGTGGGGCTTTGCTCAGATTGTAGCCAAAGTCCCGAAGGGTTTGCCTCATCTAAAGTAGTTGCGCGCAACACTGTCCTGCGGCAACATACTTGGCCTCAACGGTGGATAGGGCAACGAAAGTTTGTTTCTTAGAATTCCATGACACCAGGGACCTTCCTAAGAATTGGCACGTCCCCGATGTACTCTTCCTATCGACCTTACATCCAGCATAGTCGGAATCTGAGTATCCAATCAAGTCAAAGTTAGACCCCTTTGGATACCAGATCCCGAAGCAAGACGTAGCGACTAAATATCTAAGAATTCGCTTCACGGCCAGTAAGTGACACTCCCTTGGATCGGATTGAAATCTAGCACACATGCATACGCTAAGCATAATATCCGGTCTACTAGCACATAAATAAAGTAAAGACCCTATCATTGACCGGTATGCCTTTTGATCAACGAACTTACCTCCTTTGTTGAGGTCGGTGTGTCCGTCGGTTCCCATCGGAGTCTTTGCGGGCTTGGCATCCTTCATCCCAAACCGCTTTAGCAAATCTTGCGTGTACTTTGTTTGGGAGATGAAGGTGTCGTCCTTGAGTTGCTTCACTTGGAACCCAAGGAAGTAGTTCAACTCGCCCATCATCGACATCTCGAATTTCTGCGTCATCACCCTGCTAAACTCTTCACAAGACTTTTGATTAGTAGAACCAAATATTATGTCATCGACATAAATTTGGCACACAAACAAATCACCATCACAAGTCTTAGTGAATAAAGTCGGATCAGCTTTCCCAACCTTGAAAGCATTAGCAATTAAAAAGTCTCTAAGGCATTCATACCATGCTCTTGGGGCTTGCTTAAGTCCATAGAGCATCTTAGAGAGCTTACATACGTGGTCGGGGTACCGTTCATCCTCGAAGCCAGGGGGTTGCTCCACGTACACCTCCTCCTTGATTGGCCCGTTGAGGAAAGCGCTCTTCACATCCATTTGGAACAACCTGAAAGAATGGTGAGCAGCATATGCTAGCAAAATATGAATTGATTATAGCCTAGCCACTAGAGCGAAAGTCTCCTCAAAGTCCAAACCTGCGACTTGGGCATAACCTTTTGCCACAAGTCGAGCCTTGTTCCTCGTCACCACCCCGTGCTCGTCCTGTTTGTTGCGGAACACCCACTTGGTTCCCACAACGTTTTGCTTGGGACGAGGCACCAGTGTCCAAACTTCATTACGCTTGAAGTTGTTGAGCTCTTCCTGCATGGCCAACACCCAGTCCGGATCTAGCAAGGCCTCTTCTACCCTAAAAGGCTCAATAGAAGAGACAAAGGAGTAATGCTCACAAAAATTAACTAATCTAGAACGAGTAGTTACTCCCTTGCTAATGTCACCCAAAATTTGGTCGACGGGATGATTCCTTTGAATCGTCGCTCGAACTTGGGTTGGAGGTGCCGGTTGTGCTTCTTCCTCCCTCACATGATCATCTTGTGCTCCCCCTTGATCACACGCCTCCTCCTGATGAACCTGTTCATCGTCTTGAGTTGGGGAATGCACCATTGTTGAGGAAGAAGGTTGATCTTGCTCTAATTGTTCTTGTGGTCGCACATCGCCAATCGCCATGGTGCGTATTGCGGCCGTTGGAACATCTTCTTCATCTACATCATCAAGATCAACAACTTGCTCTCTTGGAGAGCCATTAGTCTCGTCAAATACAACGTCGCTAGAGACTTCAACTAAACCCGATGATTTGTTGAAGACCCTATACGCCTTTGTATTTGAGTCATAACCTAATAAAAACCCTTCTACAGCTTTGGGAGCAAATTTAGAAGTTCTACCTTTCTTCACAAGAATATAACACTTGCTCCCAAATACACGAAAGTAAGACATATTGGGTTTGTTACCGGTTAGAAGCTCATACGAAGTCTTCTTGAGGAGGCGGTGAAGGTAGACCCGGTTGATGGCGTGGCAAGCCGTGTTCACGGCTTCCGACCAAAAGCGCTCGGGGGTCTTGAACTCTCCAAGCATCGTCCTCGCCATATCGATGAGCGTCCTGTTCTTCCTCTCTACCACACCATTTTGCTGTGGTGTGTAGGGAGCGGAGAATTCGTGCTTGATTCCTTCCTCCTCAAGGTACTCCTCCACTTGAAGGTTCTTGAACTCGGACCCGTTGTCGCTCCTTATCTTTTTCACCTTGAGCTCAAACTCATTTTGAGCTCTCCTTAGGAAGCGCTTGAGGGTCCCTTGGGTTTCAGATTTATCCTACAAAAAGAATACCCAAGTGAAGCGGGAAAAATTATCAACTATAACAAGACCATACTTACTTCCTCCTATACTTAGATAGGCGACGGGTCTGAAGAGGTCCATATGAAGCATCTCTAAAGGTCTTGATGTGGTCATCACATTTTTGGTGTGATGAGAGCTTCCCACCTGTTTGCCTGCTTGACAAGCTGCACAAGGTCTATCTTTTTCGAAATGCACATTAGTTAGACCTATCACGTGTTCTCCCTTTAGAAGCTTGTGAAGGTTCTTCATCCCCACATGTGCTAAGCGGTGATGCCACAACCAGCCCATGCAAGTCTTAGCAATTAAGCATGCATCTAGACCGGCCTCTTCTTTTGCAAAATCAACCAAATAAAGTTTGCCGTCTAGTACACCCTTAAAAACTAGTGAACCATCACACCTTCTAACGACATACACATCTACATTTGTGAATAGACAATTATATCCCATATTACAAAGTTGACTTACAGATAACAAATTATATCCAAGTGACTCAACTAAAAACACATTAGAAATAGAGTGCTCGGACGAAATAGCAATTTTACCTAACCCTTTCACCTTGCCTTGGTTCCCATCACCGAATATTATTGAATCTTGGGGATCCTTGTTCTTAACGTAGGAAGAGAACATCCTCTTCTCTCCCGTCATGTGGTTTGTGCATCCGCTGTCGATAATCCAGCTTGAGCCCCCGGATGCATAAACCTGCAAGGCAAATTTAAGCTTGGGTCTTAGGTACCCAACTCTTGTTGGGTCCTACAAGGTTAGTCACAATAGTCTTAGGGACCCAAATGCAAGTTTTGTCTCCCTTACATTTGGCCCCTAACTTCCTAGCAATTACCTTCTTATCCTTTCTACAAATAGCAAATGAAGCATTGCAAGCATGATATATTGTCGAAGGTTCATTAATTTTCCTAGGAACATTAACAACATTTCTCCTAGGCATATGATGAACAACATTTCTCCTAGACATATCTCTACCATGCATATAGGAAGAACTAGAAGCAAACATGGCATGAGAATCAAAAGCATCATAACTTCTATAGGCATTCCTAGAATGTCTCCTATCGTGATACATGAAAGCATGGTTCTTTTTAGCAATACTAGCCATAGGGGCCTTCCCTTTCTCCTTGGCGGAGATGGGAGCCTTATGGCTTGTTAAGTTCTTGGCTTCCCTCTTGAAGCCAAGTCCATCCTTAATTGAGGGGTGTCTACCAATCGTGTAGGCATCCCTTGCAAATTTTAACTTATCAAATTCACTCTTGCTAGTCTTAAGTTGGGCATTAAGACTAGCTAGTTCATCATTTAACTTTGCAATAGACACTAGGTGTTCACTACAAGCATCAACATTAAAATCTTTACACCTAGTGCAAATCACAACATGTTCTACACAAGAGTTAGATCTATTTGCTACTTCTAGTTTAGCATTTAAATCATTGTTAACATCTTTTAAACTAGAAATTATCTCATGGCAAGTAGATAGTTCACAAGAAAGCATTTCATTCCTTTTGATTTCTAAAGCAAGGGATTTTTGAGCCTCTACAAACTTATCATGTTCTTCATATAAAAGATCCTCTTGCTTCTCTAATAATCTATTCTTATCATTTAAGGCATCAATTAATTCGTTAATCTTATCAACCTTGGTTCTATCTAGACCCTTGAATAAACAAGAATAATCTATTTCATCATCATCACTAGACTCATCCTCACTTGAAGAAGCATAAGTAGTATTGTCTCGAGTACATACCTTCTTCTCCTTCGCCATGAGGCATGTGTGACGCTCGTTGGGGAAGAGGGATGACTTGTTGAAGGCGGTGGCGGCGAGCCCTTCATTGTCGGAGTCGGATGACGAACAATCCGAGTCCCACTCCTTGCCAAGGTGTGCCTCGCCCTTAGCCTTCTTGTATGCCTTTTTCTTCTCCCTCTTGTTCCCTTGTTCCTGATCACTATCATTATCGGGACAGTTAGCGATAAAATGACCAATCTTACCACATTTGAAGCATGAGCGCTTCCCCTTTGTCTTGGTCTTGCTTGGCTGCCCCTTGCGACCCTTTAGCGCCGTCTTGAAGCGCTTGATGATGAGAGTCATCTCTTCATCATTGAGCCCTGCCGCCTCAACTTGCGCCACCTTGCTAGGTAGCGCCTCCTTGCTCCTCATTGCCTTGAGAGCAATAGTTTGAGGCTCTTGGATTGGTCCATTTAGTGCATCGTCGACGTATCTTGCTTCCTTGATCATCATCCGCCCGCTTACAAATTTCCTAAGAATTTCTTCGGGCGACATCTTGGTGTACCTAGGATTCTCACGAATATTGTTCACAAGATGTGGATCAAGGACAGTAAAGGACCTTAGCATTAGGCGGACAACGTCGTGGTCCGTCCATCACGTGCTTCCGTAGCTCCTTATTTTGTTGACAAGGGTCTTGAGCCGGTTGTACGTTTGGGTTGGCTCCTCACCCCTTATCATCGCGAATCTCCCAAGTTCGCCTTCCACCAACTCCATTTTGGTGAGCATGGTGACGTCGTTTCCCTCATGAGAGATCTTGAGGGTGTCCCAGATCTGCTTGGCATTGTCCAACCCGCTCACCTTATGGTATTCGTCCCTGCACAATGAAACTAGAAGAACAGTAGTCGCTTGTGCATTTTTGTGGATTTGCTCGTTAATGAACATGGGACTATCAGTACTGTCAAATTTCATTCCACTCTCTACTATCTCCCATATGCTCGGATGGAGAGAGAACAAGTGACTACGCATTTTGTGACTCCAAAATCCGTAGTCCTCTCCATCAAAGTGAGGAGGTTTGCCAAGTGGAATGGAGAGCAAATGAGCATTTGTACTTTGCGGAATACGAGAGTAATCGAAAGAAAAGTTCGAATTGACCGTTTTCCGTTTCTCGTAGTCGTAGTCATCCTTTTAGGAAGAAGAGGACTCGTCGTTGTCGTCGTAGTAGACGATCTCCTTGATGTGCCTCGTCTTCTTCTTCTTCCCATCTTTTCGTTTGTGGCCCGAGCCCGAGTCGGTAGGCTTGTCGTCTTTCGGCTCGTTGACGAAGGACTCCTTCTCCTTATCATTGATCACGATCCCCTTTCCCTTAGGATCCATCTCTTCGGGCGATTAGTCCCTTCGTGAAGAGAACGGTTCTGATACCAATTGAGAGCACCTAGAGGGGGGGGGGTTGAATAGGTGATCCTGTAAAACTTAAACTTAAGCCACAAAAACTTGATTAAGCGTTAGCACAATAATCGTCAAGTGGCTAGAGAGGAGTCTAAGCAAGACACGATAACCACAAGAAGATCAACACAAATAGACATAGTGGTTTATCCCGTGGTTCGGCCAAGTACAAAACTTGCCTACTCCACGTTATGGCGTCCCAACGGACGAGGGTTGCAATCAACCCCTCTCAAGCGGTCCAAAGACCTACTTGAATACCACGGTGTTTTGCTTTGCTTTACTTTATCCCGCTTGCGAGGAATCTCCACAACTTGGAGTCTCTCGCCCTTACAAAGATGTTCACAAAGAAGCACGGAGTAAGGGAGGGATGAGCAACTCACACAAGACACAAAAATCACAACAAATACGCACACACAAGACCCAGACTTGAGCTCAAGAGACTATCACGAGTTTCTCACTAGAACAGAGCTCAAATCACTAAGAATGTCGAACAAGTGCGCAAGAACGAAGTGTGAGTGATCAACTATGCTCAAAGAATGCTTGGATGTCTTCTCCATGCGCCAAGGGGTCCCTTTTATAGCCCTAAGGCAGCTAGGAGCCGTTGAGAGCATTGTAGGAAGGCAATTCTTGCCTTCTGTCGACTGGCGCACCGGACTGTCCGGTGCGGATTTCTTTCCTTGTTTGGCGAAGCCGACCGTTGGAGATTCAGAGCCGTTGGCGCACCGGACAGTCCGGTGCTCCAATGTGACCGTTGGCTCGGCCACGCGTCACGCGCGGAATCCTCGGCCGACCGTTGCCCCGGCTGACCGTTGGCTCACCGGACAGTCCGGTGCCTCACCGGACAGTCCGGTGAATTATAGCCGTACGCTGTTGATGGCTTCCCGAGACCGACGACTTCGCCTGTGAACGGCTCACCGGACAGTCCGGTGCACCACCGGACAGTCCGGTGATTTATACCGTACACCGCCGTCGAAGTCCCGAGAGCAGCAAGTTCGCCAGAGCCAGCCTGGCGCACCGGACACTGTCCGGTGCACCACCAGACACTGTCAGGTGCACCACCGGACAGTCCGGTACTGCGCAGACTTTGGCTGAACAAAGCCATCTCTTTTCCAATTCGATTTCTCCTGTTTCTAGCACTTAGACACAATACATTAGTCCATAAAACAATGTACTAAGTCTAGAAACATACCTTTTGACTTGATTTGCACTTTGTCCACCACCTTGCATAGATTAACACAAAAGCACTTGTGTTGGCACTCAATCACCAAAATACTTAGAAATGGCCCAAGGGCACATTTCCCTTTCAACTAGAGGTGGCATATTTAGTGTAGGATTTAGATTTAACCTTCTTCTTTTTGCCATCCTTTGCCATGAGGCATTTGTGGCCGACGTTGGGGAAGAGAAGTCTCTTGTTGACGGCGATGTTGGCGGCGTCCTCGTCGGAGGAGGAGTTGGTGGAGCTCTCGTCGGAGTCCCACTCGCGGCACACATGGGCATCGCTGCCCTTCTTCTTGTGGTACCTCTTCATTCCTTTCTTCTCCCCTTCTTGTCGTCGCCCCTGTCACTGTCACTAGAAATGGGACATTTTGCTATAAAGTGACTGGGCTTACCACACTTGTAGCAAACCTTCTTTGAGCGGGGCTTGTAGTCCTTCCCCCTCCTTTGCTTGAGGATTTGTCGAAAGCTTTTAATGATTAAAGCCATCTCCTCATTGTCGAGCTTTGAGGTGTCGATGGGGAGCCTACTTGGTGTAGACTCTTACTTCTTTTCCTCCGTTGCCTTGAATGCGACGGGTTGTGCCTCAGGCGTGGAGGAGGTTCCTGTAACACCCTAAAGTTCAATCTTGTAAAGACAAAGAAAAATTCTCAAAGATTTTAAATCAAAACACCTTTCCTTAAAGATAATCATAATTTAGGAGTTTTCACTCATGAGTATGTTAAAAAAAAATACATAATTAAAGATACTTAGATAATCTAAATTGCCTTTGGGTTAGGATATATAAAAGAATTATGGTTAAACTATTTCTTAACATATATAAGTCTACAATATAAATTTGATTTTCCTAGAAGTAATAAGGTAGGGATTATTCTACTATATGATTAAAAGCTTGTCTAAAAGAACTAAAATAAATAAAGAAATATATAAAATATGTTTTTGCACATTATGCTAAAAGTTCTATATGTGTATCCAAATTAAGTGTTTGAACTTTAAACTTGTGTTGATTTGAAATTCAAATGGAAAGGAAAAATAGAAAATAAATGGGAAAGGGAGAAAAGAGAAAGAAATATTATAAAATACAAGATAAATTCATAAATGAATAGATCCTATATTGGTAAGTTCAAATTGAATATATAAACTGAGAATAAACTTGCCACAAAGTTTGAATTTGGATTTAAGTTTGAATTTGAAAAGAGAAGGGATATAAAACAAAAATATAAATAATATATATAAACAAGTATATTCAGAATTAATATCCCTAACTTCACAAAAATAAATTGAAACAATGAGCCATAGAGATTTGAATTTAAGTTTGAATTCAAATTGGATTTGAAAAATGGAGAAAAGAAAATAGAAAAGAAAAAGAAAAAGAATAAAAACCCTAACTGGGCCAGCTACCTAGAATTCGGCCCACCTAAGGATTCCCTACCGCGCGCGTGGCCCATTCCACAATCGGGCGCCGACACGCGGGCCCCACGGGCAGCCTCTCATCCCTCCCGCGCGCTCTCGTTGTCTCGCTGACATGCGGGGCCCTCTGCCCAGTCTCATCCCGCGCTCGCCTGCTCTCCCTCTCTCTGGTTCGCGGGACCGCGTTGTCAGGGTCTTTCCCCTTCCTTCGCCGCTCGGCTCAGGCGAGCTCGGTCGCGGCGGGCGATGTGAAATCCGGGAAGCGCGGTCACAGTCGGGATTCACCGTCATCTCCTCGGCCGAACTTCACAAGATATGCGCTGACCCGAACAAACGACCTCGCGCGCCCAGGAACAACCCGCTCATGGCGCGCGGTGTCCGTGGTCGTTTTGCTCGCGCGAAATTCACGCCGTGGGCGGAGCTAACGGCCGTGCACATCGCGCGGACTTATCCCCTCCTCCGAGCTATAAAACCCGAGCGCCCGTGACCCTGAGCCATAGCCCTTTGCAAGCCGGACACCGAGAGAGAAAGGAGGGGAGCGCCGCCGCCGAGGACAGCCGTTGTCGGGGGGCCTGGACTCTCGAAATCAGGTCGTGGAGTGTCGCTTCTACCTGGGGAAGCCGTCTGTGCCATTGATTTGAGTCGAACGCCGCCGTGACTCGAGCAATTGCTCGTCGCACTTCGATCTCCGCCGCTCGCCGTGGTCGGGCACCATCTCGGTACGATTGCCGGTAAGTATCCGTCCATCGTGTTCGCTTTTGTTCCCGCATCGTGTAAAGCCATTTGGATTCGAGGATTGGGCGCTGGGACCAAGGGCTCGCTTCGCCGGCGAGGTTCTCCACCGCGGTGGGCGTCCGGCGTCGCCGTCGTAGGGGTGTGGTTGGGGACGATGTCCCCTGGTCGCTGGATCTTTAGCAAACGGCCAGGATTAGAGTTGCGTAACGCTTCAACATGAATGAATCCATGTCGTTCGCCTTTGATCGGACGGTTCGGGGAGGATTAAGCTTCATAAAATCAGGGTCGTTGGATTCCGATCCTGCGGCTACCAGCGCGTACCGGTTCGGGCGGGGGAGTGATTTAATCTGGGTCGTGGATAACGGATCGGACGGCTCATAATAGATCCTACCCTTTCGGCCATGCCATTATGCAAAAGAGACCCCGACCTTTTAAGAAAACAACCCGCCGTCCACCGCGGGTGAAGCCTGAGTCTTAGGGAAACTTACCCCGAGCCCCCTGCAGTTTCTTATAATTGAGGCCCAGTCCAGAGAGGTTATAAAATCATAGAAAATAATTTAGAAAATGATTTTTAGTGTTAAAATAAATCCAGAAACTTATTTAATTCATAACTAATTCATTTTAGCTCCAAATTGAGTCATTCCAATTCCTAAAATTTTGTAATAATATTCTTCATCATTTAGTGTCTTTGTTTTGACATGAACTCTGTCAGAAAATTTATTTATCATTTAATCATATTTTAATCACATTAAACCTTAGGAAAATCATAACTTGAATTCTACAACTCCAAAATTAATAATTCTTTTTCCTGTGATCTTATTTTAATATGTAGATTATTAATATGTATTTTGCATATATGTTTGGTGTAATGTTAATCTTGCCTATATCATGTATGTTTGTATTGCTACGACTAGCAGTGAGGTCACGAGGATCTGAAGATCATCCTGGTACCTGGATTCTCAAGGCCCAGGCAAGTTGTGCCCTTGAACACTTCTTTTTACCTACTCATGTTCTGATTAATCATAATGATCTGCATAGGTTAATTTTGATGGGACCCAATAGGTTACCTAGTTTGATTATCTTTATACCTTGTTCACCACTAAATTTCTGGGTAGTACTTGCTAGTGCTTTATGTGGTTTTGGGTATGGAGATACAATATTCATGGTTACACTTTTGTTATCAGTTGTTATTTATTGTTCATGTTGAGATCATTATGTTAATTGGAACATGGAGCGACCACCCGGGAAAACAGTGCTACCACAAGGGTAGTATGGGATGCCCTTGGCTGATTAATTAGGAAAGCTAGTGGAAGACTACCTTACCCGAAAGGGGCAAGGGCAGTAGGGGAGAGGTCAGTGCGGGAAGTGCCCTCGGGAGGATTTTGCTGCGATGGCGGTCCTGCAAGGGATTCCTGTACTGGATCTTCCTATAAACTGTAGCGGGTTTTCGGAAGCTAGTGGAACTTTGTAAAGGCCTCGTAGTGCTACCCTGCCTCACTTCCTTGGTAGAGGTGTATGGGATTCATGACCCCTTGGCAGATGGGTAACACGGCTTGTGGGTAAAGATGCGCAACCTCTGCAGAGTGTAAAACTGGTATACTAGCCGTGCTCACGGTCATGAGCAGCTCGGACCCTCACATGATTAAATTATGGAACTTAAATTCAATTTGTCATATGCATTGCATTGCAGGTGATGTTGTTATCACTTCTGTTCTACTATTTAACTGGGTTGGTATTTACTTACACTTAGTAACTGCTAATAAAATTTTTGACCAACTTTAAAAGCAATGCTCAGCTCTAACCATCTTCTTTGGTAAGCCTTACACTTCACGTGAGCTCCCACCTTTGGCGAGTTCATGCACATTATTCCCCACAACTTGTTGAGCGATGAACGTATGTGAGCTCACTCTTGCTGTCTCACATACACCACAGGTCAAGACCAGGTACTGCAGGATGATGCTCAAGGAGGATGCTGTGATGAGTTCGTGAGTGGTCTAGGTCGTCGTCTCCCAGTCAACTTTTGGGTTGCTGGACCGTTGTCTCCTTATAATGTAACTATTTATTTTGTATAGAACTCCTGTTATATATAAAGATGTGACATTCGATCCTGTGCCACTTTACATCATATGTTTGAGACTTGGTCCCAGCATACCTGGTGTTTATGTTAACCCCGGGTTTTGGACCCCTAAAATCCGGGTGTTACAGAAGTGGTATCAGAGGAATGTTGACTGTAGGACGAAACCTAGATAGAACTGGACAACCATTATTCACTTACCTCTGCTACTCTGATTCTTTCTAAACTTTTCTTAATCTTTTCTCATCTATTTCCGCTTTACTCTGATTATTCTTACCTTTATTTTCTTTCTAAAGACAAACTTGGATTTCACACTTTGAAATCCTGTACCTAAAGTGACTTTAGGAATAGGAGACCTATTCTTAGGAACAAAAACAAAACTATTTTCATAGATATCTATGGACTTGAATGTTTGTTCTTATGATACTTGTTTGATTTGGATCTTTGATTGAGTGTGATGGGTTGTGGAGTAATGTCCACAATTACATCTGCATATACATCTAGGTATAAAGGATAGCATTTGTAAGATAACTAGACAAACTAGATTATCCCCTTAGAAAATATAGGTAGTATTCCGTATCTATCTCATCTTAACATATTCTATCTTACCTTTGGACATTCACCTCGTACAACTAATTACCCTAGTCTTGACATAGAATATCTGGCCCAGCCCTGCCAAAGAAGTTTCAGTACATAACCAACTATTAGCTTATTCATTCTGTCTACTAAATGATTCCCTTGCAAAGCTATCTTACCAATATGCTTCTAACTTAGATGGTCAATACCAGGCGGGGTGGTGGAATTGATTTACCTGCTAACCGACAACCTCAACCACAGTCAGCAGCAATGAATCCTCCTAATCCTCCACAAGGCGGAGTTGATCCACTAGTCGCAGCTCAGATGAGAATGATGCAGCAAATGGCGGACACTATGGCAGATATGCGCACCCAAATGCAGCAAGAACGCCAAGAAATGCACCAGGAAAGAGAGGATGCACGTCGCGAAATGCGCCAAGAACGGGAAGAAATACGCCAGGAGAGGAGGGTACAACAACAACAGCTGCAGCAACAACTTCAACAACAGCAGCAACAACAACAAATGCCATTGCCTCCACCACCTGTTCCACCCCGGGACAAGCACCGGGAATTCATGAGCCACAAACCACCAACCTTCTCCAACTCCGCAGATCCACTGCAAGCAGATGACTGGTTAAAGTCCATCGAGAAGATGCTCAACATAGCCCAGTGCTCGGATCGAGAGAAAGTACTCTATGCTTCAGGTCGTCTTGCTGGTCCCGCTGCAGATTGGTGGGATGCGTACTGTGCAGCTCATGCTGCTGCCGATACAATTACCTGGGAAGAATTCTCCGCACAATTCAGGAGTTACCATATTCCTGCTGGACTCATGAAGATTAAGAGGAAGGAGTTTCTATCTCTCAAGCAAGGAAGTATGTCCGTGAGTGAATATAGGGACAAATTCATTCAGTTATCTCGATATGCTCCCAGAGATGTTGAAGATGATGAGCAAAAGCAGGAGCTCTTTCTGGATGGATTGATTGGACCCTTGCAATATCAACTGGTATCGCACACATTCCCATCTTTCCAAAGACTATTGGATAAAGCTATTGCTGTAGAAAACAAGAGGAGTATATTTGGAGAGAAAAGAAAGGCTATCAACCAAGGACAGGCTGGAAGCAGTTCCCGTCCTCGCTATACCACCACTCCCAATACACCAGCTAGTGGCAGTTCTGGACAACAAACTCAACAGACACCAACTGCTCCTCCAAAGGCAAGCACTCCAGTGGGATCCATTGCTCCCAACACAACCGCCATCAGGACATGCTTCAAATGTGGACAACCGGGACACTATGCCAACTACTGTCCCAACAGAGCTGCCTACACTACACCGGCTCCGATGAAGCAAGGACAAGCCTCGGCAGGAAAGAGTCAGCCCCTATCCATCAACCGGGGATATGCCCATCATACAGAAGTAGAAGCTGAACCCGGTGAACTTGAAATTCAAATTCAAGAAGAAGAGCCAGTTGGAGACGAAATAGTCGGTGAAGAAGTCAACGAGCAACAAGAATAAAGAGATAAACATAGATATAGATACATATATATATATTTTACTATTTGTAAGACCTAAATATTAGTTTAGCTAGTAGTAGTATTTTACTATTTTAGTAATAATAATAAGGTCCATTTGACCCTGTGTTTTGCTAATAAGATATGCATCATGCCGAGATTTTGTTTATGCATATGTGTTGAATCAATATGAACATGCACCCTTTTTCCTTACAAATCTCGAGGACGAGATTATTTTTAAGGGGGGTAGGATTTGTAACACCCTAAAGTTCAATCTTGTAAAGACAAAGAAAAATTCTCAAAGATTTTAAATCAAAACACCTTTCCTTAAAGATAATCATAATTTAGGAGTTTTCACTCATGAGTATGTTAAAAAAAAATACATAATTAAAGATACTTAGATAATCTAAATTGCCTTTGGGTTAGGATATATAAAAGAATTATGGTTAAACTATTTCTTAACATATATAAGTCTACAATATAAATTTGATTTTCCTAGAAGTAATAAGGTAGGGATTATTCTACTATATGATTAAAAGCTTGTCTAAAAGAACTAAAATAAATAAAGAAATATATAAAATATGTTTTTGCACATTATGCTAAAAGTTCTATATGTGTATCCAAATTAAGTGTTTGAACTTTAAACTTGTGTTGATTTGAAATTCAAATGGAAAGGAAAAATAGAAAATAAATGGGAAAGGGAGAAAAGAGAAAGAAATATTATAAAATACAAGATAAATTCATAAATGAATAGATCCTATATTGGTAAGTTCAAATTGAATATATAAACTGAGAATAAACTTGCCACAAAGTTTGAATTTGGATTTAAGTTTGAATTTGAAAAGAGAAGGGATATAAAACAAAAATATAAATAATATATATAAACAAGTATATTCAGAATTAATATCCCTAACTTCACAAAAATAAATTGAAACAATGAGCCATAGAGATTTGAATTTAAGTTTGAATTCAAATTGGATTTGAAAAATGGAGAAAAGAAAATAGAAAAGAAAAAGAAAAAGAATAAAAACCCTAACTGGGCCAGCTACCTAGAATTCGGCCCACCTAAGGATTCCCTACCGCGCGCGTGGCCCATTCCACAATCGGGCGCCGACACGCGGGCCCCACGGGCAGCCTCTCATCCCTCCCGCGCGCTCTCGTTGTCTCGCTGACATGCGGGGCCCTCTGCCCAGTCTCATCCCGCGCTCGCCTGCTCTCCCTCTCTCTGGTTCGCGGGACCGCGTTGTCAGGGTCTTTCCCCTTCCTTCGCCGCTCGGCTCAGGCGAGCTCGGTCGCGGCGGGCGATGTGAAATCCGGGAAGCGCGGTCACAGTCGGGATTCACCGTCATCTCCTCGGCCGAACTTCACAAGATATGCGCTGACCCGAACAAACGACCTCGCGCGCCCAGGAACAACCCGCTCATGGCGCGCGGTGTCCGTGGTCGTTTTGCTCGCGCGAAATTCACGCCGTGGGCGGAGCTAACGGCCGTGCACATCGCGCGGACTTATCCCCTCCTCCGAGCTATAAAACCCGAGCGCCCGTGACCCTGAGCCATAGCCCTTTGCAAGCCGGACACCGAGAGAGAAAGGAGGGGAGCGCCGCCGCCGAGGACAGCCGTTGTCGGGGGGCCTGGACTCTCGAAATCAGGTCGTGGAGTGTCGCTTCTACCTGGGGAAGCCGTCTGTGCCATTGATTTGAGTCGAACGCCGCCGTGACTCGAGCAATTGCTCGTCGCACTTCGATCTCCGCCGCTCGCCGTGGTCGGGCACCATCTCGGTACGATTGCCGGTAAGTATCCGTCCATCGTGTTCGCTTTTGTTCCCGCATCGTGTAAAGCCATTTGGATTCGAGGATTGGGCGCTGGGACCAAGGGCTCGCTTCGCCGGCGAGGTTCTCCACCGCGGTGGGCGTCCGGCGTCGCCGTCGTAGGGGTGTGGTTGGGGACGATGTCCCCTGGTCGCTGGATCTTTAGCAAACGGCCAGGATTAGAGTTGCGTAACGCTTCAACATGAATGAATCCATGTCGTTCGCCTTTGATCGGACGGTTCGGGGAGGATTAAGCTTCATAAAATCAGGGTCGTTGGATTCCGATCCTGCGGCTACCAGCGCGTACCGGTTCGGGCGGGGGAGTGATTTAATCTGGGTCGTGGATAACGGATCGGACGGCTCATAATAGATCCTACCCTTTCGGCCATGCCATTATGCAAAAGAGACCCCGACCTTTTAAGAAAACAACCCGCCGTCCACCGCGGGTGAAGCCTGAGTCTTAGGGAAACTTACCCCGAGCCCCCTGCAGTTTCTTATAATTGAGGCCCAGTCCAGAGAGGTTATAAAATCATAGAAAATAATTTAGAAAATGATTTTTAGTGTTAAAATAAATCCAGAAACTTATTTAATTCATAACTAATTCATTTTAGCTCCAAATTGAGTCATTCCAATTCCTAAAATTTTGTAATAATATTCTTCATCATTTAGTGTCTTTGTTTTGACATGAACTCTGTCAGAAAATTTATTTATCATTTAATCATATTTTAATCACATTAAACCTTAGGAAAATCATAACTTGAATTCTACAACTCCAAAATTAATAATTCTTTTTCCTGTGATCTTATTTTAATATGTAGATTATTAATATGTATTTTGCATATATGTTTGGTGTAATGTTAATCTTGCCTATATCATGTATGTTTGTATTGCTACGACTAGCAGTGAGGTCACGAGGATCTGAAGATCATCCTGGTACCTGGATTCTCAAGGCCCAGGCAAGTTGTGCCCTTGAACACTTCTTTTTACCTACTCATGTTCTGATTAATCATAATGATCTGCATAGGTTAATTTTGATGGGACCCAATAGGTTACCTAGTTTGATTATCTTTATACCTTGTTCACCACTAAATTTCTGGGTAGTACTTGCTAGTGCTTTATGTGGTTTTGGGTATGGAGATACAATATTCATGGTTACACTTTTGTTATCAGTTGTTATTTATTGTTCATGTTGAGATCATTATGTTAATTGGAACATGGAGCGACCACCCGGGAAAACAGTGCTACCACAAGGGTAGTATGGGATGCCCTTGGCTGATTAATTAGGAAAGCTAGTGGAAGACTACCTTACCCGAAAGGGGCAAGGGCAGTAGGGGAGAGGTCAGTGCGGGAAGTGCCCTCGGGAGGATTTTGCTGCGATGGCGGTCCTGCAAGGGATTCCTGTACTGGATCTTCCTATAAACTGTAGCGGGTTTTCGGAAGCTAGTGGAACTTTGTAAAGGCCTCGTAGTGCTACCCTGCCTCACTTCCTTGGTAGAGGTGTATGGGATTCATGACCCCTTGGCAGATGGGTAACACGGCTTGTGGGTAAAGATGCGCAACCTCTGCAGAGTGTAAAACTGGTATACTAGCCGTGCTCACGGTCATGAGCAGCTCGGACCCTCACATGATTAAATTATGGAACTTAAATTCAATTTGTCATATGCATTGCATTGCAGGTGATGTTGTTATCACTTCTGTTCTACTATTTAACTGGGTTGGTATTTACTTACACTTAGTAACTGCTAATAAAATTTTTGACCAACTTTAAAAGCAATGCTCAGCTCTAACCATCTTCTTTGGTAAGCCTTACACTTCACGTGAGCTCCCACCTTTGGCGAGTTCATGCACATTATTCCCCACAACTTGTTGAGCGATGAACGTATGTGAGCTCACTCTTGCTGTCTCACATACACCACAGGTCAAGACCAGGTACTGCAGGATGATGCTCAAGGAGGATGCTGTGATGAGTTCGTGAGTGGTCTAGGTCGTCGTCTCCCAGTCAACTTTTGGGTTGCTGGACCGTTGTCTCCTTATAATGTAACTATTTATTTTGTATAGAACTCCTGTTATATATAAAGATGTGACATTCGATCCTGTGCCACTTTACATCATATGTTTGAGACTTGGTCCCAGCATACCTGGTGTTTATGTTAACCCCGGGTTTTGGACCCCTAAAATCCGGGTGTTACAGTTCCTTGCTCGATGATTTTCTTTGAGCCTTTAATCATTAGCTCAAAGCTCACAAACTTCCCTATAACCTCCTCGGGAGACATTAGCTTGTATCTAGGATCACCTCGAATTAATTGAACTTGCGTAGGGTTAAGAAAAACGAGGGATCTAAGAATAACCTTGACCATCTCATGGTCATCCCATTTTGTGCTCTCGAGGTTGCGCACTTGGTTCACCAAGGTCTTCAAGCAGTTGTACATAGCTTGCGGATCCTCCCCTTGGTGTAGCATGAAGCGACCGAGCTCCCCCTCGATCGTCTCCCGCTTGGTGATCTTGGTCACCTCGTCTCCTTCGTGCGTGGTCTTGAGTACGTCCCAAATTTCCTTTGCGCTCTTTAACCCTTGCACCTTATTATACTCCTCTCGACTTAGAGAGGCGAGGAGTATAGTAGTGGCTTGGGAGTTGAAGTGGTGGATTTGGGCCACTTCATCCGAATCATAGTCTTCATCCCCTACGGATGGTACCTGTACACCAAACTCAACAACATTCCAAATGCTTGTGTGGAGTGAGGTTAGATGATGCCTCATTTTGTCACTCCACATATTATAATCTTCACCGTCAAAAACCGGTGGTTTGCCTAATGGAACGAAGAGTAAAGGAGTACGTTTTGAAATACGAGGGTAGCGTAGGGGAATCTTACTATACTTCTTGCGCTCATGGCGCTTAGAAGTTATGGACGACGCGTCGGAGCCGGAGGTGGATGACGATGAAGAATCAGTCTCGTAGTAGACCACCCTCCTCATCTTCTTTTTCTTGTCGCCACTCCGATGCGACTTGTGGGAAGAGGATTCCTTCTCCTTCCCTTTGTTGCGGGACTCTCCCGATGGAGCCTTCCCGTGGCTTGTAGCGGGCTTGTCGCCGGTCATCATCTCCTTCTTGGCGTGATCTCCCGACATCACTTCGAGCGGTTAGGCTCTAATGAAGCACCGGGCTCTGATACCAATTGAAAGTCGCCTAGAGGGGGGGGGGGGGTGAATAGGGCGAAACTGAAATTTACAAAGTTAATCACAACTACAAGCCGGGTTAGCGTTAGGAATATAAGCGAGTCCGAGAGAGAGGGTGGAAAATAAATCGCAAGCAAATAAAGAGTGAGACACAAGGATTTGTTTTACCGAGGTTCGGTTCTTGCAAACCTACTCCCTGTTGAGGTGGTCACAAAGACCGGGTCTCTTTCAACCCTTTCCCTCTCTCAAACGGTCACTTAGACCGAGTGAGCTTCTCTTCTCAATCACACGGGACACTAAGTCCCCGCAAGGACCACCACACAATTGGTGTCTCTTGCCTTGGTTACAATTGAGTGATTCACAAGAAAGAATGAGAAAGAAAAGAAGCAATCCAAGCGCAAGAGCTCAAATGAACACAAATGTCACTCTCTCTAGTCACTATTTGATTTGGAGTGATTCCGGACTTGGGAGAGGATTTGATCTCTTTGGTTGTGTCTAGAATTGAATGTTATAGCTCTTGTAATGTGTTGGAAGGTGGAGAACTTGGATGCAATGAATGGTGGGGTGGTTGGGGTATTTATAGCCCCAACCACCAAACTAGTCGTTTGGTGGAGGCTGCTGTCGACGGGCGCATCGGACAGTCCGGTGCGCCACCGGACACTGTCCGGTGCGCCAGCCACGTCACCCGGCCGTTAGGGTCCGACTTTTGGAGCTCTGACAGGTGGGGTCTTCTGGCTGTCCGGTGGTGCACCGGACAAGTCCTGTAGACTGTCCAGTGCGCCTGCTGCGCGTGCTCTGACCTCTGCGCGCGCAGGCGCGCATTAAATGCGTTGCAGTCGACCGTTGCGCGCGAAGTAGCTGTTGCTCCACTGACACACCGGATAGTCCGGTGTGCCACCGGACACTGTCCGGTGAATTATAGTGGAGCGACCTCCATTTTTCCGAAGGTAGCGAGTTCAGCGTCGAGTTCCCTGGTGCACCAGACACTGTCCGGTGGCACACCGGACAGTCCGGTACGCCAGACCAGGGCACACTTCGGTTGTCTTTGGCTCTCTTTGTTTGAACCCTTCCTTGGTCATTTTATTGGTCTATTGTGAACCTTTGGCACCCGTAAAACTTATAATCTAGAGCAAACTAGTTAGTCCAATTATTTGTATTGGGCAATTCAACCACCAAAATCAATTAGGAAAAGGTGTAAGCCTATTTCACTTTCAGGTTCCAAATATATGGAGGACAGTCATAGAAAAATATGTTGATCTCGTAGTTGTGGTAGATCCTTACCATGAACCACCAACCGAATGGACGTATGCACATCAGCACATGCACATCTTTGACCTCAATGGCCATGCATAAATGTTGTTGAGGCGATGATGATATATGTGTTGTTTGGTTTTCATGTAATCACTATGCATTAATATTTTATCGAATAATTTACGTGTCGTTGCATACACGAGTATTATATACATCAGTTGTTGTAGTTTTTAAAAAAGTATATAATACTTATAGTATCATAGTACATATTGTTATCAGTTAATTAATCTTAAAACGAATTATTTTCGTAACTAAAAGCACTAATTCACGAAAAGGGGATCAGATCTCCCCTTCCACAGCGAGAGCAAAGGCACTATGCTCCGTTGGACGGGGTTGCTCCCCGGACATACACCTTAGCTCGTGTGGGGGATTGATGGGGGTGTGCCGTTGCCCGTTGGAGTCCGCCTTAGCAAAAAGATGGTGTTTTACTGTAAAACAAGACAGTGCACGCATCATTTGGTAAGAGGGATAGAATGATCATTGATTTTTTGTTTAAGAGATAAGTTAGGATGAATTGATCTCATTTTTTGTTTGAATGAATGAATGGGACAGATACGTAAGTAAAAAACAAGCTTAGACGGGACGTGAGTAGCCTCGTCTCTTGTTGTCCCGTCTGTAACGGATAACTGAAAATGATATCAAATAGAAATATTCTCTTGAGGATGGTCCTGCTGCAACTTAGGAGGTGTTTGGCTTTAAAGACTAAAGTTTAGTCCATGTTGTATTGGATGTTTGAATAACTATTATGAGTATTAAATATAATCTAATTATAAAACTTACTACACAACTCAAAACTAAACAATGAAACAAATTTTTTTAACTATAGGTGGTGTTTGGTTTGGCGAAATGTAATGCAAATAAATTATAGGGTAATGGATATCAATACTTTTGTTTGGTTGTGTTCTTTCTAGTAGTACTAGGTGCTACTATCCAATCCAATTATAACTACTAACCATTACCCCGGTAAGAGATCCCATTATTATTCACTTAACAACGTCTGAATCAAACAACACCTTAGGCTTTGTTTGGGTAAGGAGGGATTGGAGTGAATTGTAGTGTTTTAAAGGGATTGAGAGAAAAATTAGTTCATATTACACTTCAATACACCTCATACCAGTCTAATCCACTCAAATCCGAAATTACCCAAACATGCCCTTAATTGATCCATGGTTAGTAAATGTTTAATATAGCATCACACGAGCGAATTGTGGATTAATTAGGTTCTTATCGTTTAGTTCTCATATGTGTAACTTATTTTATAATTAGACTATTTTAATATTTTTAAATAACATCCAAATATTTAATGTAATATATACTAAACTGTAGTTAATGGAACCTAACGAGATCTTACTCTAAACCAAATAAGTAAATAACCTTATCTGAGACCATCTAGTCTCAGTCCCGTTGTCGCAACTAAAACCATAGTTAGAGAAGCTTCTACTGCTCCATTAAGTAGGGCCCAGTACACACGGGCCAGACCTTTCAAGTCTGAAAGGCAGTGGTACATGGGTGGGCTTCCAGATCCAGCGGCCTCACCATCACCACCCGACACGAGGACACGCGACGACTGACAAGGCGAGGGGAGCAGTCGGCGGGCGATGGTCGGCGGCGGCGCACATGGCGGCACCACCTACAAAGGCTACACCATCCCACACAACAAGCGCTGGCACACCGTCGCCGGCAAGGGCCTCTGCGCTGTGATGTGGTATGCATGTGCGCCCCCTTGCTCCCCCTCCCATTCCATCTCGCCACCCCGATCCGTCATTTTCTTCCGAATCCGGTAGCTTCCCACCGATTCTAGGCTGCCTGCCTGGACGTCTCCCTGCCTTCCCGAAACTGAACGCCGCGGCCTGTGCTATTCGCCCTCGCCGGTGGGCTTCCGCACGGTAGATCAGGAAATGCTGTGAGCAGTTATTTTTAATGGATTATTCCTAAATTGTGCGTGGGGTTAGACGTTGTTTGCGCGCACTGTAGCAAAACTACAGGCGCTATCTGCATGGCGAAAATCCGATTTGGGGACGTGGAAATGGAGTTGGGTTGCTGCCGTAAAACCTATCCAGTTTCGGCTGGACTCTCGACTGACTGCTGTATTCTAGAGCCGAAGCTCTGCACCCATGACCATCGCTGCAACCGTGCTTACCTTTACCTAAACCATCTTTGCGACATTAGGATGGCCAAATTGGACTTCCATCATGTTTCAGGTCTTGTTGGGTAAATCTGATCATTCGATGGCTTTATGTCCCCGTTATATTTAGAACATGTTTGACAGTGACCTTTAATTCTTATTTCATTTTCTAATCAAATGAGTTCATTCAATTCATTTCATTGTTTTCGCAAGCTTAGCCAGTTGAACAAAACATATTCCCAGGTTCGGGAGTCGGGACTGTCTACTTTAGGAAAATTTTCATCTCTAAGTGTCAGCAGTTAGTAACTTTGAAAAGGCTACTGCAGTTGAGATTTTATCTTGCCGCATCTTCATTGACCCAAGTTACGAGAAACCAAACACATCTTCATTGACCCAAGTTACGAGAAACCAAAGAAAAAAAACTCTGAATTTTTTTTGCCACTAACTGCTGAATCATGCTCTAGAAGTCTTCTGTTGAGCCCCACCCCCTTTCTGTGAGATACAGGTAATTTGGACAGTCACTAACTCTTGTTGAGCTTCTGTTACTGTGTGAGCATAGATGCATTAAGAAAAAAAAACAACTTTAAGCTGCCTTTGTTTTCAAGCTGGACCTCAGTCATTGCTGCAACCGTGCATACCAGAACCATCTGCGACGTCACAAAGGCTGAATCCGGCTTCTCATGCTTGCTTGACTAGCCTGAGGCTCTTTGGTATCTGATAGGAACTTTCTAACGTATTTCTATGTCTTTATCTCCTTGTTCTGCTTACAACATGTTTGGGAACTACCTTCAACTCTTGTTTCATCTTCACATCAGATGAGTTTGATTCAAGGCATTTTTGTTTCTTTTGCAAACCTAGCCAGATGAACAAAACATATTCCCAGGTTCTGGACTATGGCCACCATATGAAATTTGATCTCTGAGTTTGTGAGCTGTTAACTTTGAAAAGGAGTTTGCAGATCATGTTTATCTTGACCACCTTTGCATCTCCATTGACCCGATCATGAGAAACCAAATAGAAAAACTTCTGATTTTTTTAACATGGAAAGTTAGAAACTACCTCACTAAACATTGTTTTCACAATGCACGATCTGCAGAAATGCATGTTGCTTGAAGTCTTTAATTGATCTTCCCTCTTTCTGTGAGCTGGAGGTCATTTGGACAGTCACTAACTCAGTAACTCTTGTTAAGCTTCTAACCTGGTCATGTGAGAATAGATGCACTAACCTGATCAGAAAAAAAATGTTTAGCTAACTTGGTTTTCAAGCTGCAGATCAGGATTCTTAATGTCGTATTTCTTCTGAAATTCTAAGTGTACACAAGGACAATCGACTTTTTTTTTCAGATATGTTACTTTAGATTTCAGAGTTTGTACCTGCAAGTTGTGATTGTGGCATGTTTTCAGAAGCATAACCAATTGTGCTACTTGCAGGTTCTGGGTCTTCTACAGGGCTAAGCAGGATGGTGCTACGCTCTTGGTAATATTCTGTTTTGTTTTGACCAACCCTGATGCTATGCTTAATCTTGGTTCAAGTTAAAGTGAAATGGTTTCAGGGTTTGCGTCATCCTTGGGATGGGCATGATGACCACTCTCATGGTCATGGACATGGGCATGAGGTAGGAGACCATCTGATCCCTTCTATTTACTTAGCATTACAGAATGCATTCTTTTAGCTTGTTTTGTTAATGAATTGCTGTTTGACTCCTGTCAATTTGCAATCTTATTTTCATTTTCATTTGATGCCTTTTTTTATCCCCTCGTGCCAGTTTTTTTATGTGTTATACATTTGAAAAATTACTAACATAAGAAGAAATTATGCCTGGTGACCTAAATATTTGTTTCTGCAAATATCACTTTGTGGACTGTGGTGAGAAAAATACATGTTTCGAATGTATGAGTGTTGCATGATCATTTTAATGCATTATAATATGGTGCTTTAATTGGTAAGTCTAACACCTCACGAAATAGTTGATCAGCTTAGTTTGTTCTTTATTGTGTAAACATGCTTTCCCTTTTGTTTGCATTGGGTTGGGGGAGTGTGACTGGTAATTCCCAGATATTATCAAGTGCTTTTATTTGCCATGTTTGCTTAATGGTTATATCGTGCACGTTTAAGGATTTATACTTTCTAGCACTAAACTGTGTACGATGTTCTGACTGGAAATTAGTAAAAACTGCAGAAAACAAAGAATCATTTATTCATTTGCTTACACTGACCCACCGTGCTATTCCAGTCTTATTTAAAAGAAATAAAGAAACAGAGAACTGGAAGTCTCTCGTTCAATGGGAGCTGATGGATTTCTTGTTATTTCATGCAGGGATCGTGACATTAAGTTGCCTACTCTCGGCGGACGGTGATTTGATGCTTTGCATGTCACAACAACTAAAGATTGAGTTAATAAATTCTATCACCCTTCAGGCCTAGTTTGGATACTCTAGTAATGAGGTGAATTGGAGTGGATTGAGATGTATTGAGAGAGTATTTGATCTATTGGGGATTTACACCCTCTCCAATCCCTCCAAAACACTCTAATCCCACAGTATCCAAACTAAGCCTCATGGTACTCATGTTGTATGCAACTGGTTTAGCACAAACTGGTTTCGTTACGATTGTGCTTATGTATTTGATTTGAAGCATCGGTTAATATATGTTGTGGAAAAGAATCTGGTTTATGTTGATAGTTCAGTACATTGCTTTGCTTCGAATCGCCCTTGCTAACATAAACAACACGTAGGCTGGTATTTCTTTGGTTCAGACGTCACATCGTACGTGAAGATTGAAAAGAAGCTATTGTACTTCCTTGCAGACATAGCTGTTAGCAGCAAAGTAAACGACTGACCAGGAAATTCTGATCCAACACCAACACTATCGAGGTCGACCTCGACAGGACCTGAAGCTCGTGGACAGACAATAAACAAAATGTAGCTTGTGAAATTGCAAGCGTGATTGGTCGATCTACCAACAATCTTTAACCTACCTACTCCGTTTCAAATTATATTCTAAATTAATATGTTTTTTTAGAAAGGTAGGTTGGCCCCTGCTTTATTCTTCACAAATAAAGCGTTCCACTTATTACAGCATTTGGGGTTTTAGCGTATTCTAAGCGCAACCATAGATTCAAACAGCAACACCTCACAATAGGCGTAAAAAGGTTCACCTAGCTCCTAGCTAGTGTTTTTCCACACAACCCACACAACTAAGGAGACTCAGATCATACTCTATTATAGAAATCAGATCATACCATAACGACATGTTGTATTCAGAGATGCTTCTTCTAAAAGACAGTTTCAAATCCACTCCATCCCAAGTGCCACTAACAGAAGAGCCATGTTCATTATTGATTATATATAGCGGTCAAAACTGTGTAGCCAGGCTAGAGTTACCAAACCAAATGTCTTCTAGTTCCATTGCCTACTTTCCACTTAACCCCATATGAGCCGCCTAAGCAGCCCGTAAGACTCCTTTCCAAAAAGGAGAAATTTTCTTATCCGAGCAACAAAAAATATTTGGATTAGTCATTTTATATTTCGAAATAACAATATGAATCCAAAGAGCATGATCATTCAAGTGACATCTGAAAATCCATGCTGCCAAAAGGCATTAGTTTAGACTTCTAAGATCAGGAATACCCATACCATCAAACTCCTTTATCTGGGTCAGCAATTGCCAGTTAGCCAGATGATATTTTTACTTATCCACAATGTCTCCCCGAAAGAAGTAACCCATATGCGAATTGATCATATCAATAGTCCATTTAGAGAATTTAATGATGAACATCAAATAAATTGGAATGTTTGGCAGACATGATTTTAACATAACAAGTTTCTCCCCTATAAGAGAGGAATCTGCCTTTCCAGCTGGCCACCCTCCTAATAACTTTATCAACTACATGTTGTATATCTTCTCTCCTTAACATGGAGAAATGCAAAGGAACACCCAAATATTTAAGGGGGAATTTTTGTTTCTTGCAGCAAAATAAATTTGCCATCTAGTTTTCCTCTTCTAAGTCTAAACCAATAGAAAGAATATCTCTCTTGTCATAGTTAATCTTCATACTTGATAGCTTTTCAAATAACACTAACAACCAATTAAGATTTATGGATTTCTCTAAGTTGTTTTCCAAGAAGAGAAGAGTATCACCCGCATATTGTAAACTAATAATACCTCCCTCACGAACTCCAGGAAGCAAACCCCCAATTAATTGGGCTTTTGAGGCTTTATCTAAAATTTTAGTGAAAACATCAGCTATTAGATTGAAAAGCAAGGGGGATAGTGGATATCCCAGTCTTAGTCCTTTACATGGTTTAAAAAAATTGCTATTCTCATCATTAATACTCACACATAAGGAACCCCTTTCACAGTTTTCATAACCCAACCTACCCATTTGGGACTAAAGCCCCTAGACCTTAGAATCTCTTTAATTATTCTGTTTTAAATTATATTTTAATTTATAAGTCATTCTGACTTAACTTTCTTGAAAAATCAAAATGTTGTCATAAAATAGTGATTATTATGCACATAAGTATTATTAAATTTATATTGATTATATTTTTGTTGTATACGATCGAGTACCCAGGATCAGAGTATCCAAGGTAAGGCCCACAAACCTCTCTTTGTAAACCATTTACCAAGTCCCCACCGAGTGTCGGGTACTATAATTAGGGGTTTCCAGATCACAACCCTAAAGTACTTAGACACTTGAGTAAGAAGGGGTCACAAGCAAACACACTTCCTACCTTACCAAGGCACGAGGAACCTAAGTCACGAATTGATCAAGGCCAACCCCTAGAGGGGGACACAGTCACAGCTCGCACGAGGCCAACCTCGGACGGGAGACACAGTCACGGCTCACCCGAGGCGAACCCCGGACGAGCAGCGCATTTCTGACTCGCCCGAGGGCATCTCGGGCGAAGCTCCGGAAGGTGCTGAAAGGGAAATGTGCACTTGGGCCATTTCTAAGGATTTTGGTGATTAAGTGTCCAACACAAATGCCTTAAGTATTAATAAGTGTCAAATGGTGGATGAAGTGAAAATCAACACAAAGGTATGATTCTAGACTTAGTACATTGGTTTTTGTGAACTAACATATTTGTCTAAGGGCTAGAATCAGAGAAAACACAAAAGGAAAAAGACTTGGCTGGAGCTGCCAAGACTCTACGCAGTCTGGGTGCACCGGACTGTCCGGTGGTGCACCGGACAGTGTCCGGTGTGCCAGGCTGGCGTCTGGTCAACTGACCACTCTCGGGAATTCGTCGGCGGCGTACGGCTAAAATTCACCGGACTGTCCGGTGGTGCACCGGACTGTCCGGTGAGCCAACGGTCGGCCGCGCAATCCGTGCGTGACGCGTGGCCGAGCCAACGGTCTGATGGGGGCACCAGACAGTGTCCGGTGCGCCAACGGCTCCAAATCTTCAATGGTCGGCTGCGCCAATTTAGGAAAGCAATCTGCACCGGACACTGAACAGTGCCTGTCCGGTGGCACACCGTACTGTCCGGTGCGCCACCCGACAGAAGGCAAGAATTGCCTTCCTGGATTGCTCTCAACGGCTCCTAGCTGCCTTGGGGCTATAAAAGGGACCCCTAGGCGCATGGAGGAGCACATCAAGCATACTCTGAACATTCTAAGACTCCCGCACTCCATCTTTGCACACTCGATTGACATTCTTAGTGATTTGAGCTCCGCTCTAGTGGTGAACTTGTTGTGTTTCATTTGAGCTTAAGTCTTGGCTTGTGTGTGTGTGTTGCTTTTCCCTCCCTTACATCCGTGTTTCTTTGTGATCATCATTTGTAAGGGCGAGAGGCTCCAAGTTGTGGAGATTCCTCGCAAACGGGATATAGTGAAAGAAAGAAAAACACCGTGGTATTCAAGTGGATCTTTGGATCACTTGAAAGGGGTTGAGTGCAACCCTCGTCCATTGGGACGTCACAACGTGGAGTAGACAAGTGTTGTACTTGGTCGAACCATGGGATAAACCATCGTGCCTCTTGTGCTTGTTCTCACTGTGACTATTGTGTTTCACAAGAGCTCGGTCTTTAGCCACTTGATTTCATTGCGCTAACACTTAATCAAGTTTTGTGGCTTTAAGTTTTAAGTTTTTACAGGATCCCCTATTCACCCCCCTCTAGGTGCTCTCAATTGGTATCAGAGCCGTTCTCTTCACGAAAGGGACTAATCGCCCGAAGGGATGGATCCTAAGGGAAAGGGGATGGTGATCAACGACAAGGAGAAGTCCTTCATCAATGAGCCAAAAGACGACAAGCCCACTGACTCGGGCTTAAGTCACAAGAAGAAGGATGGGAAGAAGAAGAGGCGCATCAAGAAGATAGTCTACTACGACAGCGACAAGTCCTCTTCTTCCCAAAGAGACGACGACGACGAGAAAAAGAAAGCGGTCAACTCAAACTTTTCCTTTGATTATTCTCGTATTCCGCAAAATTCCAATGCTCATTTGCTTTCCATTCCTCTTGGTAAACCTCCACACTTTGATGGAGAGGACTACGGATTTTGGAGTCACAAAATACGTAGCCACTTGTTCTCTCTTCATCCAAGTATATGGGAGATAGTAGAGAATGGAATGCAATTTGATAGTACGGATAATCCCATGTTTATCAATGAACAAATTCACAAAAAAGCACAAGCTACCACTGTTCTTTTAGCATCCTTGTGCAGGGAAGAGTATCATAAGGTGGGCGGCTTGGATAATGCCAAGCAAATTTGGGACACCCTCAAGATCTCACATGAGGGGAACGACGCCACCATGATCACCAAGATGGAGTTGGTGGAAGGAGAACTAGGAAGGTTCGCAATGATCAGGGGGGAGGAGCCAACTCAAACGTACAACAGGCTCAAGACCCTGGTCAACAAAATCAAGAGCTATGGAAGCACGAGATGGACGGACCACGACGTCGTCCGGCTTATGCTAAGGTCCTTCACTGTCCTTGATCCTCATCTTGTTAACTCTATCCGTGAAAATCCTAGGTACACCAAGATGACGCCCGAGGAAATACTCGGAAAGTTTGTAAGCGGGCGAATGATGATCAAGGAGGCAAGATATGTTGATGAGGCGTTGAATGGCCCAATGCCGATCCACGAGCCTCAAACCGTTGCTCTCAAAGCAACAAGTAGCAGGGAGGCGCTACCTAGCAAGGTGGCGCAAGTTGAGGCGGCCGGGCTAAATGAGGATGAAATGGCCCTCATCATCAAGCGCTTCAAGACTGCGCTCAAAGGTCGCAAGGAGCATCCCAACAAGAGCAAGATGAAGGGAAAGCGCTCCTGCTTCAAGTGTGGTAAGATTGGTCACTTTATTGCTAACTGTCCCGATAATGATAGTGACTAGGAACAAGGAAAGAATGGGAAGAGAGAGAACAAGAAGGTTTACAAGAAGGCTAAGGGCGAGGCACACCTTGGAAAAGAGTGGGACTCGGATTGTTCTTCGTCCGACTCCAACGACGAAGGACTCGCCGCCACGGCCTTCAACAAATCGTCTCTCTTCCCCAACGAACATCACACCTGCCTCATGGCAAAGGAGAAGAAGGTAAGCACTCGAAATACTATTGCATATGCTTCTTCAAGTGATGATGAATCTAGTGATGATGAAGTAGACTATGCAAGTTTATTCAAAGGCCTAGATAGAACTAAAATTGATAAGATCAATGAATTAATTGATGCGTTGAATGAGAAGAATAGATTGTTAGAAAAGCAAGAGGATCTTTTATATGAAGAGCATGATAAATTTGTAAGTGTGCAAAAGTCTCTTGCTTTAGAAGTTAAAAGAAATGAAATGCTTTCATGTGAATTATCTACTTGTCATGAGTCTATCTCTAGTCTAAAAAGTGTTAATGATGATTTAAATACTAAGTTAGAAATAGCTAATAAATCAAACTCTCGTGTAGAACATGTTGTGATTTGCAATAGGTGTCAGGACTTTAATGTTGATGCTTGTAGTGAACACTTAATTTCCATTTCTAAAATAAATGATGTCGGCGTTTCGAGATCGGGGGGTCCCTGGGCCGACGAGTGAAATGTCGCCGCGTGCCCCAGCCCAGATGGGTCGGCGCGAGACGGAGCGCGAAGGGGGGAAAAAGGCGGCCGGAGCGAGAGAGAGGTGGAAATCCCGCGGCCTTCGTGTTTGTCCCGCGCCCAGGTCGGGTGCGCTTGCAGTAAGGGGTTACAAGCGTCCACGCGGGAGGGGAGCGAGCGGCCTCACGCGAGCGCCTGTCCTGTCCTCTTCCCCGCGCGGCCAACCCTCTCTAAGAGGGCCCTGGTCCTCCCTTTTATAGGCGCAAGGAAAGGATCCAGGTGTACAGTGGGGGGGGGGGTGTAGCAGAGTGCTAACGTGTCTAGCGGAGGAGAGCTAGCGCCCTAAGTACACGCCATCGTGGCAGCCGGAGAGGTTTTGGCACCCGATTCGTGTGGTGTCATGGCCGTCGGAGGAGCGCTGGAGCCTGGCGGAAGGACAGCTGTCGGGGTTGTCGAGTCCTTGCTGACGTCCTCTTGCTTCCGTAAGGGGGCTGAGAGCCGCCGTCGTCATAGAGCGTGCGGGGCGCCATCATTACTTGTCTGGCGGAGCGAGCCAGATAGGACGCCGGTCTTGTTCCCCGTAGCCTGAGTCAGCTTGGGGTAGGGTAATGATGGCGCCTCCTGTTGACGTGGTCGGTCCGTGCCCTAGGTTGGGCGATGTGGAGGCTCCTCCGAGGTCGAGGTCGAGTTTGTCTTCCGAGGCCGAGGTCGAGTCCGAGCCCCTGGGTCGAGCGAGGCGGAGACCGTCGGCGGAGGCCAGGGCTGAGTCCGAGCCCTGGGGTCGGGCAAAGCGGAGTTCGTCGTCTTTAGGGGCTGAGCCCGAGTCCGAGCCCTGGGGTCGGGCGGAGCGGAGTTCACCGTCTTCCGGGGCTGAGCCCGAGTCCGAGCCCTGGGTCGGGCGGAGCGGAGTTCACCGTCTTCCGGGGCTGAGCCCGAGTCCGAGCCCTGGGTCAGGCGGAGCGGAGTTCGCCGTCTTCCGGGGCTAAGCCCGAGTCCGAGCCCTGGGTCGGGCGGAGCGGAGTTCGCCGTCTTCCAGGGCTGAGCCCGAGTCCGAGCCCTGGGTCGGGCGGAGCGGAGTTTCCTATGGTGCCCGAGGCCGGGCCTGGCTGCCTGTCAGCCTCACTCTGTCGAGTGGCACAGCAGTCGGAGCGGCGTAGGCGGCGCTGTCCTTCTGTCAGGCCGGTTAGTGGAGCGGCGAAGTGACTGCGGTCACTTCAGCTCTATCGACTGGAGGACGTGCGTTAGGATAAAGGTGTCAGGCCACCTTTGCATTAAATGCCCCTGCGATTTGGTCGGTTGGCGTGGCGATTTGGCCAGGGTTGCTTCTTGGCGAAGACTGGGCCTCGGGCGAGCCGGAAGTATGTTCGTCGCTGGAGGGGGGCCTCGGGTGAGACGTAGATCCTCCGGGGTCGGCTGCTCTTGCCCGAGGCTGGGCTCGGGCGAGGCGTGATCGAGTCCCTCGTATGGACCGATCCCTGACTTAGTCGCACCCATCAGGCCTTTGCAGCTTTGTGCTGATGGGGGTTACCAGCTGAGAATTAGGAGTCTTGAGGGTACCCCTAATTATGGTCCCCGACAGTAGCCCCCGAGCCTCGAAGGGAGTGTTAACACTCGCTTGGAGGCTTTTGTCGCACTTTTTTTCAAGGGGACCAGCCTTTCTCGGTTGCGTTTTGTTCCGGTGGGTGTGCGCGAGCGCACCCGCCGGGTGTAGCCCCCGAGGCCTCGGAGGAGTGGTTTGACTCCTCCGAGCTCTTAATGCCTCGCGTAATGCTTCGGCTGGTCTGGTCGTTCCCTCATGCGAGCTGGCCGTAGCCCGGGTGCACGGTCGAGTCCCAAGTCCTCGGGCTGGTATGTTGACGCTGTCAACGGTTTGGCCGGAGCCGGGTTTGCGAGAGCAGTCCCCGAGCCTCTGCACAGGGCGAGAGGACGGTCAAGGGCAGACTCGACTTTTTTACATACGCCCCTGTGTCGCCTTTCCGCAAGGAGGAGGGGGGGAAAGCGCCATGTTGCCCTCGGAGGGCACCGAACATGGTGTCTCCGGTGAGCTGCTGGCGGGTAATCCGAGTGGACGCCCGTGTCCCATTTGTTAGGGATCGGCTAGAGGCCCGGAGGCGCGCTCAAAAGTACCTGCGGGTGATCTGCCGGACCCGGTCCCCTGTCGATGGGGTCCGAGGGCTCGATGCCTCCCTCTGATGGGATTCTGTTACAAGATCGTTCCCGCTGGTCTCGGAAATGTCCTAGGGTACCTCGGGAGCGTAGCCCGAGCCTCGGTTATGTATCGAACGTACCCATGGTCATCCCTCGCTCTATGTCTGAGGCGGCTGTGAACCCTTCGAGGGCCAGCCTACGAACCCCTGATCAGTAGTGGGCGCGGAGCCCGAGTAGCCTGAGGCGGCCGTTGAACCCTTCCGAGGGGCCGGCCTTCGAACCTCTGACCAGTAGTGGGTGTGGAGCCCATGCGCTCTGAGGCAGCTGTTAAACCCCTCCGAGGGGCCAGCCTTTGAACCTCTGATTAGTAGGGAGGCTCGGAGCCTGTTTCCTTCACGGAGAAGGATCCTTTTCGGGGTATCCCCCTTTCCCGGCCCCTGTTGTAAGAGAGAGAAAGAGGAAAAAGGAAAAGGATACGAAATCGAATGACGCGGCGTACCTTTTTTGACGCGGTCATTATGGCGAAGGCGAAGCGTCGCTCGCTTCCCCTGCCAGAGGCGCCGCCTGTCCCGCCGCAGAGTTAATGCGACGGGGCGAGTGGTTCGCGGGGCGACCGTTGCGCGTGCGCGAGCCGTTCGAGGAACGGAACACGGGCGCGCCGTCTTCACGCCGTGAGAGAGGGTTCTCTCACTGCCCCAGGATGGGACGTAAGCTTGGCTGACGACGTGACCGCTGCTCCCGCCCGCCTGCCACCGCCATTACTGCCGGCCCATTTTTGGCCGTATTGACCGTCGCGCCTGCTGGCACTGCTGGGTCGTACGCAGGGTTGCCTCGAGTCGTGGTACTAGTTCCGCAGTCGAGGAGGCGTGGCAGTGGTGCGAGTGGTGGTGCAGTTGCTTGCACCTAGCGACCGGCGCGCCGGTTGCATGACGCGTGGGCGTGGGCCCCATGCTGGGTGCGTTGGAAGTCGGAGGGGCGCGCCCACTTGGCGCAGTTGCATGCCGCCTGCATGGCTGCCCGCCCTTTCGCCCGCTGGTCTGGGCGAAAGCGGAGGAATGCTCGTAACCGCTGGGCGGTTGCATGCACCGCACGCGGCGGTTTGGCTTCTTCTGCTCTGGGCCAGCTTGCATGACACGTGGGACCCAGCCCCCGCGCCGTAGGGGGAGGACCTTAGAGGGTGTTGGAGAAGACTCAGCCCACGACGGCTGGGGACGCAAGTAGGGAGAGTCGCCTTTAAAAGGAGGGTGACCCCCTTGAAAGGCGACCATGTCTTCGCGCTCCCTTATGCATCGTGTCTTTCCACCTTCCGAGCCCCCGGATGGGGGACACCCGCAATCCTTCTGCCTTGTCGTTGGGGGAACGCAACTTCGTGGGAGTTGGTACCTTTCAGCCATCGTTCGGCTTCAAGGATTTTCATCATGCAGCCCGGCTGCACCCCCTCGCCGGTGGTCACCCAAGACGGTGACCACCAGCCCCTGGATGGGGAGAAGCAAGCCAGGCTGCGCCCCCCGCCTCTCCCTCAGCTTCAAGGATGCTTACCATCCTTGCTGGGGCGGAGAGCGAGGCGAGCCGGGGCTCTACCTCCCGCACGGGTCGGCTGGCCACCTCCTCTTCCAGCTTCTGGTGGTGGAAACCATCCCCCAGCTCTGCGGAGGAGGCGTCCTCCAGCCATGCCGGGGAAGGCGAACTGTTGCTGCCCAGCTAGGATGCAACATTCCGCCCTCTTCCTCATTTTCGTGGCGAGGACGGGAGCGAGGACCTGCCGGTGCGCTTTGGAGCGGCCCGCTCTTTGGCTTTGATGTCTGGTTCGCGTCCCTTGAGCGGAGACGCGAACGAGAGCCTTCCGGTCGCCACGTCCGTCCTGGGACCATAGCTGCTGCTGCAGAGGTCGCTGGCGAGTCGCCCGGAACTTGTCGCCCCGCAGGCTCCCCGGTGTGGAGGTCGTTCATACCCGCGGGGACGGAACCGGAGTTCCGTTTGTAATGGCACCTTGAATGCCGGTCTTTTGTTCATTGTGGCTGTCGGGGCCTGAACGTGTATGTATTTTTGGCGCGGAGCCGTGTTTTTTCCTCATTTTCGAGCACTAAGACTCGCCTGTTGGTTGTCTGAACCGCTTCACCAAGCGTGAGTCGCCCCGTGCAAAGGTGACGAGTGAGGTATCCGTATCCCGGAGGCGTAGGAGTCCCTCGGCTCGGTCGGCCTTGCTGTCCGAGGCTTCTCTTGCTTAGTTAAAGGAACCCCTCGGCCGCTCTTCGACGAGCCGAAGTCAGGGGTAGCGGTGTCAGCACGGACAGAGGCAGAGTTGGCTCGAAAAGAAGACTTGGTCGGCCGGAGCCTGGTCGGGTCGTCCGTTAGCGGGACCGACGCCGGAGTTGATCTGCCGAGGCCTTGGGCCGGGCTGATGTCTTCGGGGGACAGCTGACCGAGGCCTCGGGGTGACCAGCCGAGCCGCCTGCTCGAGCCGGATTCTTGGAGGAGACCCTGGCGGCGATGGCCCAGGCGTGATGATGACGTCGTCCTTCAGAGTGGAGATCCTCAGACCGCGTCGCCGTCCGAGGCTAGGTCGGACCTCGCCGAAGGTGTAGTCGACGCCGGGGGTGCTGCTGCTCCCTTCAACTATCGAGACCCGAGCCTGCAGGATCGGATTATCTTGTAGCGTGTGTTTTCTGCGGCCGCCGAGGCCCAAACACGCCATTACCGTGTTGTAAAGCTGCGTTTCTTTTCCTCTTGTTTCGAGTATCTGGACTTTTTCGTCGGTAACAGATTTGTCTGTGCGAGCGAGAGTTGCTTTTCACGGAAGGTGATGAGTGAGGTATCCGTATCCCGGAGGCGTAGGAATCCCTCGGCTCGGTCGGCCTTGCCGCTTACGCGCACTCTTGCCCGTCCATAGGGTTCTGTCACCGACGCAGTCGAGAAGGCCCAAAGAATCGCTTCGGCAGAGGAGCTTTCGAGCGCGAAGACTTGTTCGGTCCGTGGAATCACTTATCCGAACGCGAGTTACTTATCGCAGAAGGTGATGAGTGAGGTATCCGTATCCCGGAGGCGTAGGAGTCCCTCGGCTCGGTCAGCCTTGGCTGCTTACGTGTACTCCGTCGTTTTCAGGATCCACTTTCGAAGTAGTCGAAAAGCACGAAAGACATTCTGGCAGAAAGGATCTTTTTTCGAGGAAAATTTCGACGCAGAGGGGGTTCCCCCTTTTAGCCCCCGAGGGAGGGTCGGGCTTTGCCGAGGCAAGGCTGACCCTTCCTTGATGACTAAACTTTGCGTGGGAGCGAGGTATATGAACAACTTGAAAGCATCTTAAGGGTAGAAGCGACGTAGCTGTTGGATGTTCCAAGCGTTGCTGTAGACCTCGCCTTGACTGTTGGCCAGCTTGTACGTTCCGGGCTTCAGAACTTTGGCGATGACGAACGGCCCTTCCCAGGGAGGCGTGAGCTTGTGCCGCCCTCGGGCGTCCTGTCGCACCCGAAGCACCAGGTCGCCCACCTGGAAGTCTCGGGACCGGACCCTCGGGCGTGGTAGCGTCGTAGGGACTGCTGGTATCGCGCCGAGTGTAGTAAGGCCATGTCCCGAGCCTCTTCCAGCTGGTCCAGCGAGTCTTCTCGACTAGCTTGGTTGCTTTGGTCGGCGTAGGCCCTCGTCCTCGGGGAGCCGTATTCTAAGTCTGTGGGCAAGATGGCCTCGGCCCCATAGACTACAAAGAACGGCGTGAAGCCCGTGGCTCGGCTCGGCGTTGTCCTCAGGCTCCAGACCACCGAGGGGAGTTCCTTCATCCATCGCTTGCCGAACTTGTTGAGGTCATTGTAGATCCGAGGCTTGAGTCCTTGTAGAATCATGCCGTTGGCACGCTCTACTTGCCCATTCGTCATGGGGTGAGCCACGGCGGCCCAGTCCACCCGGATGTGGTGATCCTCGCAGAAGTCCAGGAACTTTCTACCGGTGAACTGGGTGCCGTTGTCGGTGATGATGGAGTTCGGGACCCCAAAACGATGGATGATGTTGGTGAAGAACGCCACCGCCTATTCGGACCTGATGCTGTTTAGGGGTCGGACCTCGATCCACTTGGAGAATTTGTCGATGGCGACCAACAGGTGCGTGTAGCCCCCGGGTGCCTTCTGCAAGGGGCCGACGAGGTCCAGACCCCACACAGCAAAAGGCCAAGTGATGGGTATCGTCTGCAGAGCCTGAGCGGGCAGGTGGGTCTGCCTCGCGTAGAACTGACACCCTTCGCAGGTGCGGACAATTCTAGTGGCGTCGGCCACCGCCGTCGGCTAGTAGAAACCTTGTCGTAAGGCGTTTCCAACACGGGCTCGAGGTGCTGCGTGATGGCCGCAAGCCCCTAAAAGCTCTCTTGTGAGTTTTGGTGTTTGGATGACAACTCAATTAAAGGACTAACAAGTGTACTAAGTGTTGAACAGGTGCTTAAGGTAAAGTCTACAAGGTTCAACACAAGTGAACAAATGTGATGGTCCAAGAACTGGATTATGGATACATAATGGACATCACAAGTAAGATGGACATTGCATAAAGTGACTCGGGTGCGTAGCTCGGAGACAACTGATCAAGCCAAGGATGGAGGCAAGAAGAGCTTCGAGGTACCAAGTGCACGGGAGAAGGTCAATGAGGCTGAGGAACCCAAAGCCAAGGGTGAAGAAGGATGCTTGCAAAGTCAAGGGTGATCGAGTTGAGAACAGCTATGGCACATCAAGGATCACTACATAAGGACGTGACTTACAGCCAATGAGGTAACAGCTGCAGTTATATGGTGTAAGTCATAAGGCTCAAGATCAAGCTCTAAGGAGGAGATCAAGGTCACTAGAAGGTGAACAGGTGTCAAAACCAGAACTGGAAGCAACCCAAAAGAGCTAAGTTCATCTTGATCTTTAGTTTGGGTTGTTCCTATGTTTGGAAATGTTCTATGTGACCTTTACAGGATGTTGGAGCCAAGTAATGTCAATTTAGATCAAGTCAAGCCGACTTGATGATTTATGAGTCCAACATCAAAGTTCAAGCATGTGAAATGCTATAGATTTAATGATTAAGAGAAGGTATGTTTCTATACGAAGTACATTGGTTTTGTGGACTAATATACTTGTCTAAGTGTTAGAAACAGAAAGAAGAAGAAAAGAAGAGAGGTGCAAAGGACTTGGCTATGTATAGCCAAGGCAGCTCAGTCTGGCACACCGGACTGTCCGGTGGTGCACCAGACAGTGTCCGGTGCGCCAGGCTGAACTCTGGCGAACTGGCCGCTCTCGGGAATTCACCGGCGACGTACGACTATAATTCACCGGACTGTCCGGTGTGCACCGGACTGTCCGGTGAGCCAACGGTCGGCCGGGCCAACGGTCGGCCGCGCGATCTGCGCGGAACACGTGGCCGAGCCAACGGCTAGATGGAGGCACCGGACTGTCCGATGTGCACCGGACATGTCCGGTGCGCCAACGGCTCCAAGACTGCCAACGGTCGGCTTCGCCATAAAAGGAAAGAAATCGGGCACCGGACAGTGTCCGGTGTGCACCGGACTGTCCGGTGCGTCACCCGACAGAAAGAAAGTATTGCCTTCCAAATGGGATTCCAACGGCTCCTAGGCCCCTTGTGCCTATAAAAGGGACCCCTAGGCGCCTCAAGCAATACACAAGCGCAGCCAACAAGTGTAGACTTCACTCGAATCAATTCTCACTCTCCCTCTTGTGTGTAACTCTATAGTTTGTGTAGAAGGCACAGCTATAAGCCTTAAGAGAGAGGAGAAGTGCTGCTTAGAGCTAGAGCAAGGTCTTGAGCGTATCGTTACTCTGCCGGGGTGCTGCCAAGAAGTTTGTAAGCAGCCGTGGTTCTGTTGTAACCCCACTCAATAGTGAAAGGCTCTATCTGTCATACTGACAGATCTGAGCAAACGGAGGAAGGAGTTGAAATAGACTCCAAGCCCAGGTGTGGCTAACTCCAACGAGGACTAGGCAAGCATTTCAGGCTTGGCCGAACCTCGGGATAAATCCTTGCGTCTGTGTGCTCTGTTCTGTATTGTACTCTGACTCTCTGTCTTACTCGCTTATATATATCTGCACTTCACTACTTACTTGTGGTACTAGCTTTCCTTGAAGTGCAGGATATTCGTAAGACAGGAACTTCAATTCCACTGCAACCTACTCGAAGGGTTCTTCACTCCACTGCGATCCTGTCTTCGAGTAGAGTAAGATTTAAGTTTTAAAGTGATAATTTTTATTCGCCTATTCACCCCCCCCCTCTAGGCGACATCTAGATCCTGTTCCCGGGCCAAAGGGAACTTTCAATTGGTATCAGAGCTAGGCCTCTCCAGTGTGGGCTTAGCCGTCCGGAGATAACGATGTTGTCACAAGAGGTAACTGTAGAAATTCTTTTAGGCGATGGCTCTAATTACAAATCTTGGTCTGTCTCTATTTATAATGCTTTCATGAGTGTTGATTCTGATTTGAGACAGATCTTTAGTAGAAGTATTTTTCCATCTGATATTAGTAAAAATCCCTCTAATGATGAACTAAGATGTTTATCTCTCAATCATCGTGCTTGCAACATCTTAGTTGAATCTCTTTCTAGAAGTGCTTATTTTGCCATCATGAGTAGTGATAATGATTTATCTGTTGATGCTCATGATTTATGGAATAGGATTAAAGAAAAATATTTTGTGGCCAATTGTACTACTTCTACTCCCTATGTTGCTTGTGGTACTAACCTTTCAAAGGGAGAAGAAAAACGATGGCAACCAAACGATGAATCCACCTCACCGACAAGTTTGTCTTCCACTAGTTATAAATGTCTTATTGCTAACAATGATAGTGGAGACGAAAGCGATGATGAGGAGGAATATGAGGATGATAGCGAGGATGAGTCTTCATCACCACAAGGTACATTTTCCTGTATTGCTTCCACTAATAATAATGACAGGGAAAATGAGACCGGTGATGTGGAAGAAGAGGAGATTCGCCGGTTCTACACCAATCTCAACAAAGAAGACAAAGTGCTCTTGGTTAAGTTGTTGAGTAGGAACAAGGAACAAGGCGAGACGCTTCTTAGGCTAGAGGAGACTCTCATCAAAACCAACGACAGCCTGGAGAAGATGACCAAAGAACATGAGGAGCTAAAGTGCTCTCATGATAATTTGGTCCAACGGTATGAATCTATTTTATTTGAGCAAAGAAATAATCATGATGTATTATCTGATGTTGCTCAACTTAAAACTGAGAATTCTATGCTTAAGAGTCAAGTAGAAATGATAAATTTAGAAAAACTTGCTCTAAGTGAAAAATATGATATGCTATCTTATTCTCATAATGAATTAGTTGATGACCATATCATGCTTAATGTTGCTCATGAGGTTGTAATTTCAAACGTAAATTCATGTGAACCTCATTCTCGCACGTGTGCGCATTTGAATTGTATATCATCATGTGCTAACCCCTGTTGCTCAAAAGAAAGCCAATCATTGATTGAGCAACAAGTTTTAGGGACACAAAAGAAATTCTGTGGGAATAAGAAGCAACGACAACTGAGGAGAAGACGCTTAGTTCAACTCTCTCAAGATATCCACGGGCGCGTAGTGAAGAAGCTTGAGAAAGGAAAAACTGCAGCAAGTGTTAAGCTCAATAAGAAGAATGTTCCCAAAGCTATAAATGAAGAAATCAACATGAACGAGGAAAAAGGTAAAAATTCAATTAGTCATGTTGTTTGTACTAGTCATCTCTCCATGTCCTTCAAGCACAAAAAGGGAAGAGGAAAAAGGAGGTGTTTCAAATGCAAGGAGATAGGCCACCTCATCGCATCCTGTCCGTACAAAGATGAAGGGACAAGAAGTTGCTTTGGATGCAACAATAAGGACCACATTATCACTTCATGTCCGGTCATGAAGAATCAAGGATGTGCATCCTCCAAGATGACCCTCACCAAGGAAAATGACAAACAGCAAGCGTCATGTCAGGTTGAGCGACGCTTCTGCTACAAGTGTGGTGAGCAGGGTCATATATCAAAGGTATGTTATAAAGGTAAGATTCCTAAAGAAGTGAATGTGTGTCAATCTCATTCGCTTAGGAGACCCAAATCATACACTTGTGCTAGATCTATAATGAGATCACCTAGAACTAGCACAAAGGCCATTTGGGTATCAAAGGCACATTTAGATGATCATTATGGACCCATCCCAAGATGGGTACCAAACTGTGCTAACTAGACCATGCAGGTGCCTTGAGATGGACTGGAGACCATGGGAGAGATTAAGACGGTTATCTAAAACTCTATGCTTAAGCTGTTAATTGTTTTGGTGTTTATTGACCCAAGGTTGAATTATTGTGAAACACTAATCCCATGTTCATCTCAAGTGAAATAAGGTGTATAGGTCCTGAATCATTATTGGTGAATCAAGTAAAGGACCTTGATGAGAATCTACAACATGCTCTCCAAAGGACGGTACCCCGTGTATTTTAAGTACATAATTACAATTTAGTATTGCTCTTAAGTTGGCTTGTTGTGCTACCTATCTTTGGAGTAGTTATGCTTTATGATTGTCTGTGTTAAATGAATCATAATGATGTTTGCTTAATCATGACTGGTGCTATATAGGATATATCTTTTGAATCATTCATGGGTAGCTATTTCATTTGTTATATCCACAACGATTAACTCTCTTGGTGTATATGGATAAACCTGTAACTTTTTGTAAGTCATGCTATGTGCAAATATGACATTTTGTTTAGTGCATGTTCACATGATTACCCTAGTTTAGTATTGTGTGAATTTCAAATCCATGTCGTGCCCTTTTGAGCTATGAGGTGTGTGAGCAAAAGGAGTCCTGAATTGGTGATAACAAGTGCTCTCATAAAGGCAAAGGTATGGAAAATGAAGCTATACAATTTCATTAAATATTCTTGAAATTCCATTCATTGTGATCATAGCTATGTTCTTGTCTTTCAATTGGTAATATCTTGGTTTAGGAAATTTATGCCTTTAAAATGTTGTTTCTTTTGTGCATCTAAGAAACCTTCTTAATCATGACATGCTTAGATATTTCGCTTTATATACATGATTGTGTTGATCTTCAATTGGTATATGCAATGATAGTTAAATATGAAGCATGTACAGGTTGAGTAAATGTTAGACTTCCGTGAGTATTCAATTGGCTTAGGTGTCACTGAGGCGTGCATTGCTGTATTTAGTCAACCTTTCATTTAGCCTTCAATTGGTGTTAAGTGGCGTATCATTTGATATTCAAATTGGCATCTTTGGGTGATGAAAGTGGTAGAGTATGCCTTGACCAAGGTATGTTGTGATCCCCTCTAGTTCTAAGGAAGCTAGAATGTGCAAAGTGCAAGTCATTCAAATACTTGATGCACAACTTGAGGGGGAGCACACATAACTTGTGTCTTTTGAGACTAACTATTTCTTGAGTGATCTTGTATAGTCTCTAGGTGGAAAAGAGAAGATAAGCAAGAAATGGAGCAATCTGGACTTGGGTACCTCTGTAAGTCAAGAAATTGGTATCTCAAGTTGTGAGTAAGTGCACATCTTTAGATTGCTCATGCTCTATAATATCTGGTGATAATAGATGCTTAAATATCATGGAGCCATGATAATAAATGAACTTTGCAATTGGTATCTTTCAATTGGTAGCTGTAATAGTTCGCTTCAATTGACATCTTTTGATAATCATGAGAATAGAAGTTTCTTCTTGTGCCCAATACTATAACTTGTTCTAAGTTTGATGTCTTAGCAACAAGAAAAAGTAAGGATAAAGAATCAGGCACAAGTGTGAAGAAGCTCTTGAGAGATTAGATACTTTCAAGATGGGAAGTACACTACAACATGGTAAAGGTACAAAGGGAGTATTAATATTTTTTGCATATATGTATCTTGCCTAAATGTTGATCGGGCATATGCTCAATAAGTAAGGGGGAGTTTTGATAGTCGTTTTCCTCCTTAACACCCTGCTGTCCCTTGACATCATCATATGTTCTTGCTTGAGTATGGTTTTTGGTGTTTGATGTCAAAGGGGGAGAATTTGTGTATTAAAGCTTATCTCAACCTAAGAGGAAAGCTTATCCTAATGGGTGATGTGTTAGTTTGAGCTTTGCCAAGTGTGATATTCATATGTTTCTTGCAATGTTGCTCATATGAACTAGTGTTTCCGCTGCGATGAATTATTTGGCTTCTATAGTGTAATAGATAGCCATGTGGTCAATGGTGCTTTAAGATTGTCTTAAATTAGTGTCTTAGTTTAAATTGGTATTAGTTTGAATTGGTATCTTAATGATGAATAGTGGTAGGTTGATATTCCTGTGATATATCCACTATTTTGAATGGTGTTTAACTCTGATTATGTGCATTTGTGTGTTATAGCATCATGGTTTGAATCTTGTCTCAATGCTTCCTAAAAGGTGCTAAGGTGTAGAAATGTTTCGAACTGCCTAAGTATATGCAAATTGGCGTCCGAGGCCAAAATTAGGTTCTTGAAGTAAGCACATATTTAGGGGGAGCATTCTATAAACTTAGAATTCAAAATTTGTGCTTCAAATCTTATTCTTATGTAAGCTTTAATTGTGTTGCCATCAATCACCAAAAAGGGGGAGATTGAAAGCTCTCTTGTGAGTTTTGGTGTTTGGATGACAACTCAATTAAAGGACTAACAAGTGTACTAAGTGTTGAACAGGTGCTTAAGGTAAAGTCTACAAGGTTCAACACAAGTGAACAAATGTGATGGTCCAAGAACTGGATTATGGATACATAATGGACATCACAAGTAAGATGGACATTGCATAAAGTGACTCGGGTGCGTAGCTCGGAGACAACTGATCAAGCCAAGGACGGAGGCAAGAAGAGCTTCGAGGTACCAAGTGCACGGGAGAAGGTCAATGAGGCTGAGGAACCCAAAGCCAAGGGTGAAGAAGGAGGCTTGCAAAGTCAAGGGTGATCGAGTTGAGAACAGCTATGGCACATCAAGGATCACTACATAAGGACGTGACTTACAGCCAATGAGGTAACAGCTGCAGTTATGTGGTGTAAGTCATAAGGCTCAAGATCAAGCTCTAAGGAGGAGATCAAGGTCACTAGAAGGTGAACAAGTGTCAAAACCAGAACTGGAAGCAGCCCAAAAGAGCTAAGTTCATCTTGATCTTTAGTTTGGGTTGTTCCTATGTTTGGAAATGTTCTATGTGACCTTTACAGGATGTTGGAGCCAAGTAATGTCAATTTAGATCAAGTCAAGCCGACTTGATGATTTATGAGTCCAACATCAAAGTTCAAGCATGTGAAATGCTATAGATTTAATGATTAAGAGAAGGTATGTTTCTATACGAAGTACATTGGTTTTGTGGACTAATATACTTGTCTAAGTGTTAGAAACAGAAAGAAGAAGAAAAGAAGAGAGGTGCAAAGGACTTGGCTATGTATAGCCAAGGCAGCTCAGTCTGGCACACCGGACTGTCCGGTGGTGCACCGGACAGTGTCCGGTGCGCCAGGCTGAACTCTGGCGAACTGGCCGCTCTCGGGAATTCACCGGCGACGTACGACTATAATTCACCGGACTGTCCGGTGTGCACCGGACTGTCCGGTGAGCCAACGGTCGGCCGCGCGATCTGCGCGGAACACGTGGCCGAGCCAACGGCTAGATGGAGGCACCGGACTGTCCGGTGTGCACCGGACATGTCCGGTGCGCCAACGGCTCCAAGACTGCCAACGGTCGGCTTCGCCATAAAAGGAAAGAAATCGGGCACCGGACAGTGTCCGGTGTGCACCGGACTGTCCGGTGCGTCACCCGACAGAAAGAAAGTATTGCCTTCCAAATGGGATTCCAACGGCTCCTAGGCCCCTTGTGCCTATAAAAGGGACCCCTAGGCGCCTCAAGCAATACACAAGCGCAGCCAACAAGTGTAGACTTCACTCGAATCAATTCTCACTCTCCCTCTTGTGTGTAACTCTATAGTTTGTGTAGAAGGCACAGCTATAAGCCTTAAGAGAGAGGAGAAGTGCTGCTTAGAGCTAGAGCAAGGTCTTGAGCGTATCGTTACTCTGCCGGGGTGCTGCCAAGAAGTTTGTAAGCAGTCGCGGTTCTGTTGTAACCCCACTCAATAGTGAAAGGCTCTATCTGTCATACTGACAGATCTGAGCAAACGGAGGAAGGAGTTGAAATAGACTCCAAGCCCAGGTGTGGCTAACTCCAACGAGGACTAGGCAAGCATTTCAGGCTTGGCCGAACCTCGGGATAAATCCTTGCGTCTGTGTGCTCTGTTCTGTATTGTACTCTGACTCTCTGTCTTACTCGCTTATATATATCTACACTTCACTACTTACTTGTGGTACTAGCTTTCCTTGAAGTGCAGGATATTCGTAAGACAGGAACTTCAATTCCACTGCAACCTACTCGAAGGGTTCTTCACTCCACTGCGATCCTGTCTTCGAGTAGAGTAAGATTTAAGTTTTAAAGTGATAATTTTTATTCGCCTATTCACCCCCCCTCTAGGCGACATCTAGATCCTGTTCCCGGGCCAAAGGGAACTTTCAGCCCCCGAGTGTATCTCTCGTAGGAGCTCCTAACCTTCGGCGATGGGGATGCATCGCTGGAGGATGCATGAGGGGCTACGGTGGTAGAGCTCCTTCCCATCCCCCAGCAAGACGAACGACTTGGCGCGTCGTGCCAACCGCCGAGCTTCGGCTCGGTCGAGGGGTAGCTCTCCTCGGTGGAGATATCGCAGGTACGGGGTCTGCCAGTTTCGATTAGGCGTGACCCCGCTTCGCTCCTCCTCAACGCGCAGTGCCTCACCCTCGGGGGCCGAGGGTACCTCGGGCTGAACGGAGGGTGTTGATAGTCGTCTAGAGGGGGGGGTGAATAGGGCGAAACTGAAATTCTCAAAAATAATCACAACTACAAGCCGGGTTAGCGTTAGAAATATAAACGAGTCCGCGAGAGAGGGTGCAAAACAAATCGCAATCAAATAAAGAGTGTGACACGCAGATTTGTTTTACCGAGGTTCGGTTCTCGCAAACCTACTCCCCGTTGAGGAGGCCACAAAGGCCGGGTCTTTTTCAACCCTTTCCCTCTCTCAAACGGTCCCTCGGACCGAGTGAGCTTCTCCTTCTCAATCAAACGGGAACAAACTTCCCCGCAAGGACCACCACACAATTGGTGTCTCTTGCCTTGGTTACAATTGAGTTGTTTGCAAGAAAGAATGAAAGAAAGCACGATTGCAAAAGCCAAGCGACAAGAGCGGCAAATAACACACGGATCTTTTTCTCTCTCAAGTCACTAATCACTAATGATCACTTGTCTCAACTTTGGAACTTGGAGAGATTGGAGGCTTTGAATGTGTCTTGGAATGGATTGCTAGCTCTTGTATTGAATGTTGAAGGTTGGAATGCTTGGGTGAAGTGAATGGAGGTGGTTGGGGTTGTATTTATAGCCACCAACCACTTCCTAGCCGTTGCTCCATTCTGCCGACCGCGGACGGTCCGCCCGCCTGGTCCGGACGGTCCGCCCGCCTGGTCCGGACGGTCCGTGCCTGTAGATCAACGGCTGAAAACACAACGGTCAGAAGTAATGGCTATATCAACGGCTATATTGCATTTAATGCGTCATCAGATGTCAGATAAAGCCAGTCGCGGACGGTCCGGTCGTGCACCCCGGACGGTCCGCGAGGACGCTATAATTCATTTTTCCGAACCCGTCACCTTCGGGTTTTTCGGTTCCTCACCTATCGGACGGTCCGCGCCTGAGGCCGGACGGTCCGCGCGAGGTCACGGACGGTCCTTGCTTTTCCTCCGGACGGTCCGTAGTGTAGACTTGGATTTTTGCATTGGTTCTGTTCGGGGGTCATCCTGGTGTTGCGGACGGTCCGCCGCAAGGGCCCGGACGGTCCGCGCTTGGTCTGTTTTTCCAAAAAGCTTCTCCTGTCCGGAATAATCTACGGTATTCCGGACAGTCGATTTAGTATAGTTGTAGATGAACCTTTGGCACCTGTAGAACATATAATCTAGAGCAAACTAGTTAGTCCAATTATTTGTGTTGGGCAATTCAACCACCAAAATTAATTAGGAACTAGGTGTAAGCCTAATTCCCTTTCAATCTCCCCCTTTTTGGTGATTGATGCCAACACAAACCAAAGCAAGTATAGAAGTGCATAATTGAACTAGTTTGCATAATGTTAATGCAAAGGTTGCTTGGAATTGAGTCAATATAAATACCTATAAAGTATGCATGGATTGTTTCTTTATTTTTAACATTTTGGACCACGCTTGCACCATATGTTTTGTTTTTGCAAATTCTTTTGTAAATCCTTTTCAAAGTCCTTTTGCAAATAGTCAAAGGTAAATGAATAAGATTTCGAGAAGCATTTTTAAGATTTGAAATTTTCTCCCCCTGTTTCAAATGCTTTTCCTTTGGCTAAAACAAAATTCCTCGTAAATAAAATTCTCCTCTTAGTGTTCAAGAGGGTTTTGATATATCATTTGTGAAATACTACTTTCTCCCCCTTTTGAACACAATAAGATACCAATTTTTAAATTTATCAATTGAGAATCATACCAATTGAAAAACTCTTTTTAAAATTAGGTGGTGGTGCGGTCCTTTTGCTTTGGGCTAATACTTTCTCCCCCTTTGGCATGAATCGCCAAAAACGGAGTCATTAGAGTCCTTAGAATTACTTTCTCCCCCTTTTGGTCATAAATAAATGAGTGAAGATTATACCAAAGATGGAGAGTTGCTTGGAGTGACGGCGAAGGATGAGTTACAGAGTGGAAGCCTTTGTCTTTGCCGAAGACTCCAATTCCCTTGCAATGCACCTATGACTTGGTTTGAAATGGACTTGAAAACACATTAGTCATAGCATATGAAAGAGATATGATTAAAGGTATATAAATGAGCTATGTGTGCAAATCAACAAAAGAAGTTCCTAGAATCAAGAATATTTAGCTCATGCCTAAGTTTGTTAAAAGTTTGTTCATCAAGAGGCTTGGTAAAGATATCGGCTAATTGATCTTTAGTATTAATGTAAGAAATCTCGATATCTCCCTTTTGTTGGTGATCCCTTAAAAAGTGATACCGAATGGCTATGTGCTTAGTGCGGCTATGCTCAACGGGATTATCCGCCATGCGGATTGCACTCTCATTATCACATAGAAGAGGAACTTTGGTTAATTTGTAACCAAAGTCCCTGAGGGTTTGCCTCATCCAAAGTAGTTGCGCGCAACAATGTCCTGCGGCAATATACTCGGCTTCGGCGGTAGAAAGAGCTACGGAATTTTGCTTCTTTGAAGCCCAAGACACCCAGGATCTTCCCAAGAACTGGCAAGTCCCCGATGTGCTCTTTCTATTGATTTTACACCCCGCCCAATCGGCATCCGAATAACCAACCAAATCAAAAGTGGATCCCTTAGGATACCAAAGCCCAAACTTAGGAGTATAAACTAAATATCTCAAGATTCGTTTTACGGTCGTAAGGTGAGCTTGCTTAGGGTCGGCTTGGAATCTTGCACACATGCATACGGAAAGCATAATATCCGGTCGAGATGCACATAAATATAGCAAAGAACCTATCATCGACCGGTATACCTTTTGATCGACGGATTTACCTCCCTCGTCGAGGTCGAGATGCCCATTGGTTCCCATGGGTGTCTTGATGGGTTTGGCATCCTTCATTCCAAACTTGCTTAGAATATCTTGAGTGTACTTCGTTTGGCTTAGGAAGGTGCCTTCTTGGAGTTGCTTCACTTGAAATCCTAAGAAATACTTCAACTCCCCCATCATAGACATCTCGAACTTTTGTGTCATGATCCTACTAAATTCTTCACATGTAGACTCGTTAGTAGACCCAAATATAATATCATCAACATAAATTTGGCATACGAACAAGTCATTTTCAAGAGTTTTAGTAAATAAAGTAGGATCGGCCTTTCCGACTTTGAAGCCATTAGTGATAAGAAAATCTCTAAGGCATTCATACCATGCTCTTGGGGCTTGCTTGAGCCCATAAAGCGCCTTAGAGAGTTTATAAACATGGTTAGGGTACTCACTATCTTCAAAGCCGGGAGGTTGCTCAACATAGACCTCTTACTTGATTGGTCCATTGAGGAAGACACTTTTCACGTCCATTTGATAGAGCTTAAAGCCATGGTAAGTAGCATAGGCTAATAATATGCGAATTGACTCAAGCCTAGCTACGGGTGCATAGGTTTCACCAAAATCCAAACCTTCGACTTGGGAGTATCCTTTGGCCACAAGTCGAGCTTTGTTCCTTGTCACCACACCATGCTCATCTTGCTTGTTGCGGAAAACCCACTTGGTTCCTACAACATTTTGGTTAGGACGTGGAACTAATTGCCATACCTCATTCCTGGTGAAGTTGTTGAGCTCCTCTTGCATTGCCACCACCCAATCCGAATCTTGTAGTGCTTCCTCTACCCTGTGTGGCTCAATAGAGGAAACAAAAGAGTAATGCTCACAAAAATGTGCAACACGAGATCTAGTGGTTACCTCCTTATGAATGTCGCCAAGGATGGTGTCGACGGGGTGATCTCGTTGGATTGCTTGGTGGACTCTTGGGTGTGGCGGTCTTTGTTCTTTATCCTCCTTGTCTTGATCATTTGCATCTCCCCCTTGATCGTTGCCGTCATCTTGAGGTGGCTCATTTGCTTGATCTTCTACTTCATCAACTTGAGCTTCATCCTCATTTTGAGTCGGTGGAGATGCTTGCGTGGAGGAGGATGGTTGATCTTGTGCATTTGGAGGCTCTTCGGATTCCTTAGGACACACATCCCCAATGGACATGTTCTTAGCGCGATGCACGGAGCCTCTTCAATACCTATCTCATCAAGATCAACTTGCTCTACTTGAGAGCCGTTAGTCTCATCAAACACAACGTCACAAGAAACTTCAACTTGTCCGGAGGACTTGTTAAAGACTCTATATGCCCTTGTGTTTGAATCATATCCTAGTAAAAAGCCTTCTACAGTTTTAGGAGCAAATTTAGATTTTCTACCTCTTTTGATAAGAATAAAGCATTTGCTACCAAAAACTCTAAAATATGAAATATTGGGCTTTTTACCGGTTAGGAGTTCATAGGATGCCTTCTTGAGGATTCGGTGTAGATACAACCGGTTGATGGCGTAGTAGGTGGTGTTGACCGCCTCGGCCCAAAACCGATCCGAAGTCTTGTACTCATCAAGCATGGTTCTTGCCATGTCCAATAGAGTTCTATTCTTCCTCTCCACTACACCATTTTGTTGTGGCGTGTAGGGAGAAGAGAACTCATGCTTGATCCCCTCCTCTTCAAGAAAGCCTTCAATTTGTGAGTTCTTGAACTCCGTCCCGTTGTCGCTTCTAATTTTCTTGATTCTTAAGCCGAACTCATTTTGAGCCCGTCTCAAGAATCCTTTTAAGGTTTCTTGGGTTTGAGATTTTTTCCTGCAAAAAGAATACCCAAGTGAAGCTAGAATAATCATCCACTATTACAAGACAATACTTACTCCCGCCGATGCTTATGTAAGCAATCGGGCCGAATAGATCCATGTGGAGTAGCTCAAGCGGCCTGTCGGTCGTCATGATGTTCTTGTGTGGATGATGGGCACCAACTTGCTTTCCTGCTTGGCATGCGCTACAAACCCTGTCTTTCTCAAAATAAACATTGGTTAGTCCTAAAATGTGCTCTCCCTTTAGAAGCTTATGAAGATTCTTCATCCCAACATGGGCTAGTCGGCGGTGCCAGAGCCAACCCATGTTAGTCTTAGCAATTAAGCATGTGTCGAGTTCAGCTCTATCAAAATCTACTAAGTATAGCTGACCCTCTAACACAGCCTTAAATGCTATTGAATCATCACTTCTTCTAAAGACAGTGACACCTACATCAGTAAAGAGACAGTTGTAGCCCATTTTGCATAATTGAGATACAGAAAGCAAATTGTAATCTAAAGAATCTACAAGAAAAACATTGGAAATAGAATGGTCAGGAGATATAGATATTTTACCAAGACCTTTGACCAAACCTTGATTTCCATCCCCGAATGTAATAGCTCGTTGGGGATCTTGGTTTTTCTCGTAGGAGGAGAACATCTTCTTCTCCCCTGTCATGTGGTTTGTGCACCCGCTGTCGAGTATCCAACTTGAGCCCCCGGATGCATAAACCTACAAAACAAGTTTAGTTCTTGACTTTAGGTACCCAAACGGTTTTGGATCCTTTGGCATTAGAAACAAGAACTTTGGGTACCCAAACACAAGTCTTGGAGCCCTTGTGTTTGCCCCCAACAAACTTGGCAACTACCTTGCCGGATTTGTTAGTTAAAACATATGATGCATCAAAAGTTTTGAATGAAATGTCATGATCATTTGATGCATTATGAGTTCTCTTCTTAGGCAACTTAGCACGGGTTGGTTGCCTAGAACTAGATGTCTTACCCTTATACATAAAAGCATGATTTGGGCCAGAGTGAGACTTCCTAGATTGAATTCTCCTAATCTTGCTCTCGGGATAACCGGCAGGGTACAAAATGTAACCCTCGTTATCCTGAGGCATGGGAGCCTTGCCCTTTACAAAATTGGACAATCTTTTAGGAGGGGCATTAAGTTTGACATTGTCTCCCCTTTGGAAGCCAATGCCATCCTTGATGCCAGGGCGTCTCCCATTATAAAGCATACTACGAGCAAATTTAAATTTTTCATTCTCTAAGTTATGCTCGGCAATTTTAGCATCTAATTTTGCTATATGATCATTTTGTTGTTTAATTAAAGACATGTGATCATGAATAGCATTAATATCAACATCTCTACATCTAGTACAAATAGATACATGCTCAACGATAGATGTAGAGGGTTTGCAAGATTTTAATTCTATAACCTTAGCATGTAATATATCGTTTTCACTTCTAAGGTTAGAAATAGTAACATTGCAAACATCAAAATCTTTAGCCTTAGCAAGCAATTTCTCATTTTCAATCCTAAGGCTAGCAAGAGAAACATTCAACTCATCAATCCTAGCAAGTAGATCAACATTATCATCTCTAGGATTGGAAGTTGAAACATTACAAACATGAGAATCAACCTTAGCAATTAATTTCGCATTTTCATTTCTAAGGTTGGCAATAGTGTCATGGCATGTGCTTAGCTCACTAGATAATTTCTCACATTTTTCTACCTCTAGAGCATAAGCATTCTTAACCTTAACATACTTTTTATTTTCCTTGATTAGGAAGTCCTCTTGGGAGTCCAAGAGATCATCCTTTTCATGGATGGCACTAATTAGCTCATTTAGTTTTTCCTTTTGTTCCATGTTAAGGTTGGCAAAAAGGGTACGCAAATTATCTTCCTCATCACTAGCATTATCATCACTAGAAGATTCATATTTAGTGGAGGATTTTGATTTAACCTTTTTCCTTTTGCCGTCCTTTGCCATGAGGCACTTGTGGCCGATGTTGGGGAAGAGAAGTCAATTGGTGACGGCGATGTTGGCGGTGTCCTCATCGGAGGAGGAGTCGGTGGAGCTCTCATCGGAGTCCCATTCGCGGCATACGTGGGCATCGCCGCCCTTCTTCTTGTAATGTCTCTTCTTCTCCCTTCTTCTCCCCTTCTTGTCGTCGCCCCTGTCACTATCACTAGATAATGGACATTTAGCAGTAAAATGACCGGGCTTACCACATTTGTAGCATACTTTCTTGGAGCGGGGTTTGTAGTCTTTCCCCCTCCTTTGCTTGAGGATTTGGTGGAAGCTCTTGATGATGAGCGCCATCTCCTCGTTGTCAAGCTTGGAGGCGTCGATGGGTGTTCGACTTGGAGTAGCCTCCTCCTTCTTTTCTTCCGTTGCCTTGAATGCGACGGGTTGTGCTTCGGGCGTGGAGGAGGTGCCTTGCTCGATGATTTTCTTTGAGCCTTTAATCATTAGCTCAAAGCTCACAAATTTTCCTATAACCTCCTCGGGAGACATTAGCTTATATCTAGGATCACCTCGAATTAATTGAACTTGTGTAGGGTTAAGAAATACGAGGGATCTAAGAATAACCTTGACCATCTCATGGTCATCCCATTTTTCGCTCCCGAGGTTGCGCACTTGGTTCACCAAGGTCTTCAAGCGGTTGTACATAGCTTGTGGATCCTCCCCTTGGTGGAGCATGAAGCGACCAAGCTCCCCCTCGATCGTCTCCCGCTTGGTGATCTTTGTCACCTCGTCTCCCTCATGCGCGGTCTTGAGTACGTCCCAAATTTCCTTCACACTTTTTAACCCTTGCACCTTATTATACTCCTCTCGACTTAGAGAGGCGAGGAGTATAGTGGTGGCTTGGGAGTTAAAGTGGTGAATTTGGGCCACCTCGTCCGAGTCGTAGTCTTCATCCCCTACGGATGGTACCTGTACACCAAACTCAACAACATTCCATATGCTTGTGTGGAGTGAGGTTAGATGATGCCTCATTTTGTCACTCCACATTATAATCTTCACCGTCAAAAACTGGTGGTTTGCCTAATGGAACGGAAAGTAATGGAGTATGTCTAGAAGTACGAGGATAATGTAAGGGAATCTTACTAAACTTCTTGCGCTCATGGCGCTTAGAAGTTATGGAGGGCGCGTCGGAGCCGGAGGTAGAAGGTGATGAAGTGTCGGTCTCGTAGTAGACCACCTTCCTCATCTTCTTAATTTTGTCGCCACTCCGATGCGACTTGTGGGAAGAAGTCTTCTTTTCCTTCTTCTTCTCCTTCCTCTTCTCCTTGTTGCGGGACTCTCCCGATAGAGCTTTCTTGTTGCTTGTAGTGGGCTTTTCGCCGGTCTCCATCTCCTTCTTGGCGTGATCTCCCGACATCACTTCGAGCGGTTAGGCTCTAATGAAGCACCGGGCTCCGATACCAATTGATAGTCGCCTAGAGGGGGGGGGGTGAATAGGGCGAAACTGAAATTCTCAAAAATAATCACAACTACAAGCCGGGTTAGCGTTAGAAATATAAACGAGTCCGCGAGAGAGGGTGCAAAACAAATCGCAATCAAATAAAGAGTGTGACACGCGGATTTGTTTTACCGAGGTTCGGTTCTCGCAAACCTACTCCCCGTTGAGGAGGCCACAAAGGCCGGATCTTTTTCAACCCTTTCCCTCTCTCAAACGGTCCCTCGGACCGAGTGAGCTTCTCCTTCTCAATCAAACGGGAACAAACTTCCCCGCAAGGACCACCACACAATTGGTGTCTCTTGCCTTGGTTACAATTGAGTTGTTTGCAAGAAAGAATGAAAGAAAGCACGATTGCAAAAGCCAAGCGACAAGAGCGGCAAATAACACACGGATCTTTTTCTCTCTCAAGTCACTAATCACTAATGATCACTTGTCTCAACTTTGGAACTTGGAGAGATTGGAGGCTTTGAATGTGTCTTGGAATGGATTGCTAGCTCTTGTATTGAATGTTGAAGGTTGGAATGCTTGGGTGAAGTGAATGGAGGTGGTTGGGGTTGTATTTATAGCCACCAACCACTTCCTAGCCGTTGCTCCATTCTGCCGACCGCGGACGGTCCGCCCGCCTGGTCCGAACGGTCCGTGCCTGTAGATCAACGGCTGAAAACGCAACGGTCAGAAGTAACGGCTATATCAACGGCTATATTGCATTTAATGTGTCGTCAGATGTCAGATAAAGCCAGTCGCGGACGGTCCGGTCGTGCACCCCGGACGGTCCGCGAGGACGCTATAATTCATTTTTCCGAACCCGTCACCTTCGGGTTTTTCGGTTCCTCACCTATCGAACGGTCCGCGCCTGAGGCCGGACGGTCCGCGCGAGGTCACGGACGGTCCTTGCTTTTCCTCCAGACGGTCCGTAGTGCAGACTTGGATTTTTGCATTGGTTCTGTCCGAGGGTCATCCTGGTGTTGCGGACGGTCCGCCGCAAGGGCCCGGACGGTCCGCGCTTGGTCTGTTTTTCCAAAAAGCTTCTCATGTCCGGAATAATCTACGGTATTCCGGACAGTCGATTTAGTATAGTTGTAGATGAACCTTTGGCACCTGTAGAACATATAATCTAGAGCAAACTAGTTAGTCCAATTATTTGTGTTGGGCAATTCAACCACCAAAATTAATTAGGAACTAGGTGTAAGCCTAATTCCCTTTCAGGTGTCTCGGGCCGAGCTGAGGGTGCCTCGGGCCGAGCCGAGGGTGCCTCGGACTGAGCCGACGGTGCCTCGGGCTCGGGCGTGTCATCGATCTTGATGGAGGGTTGATGTAGGTCTCGGGAGAAGACGTCCGGGGGAACCGTTGTTCGCCCCGAGGCTATTTTAGCCAGCTCGTCCGCAGTCTCGTTGTAGCACCGGGTGATGTGGTTGAGCTCGAGCCCGTAGAACTTGTCTTCCAAGCGCCGAACCTCATCGCAGTAGGCCTCCATCTTCGGGTCACGGCAGTGGGAGTTCTTCATGACTTGGTCGATGACGAGTTGCGAGTCACCGCGAGCGTCGAGGCGTCGGACCCCTAGCTCGATGGCGATGCGCAACCCGTTGACCAGAGCCTCGTACTCAGCCACATTGTTGGACGCCAGGAAGTGGAGGCGTAGCATGTAGCGTAGATGCTTTCCGAGGGGTGAGATGAAGAGCAAGCCTACGCCTGCTCCTGTCTTCATCAGCGACCCGTCGAAGAACATGGTCCAGAGTTCTGGTTGGATCGAAACTGTTGGGAGCTGGGTGTCGACCCATTCAGCCACGAAATCCGCCAAGACCTGGGACTTGATGGCCTTCCGAGGGGCGAACGAGATCGCTTCACCCATAATTTCCACCGCCCACTTTGCGATTCTACCCGAGGCCTCTCGGCACTGGATGATCTCCCCCAGGTGGAAGGATGATACCATAGTTACCGGATGAGACTCGAAGTAGTGTCGCAACTTCCGCCGCGTCAGGATCACCGCGTACAACAACTTCTGAATTTGTGGGTAGCAGATCTTGGTCTTTGACAGTACCTCGCTGATGAAGTAGACTGGCCTCTGGACGGGCAATGCATGCCCCTCTTCTCGTCTCTCAACCACAATCGTGGCGCTAACCACCTGAGTGGTCGCAGCGACGTAGATCAAGAGGGATTCTCCGGCAGCGGGAGGCACCAAGATGGGCGCGTTGGTGAGGAGCGCCCTCAGGTTCCCGAGGGCTTCCTCGGCCTCAGGGGTCCAAGTGAAGCACTCGGCCTTCCTTAAGAGGCGGTACAGAGGTAGGCCTCTTTCGTCGAGGCGTGAGATGAAGCGGCTCAGAGCCGCAAGACATCCCATGACTCTCTGTACGCCTTTCAAGTCCTTGATGGGCCCCATACTGGTGATGGCCGCGATCTTCTCCGGGTTGGCCTTGATGCCCCGCTCGGAGACAATGAACCCCAAGAGCATGCCTCGGGGAACCCCAAAGACACACTTCTCAGGATTAAGCTTCATGCCTTTCGCCTTGAGACATCGGAATGTCACTTCAAGGTCGGAAAGGAGGTCGGAGGCTTTCCTCGTCTTGACTACGATGTCATCGACGTAGGCCTCGACCGTCCGGCCAATGTGTTCGCCGAACACATGGTTCATGCACCGCTGGTACGTCGCACCCGCATTCCTCAAGCCGAACGGCATGGTGACATAGCAGTACATGCCGAAGGGTGTGATGAAAGAAGTCGCGAGCTGGTCGGACTCTTTCATCCTGATTTGGTGATACCCTGAGTAGGCATCAAGGAAAGACAGGGTTTCGCACCCAGCAGTGGAATCCACGATTTGATCGATGCGAGGCAGAGGGTAGGGAACCTTCGGACATGCTTTGTTTAGACCAGTGTAGTCTACACACATCCACCATTTCCCTCCTTTCTTTCTCACAAGCATAGGGTTGGCAAGCCATTCGGGATGGAATACCTCTTTGATGAACCCTGCCGCCATTAGCTTGTGGATCTCCTCGCCTATGGCTCTGCGCTTTTCTTCATCGAATCTGCGCAGAGGCTGCTTGACGGGTCGGGCTCCAGCTCGGATATCCAGCGAGTGCTCGGCGACATCCCTCGGTATGCCAGGCATGTCCGAGGGACTCCACGCGAAAACGTCGGCGTTTGCGCGGAGAAAGCTGACGAGCGCTGCTTCCTATTTGGGATCGAGCTCGGAGCCGATCCGGATCGGCTTGGAAGCGTCGCTGCTGGGGTCGAGGGGGGCGGACTTAACCGTCTCCGCTGGCTCAAAGTTGCCGGCGTGGCGCTTCATGTCTGGCACCTCCTTAGAGAGGCTCTCCAGGTTGGCGATGAGGGCCTCGGACTCGTCGAGGGCCTCAGCGTACTCCACGCACTCGACGTCGCATTCGAACGCGTGTCGGTACGTGGGGCCGACGGTGATGACCCCGTTGGGGCCCGACATCTTGAGCTTGAGGTACGTGTAGTTGGGGACGGCCATGAACTTCGCGTAGCATGGCCTCCCCAATACTGCGTGGTAGGTTCCTCGGAACCCGACCACCTCGAACGTGAGGGTCTCCCTTCGGAAGTTGGAGGGTGTTCCGAAGCAGACGGGAAGGTCGAGTTGTCCGAGGGGCTGGACGCGCTTCCCGGGGATGATCCCGTGGAATGGCGCAGCGCCTGCCCGGACCGAGGACAGATCAACATGCAGGAGCCCGAGGGTCTCGACATAGATGATGTTGAGGCTGCTGCCTCCGTCCATGAGGACCTTGGTGAGCCTGACATCACCGATGATGGGGTCGACAACGAGTGGGTATTTCCCCGAGCTCGGCACGTGGTCGGGGTGGTCGGCTTGGTCGAAGGTGATGGGCTTGTCGGACCAGTCTAGGTAGACTGGTGCCGCCACCTTTACCGAATAGACCTCCCAACGCTCTTGCTTGCGGTGTCGAGCCGAGGCGTTCGCCGCTTGCCCACCGTAGATCAGGAAGCAGTCGCGGACCTCAGGGAACTCTCCTGCCTGGTGATCTTCCTTCTTGTCGTCGTCGCGAGCCCTGCCACCCTCCGCGGGTGGCCCGACCCTGTGGAAGTGGCGCCGAAGCATAGCGCACTCCTCAAGGGTGTGCTTGACGGGCCCCTGATGATAGGGGCACGGCTCCTTGAGCATCTTGTCGAAGAGGTTGGCACCTCTGGGGGGTTTCTGAGGGTTCTTGTGCTCGGCGACGGCGACAAGGTCCGCGTCGGCGGAGTCGTGTTTCGCTTGCGACTTCTTCTTGCCTTTCTTCTTAGCGCCTCGCTGAGTTGACGCCTCGGGGGAATCTTCCGGTGGGCGGCCCTGGGGCTGCTTGTCCTTCCGGAAGATAGCCTCAACCGCCTCCTGGCCAGAGGCGAACTTGGTGGCGATGTCCATCAGCTCGCTCGCCCTGGTGGGGGTCTTTCGACCCAGCTTGCTGACCAGGTCGCGGCAAGTGGTGCCGGCGAGGAACGCGCCAATGACATCTAAATCGGTGATGTTGGGCAGCTCGGTGCGCTGCTTCGAGAATCGCCGGATGTAGTCCTGGAGAGACTCTCCCGGCTGCTGTCGGCAGCTTCGGAGGTCCTGGGAGTTCCCAGGGCGCACGTACGTGCCCTGGAAATTGCCGGCGAAGGCTTGGACCAGGTCATCCCAGTTGGAGATCTGCCCCGGAGGCAGGTGCTCCAACTAGGCGCGAGCGGTGTCGGAGAGGAACAGGGGGAGGTTGCGGATAATGAGGTTGTCATCGTCCGTTCCACCCAGTTGGCAGGCCAGCCGGTAGTCTGCGAGCCACAGTTCTGGTCTCATCTCCCCCGAGTACTTTGTGATAGTAGTCGGGGTTCGGAACCGGGTCGGGAACGGCGCCCGTCGTATAGCGCGGCTGAAAGCCTACGGACCGGGTGGTTTGGGCGAGGGACTCCGATCCTCCCCGCTGTCGTAGCGTCCCCCACGCCTGGGGTGGTAGCCTCGGCGCACCCTTTCATCGAGGTGGGCCCGACGGTTGCGGTGATGGTGCTCGTTGCCGAGGCGACTAGGGGCCACAGGCGCTGTGTCGCGCGTGCGCCCGGTGTGGACCGAGGCTTCCCGCATGAATCGGGAAGTCGCGGCACGATGTTCCGAGGGGTACCCCTGCCTTCGGGAGGCGGAGCTCTCGGCCCGTCGGACCGCGGCGCCCTCCAGGAGATTCTTGAGCTCTCCCTAGATTCGCCGCCCCTCGGTGGTTGACGGCTCCGGCATAGCGCGGAGAAGCATTGTCGCTGCAGCCAGGTTCTAGCCGACTCCACTAGAAGCGGGTGGCGGCCTCACCCTGACATCGTCGGTGATGCGGTGCTGGATACCCTGGGGTAGATGGCGCACTTCTCCGGCCGGAGTTTGGCCCACCCATTCCTGCCCGATGTCCCGGCGGATCGGCTCAAGTGTTCCTGCTCCCTCGTAGAGCCTGGCCTGCACCCCGCGGATTTGCTCGAGCTGTGGGTCATGACCCCCCGCCTGAACGGGGACCATAGCTAGCTCCCGTAGGATGTCAACGCGAGGCACAGGCCTAGGGAGATCACCGTTCTCTGGCATACCAAGATGGTTGCCTTCGGAGGGACCCCCTAGATCGACGTGGAAACATTCACGACTTGGGCCGCAGTCCTCGTCGCCGAGGCTGCGGCTACCGTCGGAACAGTCGGAAAGGCAGTAGTCGCATGCGGTCATGAAGTCCTGCATGGCACTGGGGTTACCAAGTCCGGAGAAATCCCAACAGAAGTCGGACACGTCATCTTCCTCGGACCCCGAGGGCCCGTAGGTCGAGACGTCCGTCAGCCGGTCCCAGGGTGACCGCATACGAAACCCCAGAGGGTTTGGACTCGCCTCTACGAGAGCGTCCGCCAAAGCGAAGTCGCTTGGCGGGTCGAGGCTGAATCCAAAGGGCGTGAGATGGGAATCGGTGGGTACCTCTTGGTCGACGGGCGGTGACGAAGTCACGTTAGGGACTGACTGCACCGTCGTCTCAGGTACGAGGGTGACGCCCAGCAAGCCTTTCGCGAGCGTGCTGGCGTCGTCCGTTTGCTTGGAATTGGCGTGTTGCGGGGAGACGGCGCTCGTCTTCGTCTCAAACGCGAGGTCGATGCCCGACGTGCCCCCCGTTGGGGCGTCGGCGCCGTCGACTCGCTCGACAGCCGACGAGGTGCCGCCTCCTTCTTGGCCTTGGTTGCCCCGCCTCCTCCTCCGTCGGCGGGGGAGAGGGCGGGGTGAGCTCGAATGTTGTTCTTCCACCATGCGGGGAAGACGTTGTCGATTCCGCCGCCGGCGGGCGGGCTGTCGGCCGCCATTGTCGCTATCGCACGGCGGGGGAAGGAGTATCATGTCGTAGCTGCCGTCGAGGGACATGAACTCAAGACTCCCGAAACGGAGCACTGTCCCGGGCTGGAAAGGTTGCTGGAGACTGCCCATCTGAAGCTTGATGGGAAGCTGTTCGTCAACACGTAGCATCCCCCTACCTGGCGCGCCAACTGTCGACGTTTCGAGACCGGGGGGTCCCTGGGCCGACGAGTGAAATGTCGCCACGTGCCCCAGCCCAGATGGGTCGGCGCGAGACGGAGCGCGAAGGGGGGAAAAAGGCGGCCGGAGCGAGAGAGAGGTGGAAATCCCACGGCCTTCGTGTTTGTCCCGCGCCCAGGTCGGGTGCGCTTGCAGTAGGGGGTTACAAGCGCCCACGCGGGAGGGGAGCGAGCGGCCTCACGCGAGCGCCTGTCCCATCCTCTTCCCCGCGCGGCCAAACCTCTCTAAGAGGGCCCTGGTCCTCCCTTTTATAGGCGCAAGGAAAGGATCCAGGTGTACAGTGGGGGGGGTGTAGCAGAGTGCTAACGTGTCTAGCGGAGGAGAGCTAGCGCCCTAAATACACGCCATCGTGGCAGCCGGAGTGGTTTTGGCACCCGGTTCGTGTGGTGTCGTGGCCGTCGGAAGAGCGCTGGAACCTGGCGGAAGGATAACTGTCGGGGCTGTCGAGTCCTTGCTGATGTCCTCTTGCTTCCGTAAGGGGGCTGAGAGCCGCCATCATCATAGAGCGTGCGGGGCGCCATAATTACTTGTCTGGCGGAGCGAGCCAAATAGGACGCCGGTCTTGTTCCCGTAGCCTGAGTCAGCTTGGGGTAGGGTAATGATGGCGCCTCCTGTTGACGTGGTCGGTCCGTGCCCTAGGTTGGGCGATGTGGAGGCTCCTCCAAGGTCGAGGTCGAGTCTGTCTTCCGAGGCCGAGGTCGAGTCCGAGCCCCTGGGTCGGGCGAGGCCGAGACCGTCGGCGGAGGCCAGGGCTGAGTCCGAGCCCTAGGGTCGGGCGAAGCGGAGTTTGTCGTCTTCCGGGGCTGAGCCCGAGTCTGAGCCCTAGGTCGGGCGGAGCGGAGTTCGCCGTCTTCCGGGGCCGAGCCCGAGTCCGAGCCCTGGGTCAGGCGGAGCGGAGTTCGCCGTCTTCCGGGGCTGAGCCCGAGTCCGAGCCCTGGGTCGGGCGGAGCGGAGTTCGCCGTCTTCCGGGGCTGAGCCCGAGTCCGAGCCTTGGGTCGGGCGGAGCGGAGTTTGCCGTCTTCCGGGGCTAAGCCCGAGTCCGAGCCCTGGGTCGGGCGGAGCGGAGTTCGCCGTCTTCTGGGGCTGAGCCCGAGTCCGAGCCCTGGGTCGGGCGGAGCGGAGTTCGCTGTCTTCCGGGGCTGAGCCCGAGTCCGAGCCCTAGGTCGGGCGGAGCGGAGTTTCCTATGGTGCCCGAGGCCGGGCCTGGCTGCCTGTCAGCCTCACTCTGTCGAGTGGCACAACAGTTGGAGCGGCGCAGGCGGCGCTGTCCTTCTGTCAGGCCGGTCAGTGGAGCGACGAAGTGACTGCGGTCACTTCGGCTCTATCGACTGGAGGACGTGCGTCAGGATAAAGGTGTCAGGCCACCTTTGCATTAAATGCCCCTGCGATTTGGTCGGTTGGCGTGGCGATTTGACCAGGGTTGCTTCTTGGCAAAGACTGGGCCTCGGGCGAGCCGGAAGTATGTTCGTCGCTGGAGGGGGGCCTCGGGCGAGACGTAGATCCTCCGGGGTCGGCTGCTCTTGCCCGAGGCTGGGCTCGGGCGAGGCGTGATTGAGTCCCTCGAATGGACCGATCCCTGACTTAGTCGCACCCATCAGGCCTTTGCAGCTTTGTGCTGATGGGGGTTACCAGCTGAGAATTAGGAGTCTTAAGGGTACCCCTAATTATGGTCCCTGACAAATGATAAAGTGGCTAGTCTTATTGCTCAACTTAAGATTAGCAAAAATGACTGATAAACTGAAATTTGCAAGGGATGCCTACACCATTGGTAGACACCCCTCAATTAAGGATGGGCTTGGCTTCAAGAGGGAAGCCAAGAACTTAACAAGCCAAAGAGCTCCCATTTTCAACAAGGAAAAGGGGAAGGCTCCTATGGCTAATAGTGGTCAAAAGAATCATGCATTTATTTATGATAGAAAATTTTCTAGAAATGCTTATCATAATAGGAGTTGTAATACTTATGATTCACATGCCATGATTGCTTCAAGTTCTTCCTTTGTGCATGGTAGAGATATGCCTAGGAAAAATGTTGTTCATCATATGCCTAGGAGAAATGTTGTTAATATGCCTAGAAAAATGCATAATGAAAATGCTACTATTATTCATGCTTGCAACACTGATTTTGTTCTCTAATGTAAAAAATAAGAAAGTGGTTGCTAGGAAATTAGGGGCAAAATGCAAGGGAGATAAAACTTGCATTTGGGTCCCTAAGGCTATTGTTACTAACCTTGTAGGACCCAACAAGAGTTGGGTACCTAAAACCCAAGCCTAATTTGCCTTGTAGGTTTATGCATCCGGGGGCTCAAGCTGGATTATCGACAGCGGATGCACAAACCACATGACGGGGGAGAAGAAGATGTTCACCTCCTACGTCAAGAACAAAGATTCCCAAGATTCAATCATATTCGGTGACGGAAATCAAGGAAAGGTTAAAGGACTAGGAAAAACAGCTATTTCATCCGAGCATTCCATCTCTAATGTGTTTTAGTTGAATCGCTTGGGTATAACTTGTTGTCCGTTAGTCAACTCTGTAATATGGGTTACAATTGTTTATTTACCAATGTAGATGTGTCCGTCTTTAGAAGGTGCGATGGTTCATTAGCTTTTAAGGGTGTACTAGACGACAAACTTTATTTAGTTGATTTTTCGAAGGAAGAGACCGGTCTAGATGCATGCTTAATTGCTAAGACTAGCATGGGCTGGCTGTGGCATCGCCGTCTAGCACATGTTGGGATGAAGAACCTTCATAAGCTTCTAAAGGGGGAACATGTGTTAGGTCTAACAAATGTATATTTCGAAAAAGATAGACCTTGTGCAGCTTGTCAAGCAGGTAAACAGGTGGGAAGTACTCATCATAGCAAAAATGTGATGACCACATCAAGACCCCTGGAGATGCTGCATATGGACCTCTTCGGACCCGTCGCCTACCTCAACATCGGGGGAAGTAAGTATGGTCTTGTTATTGTTGATGACTTTTCCCGCTTCACTTGGGTATTCTTTTTGCAGGATAAGTCTGAAACCCAAGGGACCCTCAAGCGCTTCCTAAGGAGAGCTCAAAATGAATTTGAGCTCAAGGTGAAGAAGATAAGGAGCGACAACGTGTCCGAGTTCAAGAACCTTCAAGTGGAAGAGTACCTTGAGGAGGAAGGAATCAAGCATGAGTTCTCTGCTCCCTACACACCACAGCAAAATGGTGTGGTAGAGAGGAAGAACAGGACGCTTTTAGACATGGCAAGGACGATGCTTGGTGAATTCAAGACGCCCGAACGGTTTTGGACGGAAGCTGTGAACACGACTTGCCACACCATAAACCGGGTCTATCTTCATCGCCTCCTCAAGAAGACATCGTACGAACTCCTAACCGGTAACAAACCCAACGTGTCATACTTTCATGTATTTGGGAGTAAATGTTATATTCTAGTGAAGAAAGGTAGAAATTCTAAATTTGCTCCCAAAGCTGTAGAAGGGTTTTTGTTAGGTTATGACTCAAATACAAAGGCGTATAGAGTCTTCAACAAATCATCGGGTTTGGTTGAAGTCTCTAGCGACGTTGTATTTGATGAGACTAATGGCTCTCCAAGAGAGCAAGTTGATCTTGATGATGTAGATGAAGAAGGTGTTCCAACGGCCGCAATACGCACCATGGCGATCGGAGATGTGCGACCACAGGAACAAAAGGAGCAAGATCAACCTTCTTCCTCAACAATGGTGCATCCCTCAACTCAAACTAATGAACAGGTTCATCAAGAGGAGGCGTGTGATCAAGGGGGAGCACAAGATAATGATGTTATGGAGGAAGAAGCACCACAGGCCCCTCCAACTCAAGTCCGAGCGACGATTCAAAGGAATCATCCCGTCGACCAAATTTTGGGTGATATAAGCAAGGGAGTAACTACTCGCTCTAGATTAGCTAATTTTTGTGAGCATTACTCTTTTGTCTCTTCTATTGAGCCTTTCAGGGTAGAAGAGGCCTTGCGAGATCCGGACTGGGTGTTGGCCATGCAGGAAGAGCTTAATAACTTCAAGCGAAATGAAGTTTGGACACTGGTGCCACGTCCCAAGCAAAACGTTGTGGGAACCAAGTGGGTGTTCCACAACAAACAGGACGAGCACGAGGTGGTGACAAGGAATAAGGCTAGACTTGTGGTAAAAGGTTATGCCCAAGTCGCAGGTTTGGAGTTTAAGGAGACTTTTGCTCCTATGGCTATGCTAGAGTCTATTCATATTTTGTTAGCCTATGCCGCTCACCATTCTTTCAGGTTGTTCCAAATGGATGTGAAGAGCACTTTCCTCAACGGGCCAATCAAGGAGGAGGTGTACGTAGAGCAACCCCCTGGCTTTGAGGATGAACGGTACCCCAACCACATGTGTAAGCTCTCTAAGGTGCTCTATGGACTTAAGCAAGCCCCAAGAGCATGGTATGAATGCCTTAGAGACTTTCAAATTGCTAATGCTTTCAAGGTTGGGAAAGCCGATCCAACTTTATTCACTAAGACTTGTGATGGTGACTTATTTGTGTGCCAAATTTATGTCGATGACATAATATTTGGTTCTACTAACCAAAAGTCTTGTGAAGAGTTTAGCAGGGTGATGACTCAAAAATTTGAGATGTCAATGATGGGCGAGTTGAACTACTTCCTTGGGTTCCAAGTGAAGCAACTCAAGGACAGCACCTTCATCTCCCAAACGAAGTACACACAAGATTTGATCAAGCGATTCGGAATGAAGGACGCCAAGCCCGCAAAGACTCCAATGGGAACCGACGGACATGTCGACCTCAACAAAGAAAGTAAGTCCGTTGATCAAAAAGCATACCAGTCTATGATAGGTTCTTTGCTTTACTTATGTGCTAGTAGACAGGATATTATGCTAAGCGTATGCATGTGTGCTAGATTTCAATCCGACCCAAGGGAGTGTCACCTTGTGGCCGTTAAGCGAATTCTTAGATATTTAGTTGCTACGCCTTGCTTCGGGATCTGGTATCCAAAGGGGTCAACCTTTGACTTAATTAGATACTTAGAATTCGATTATGCTAGATGCAAGGTTGATAGGAAGAGTACATCAGGGACGTGCCAATTCTTAGGAAGGTCCCTGGTGTCTTGGAGCTCTAAGAAATAAACTTCCGTTGCCCTATCCACCACTGAGGCCGAGTATGTTGCTGCGGGACAATGTTGTGCGCAACTACTTTGGATGAGGCAAACCCTCAGGGACTTTGGCTACAATCTGAGCAAAGTCCCACTCCTATGTGATAATGAGAGTGCTATCCGCATGGCGGATAATCCTATTGAACACAGCCGCACTAAGCACATAGACATCCGACATCACTTTTTGAGAGACCACAACAAAAGGGAGATATCGAAGTGTTTTATGTTAGCACCAAGAACCAACTAGCCGATATCTTTACCAAGCCTTTAGATGAGAAGACCTTTTGCAGGCTGCGTAGTGAGCTAAATGTCTTAGATTCGCGTAACTTGGATTGATCTATAGCATACATGTGTTTATGCCCTTGATCATGTTCTTTTATGCATATTGTTGCTTGTTTATGGTGCTCAAGTTGTACACATGATCCCCGGACCTCACAAGTCCATTTGCAAGTGACTCACTTATTTAGGGGGAGGCATGCTACAACTTGACACTTTGAGACTAACCATGTGCTTGAGTTTACTTGTTTTAGTCTCAAAAGTGGATTGAAAGGGAAAGGTGGACTTGGACCATGAAAGACTTCCACTGCACTCCGATGAGAGGGTAACTTACTCCAAGTTCATCTCCATGCTCTTATTGCCTTTTTACTCCTAATTGAAGATTTTGGTGAGGCAATGAGGTTAAATGGCCAAAAAAATGATCCCGTTTTGGTGCTTAATGCCAAAGGGGGAGAAATTAAGGCCAAAGCAAGAAATGGATCAGCTACCACCTGAGAATTTTGAAAATAGTAGAGTTAGAGTCTTTGTTTTGTCAAAATTCTCTTATTGTCTCTTTTTGTCAAAAGTTGGTCTCTTGTGGGGAGAATGGTTGATTATGGGAAAAAGTGGGAGTTTTTGAATCTTTGATCAATTTCTCTTAGAATATCTCTCTTTATGTCTCAACAAGTGTGTTTGACTTAGAGATAGGAAATTGAGTTTGATTTGCAAAAACAAACCAAGTGGTGGCAAAGAATGATCCAAATATGCCAAATTTGAATAAAAAACAATTCTTGTTCTTATTTGCATTAATGTTGCACTTCTATGAGTTGCTTTATGTTGTGTTGGCATAAATCACCAAAAAGGGGGAGATTGAAAGGGAAATGTGCCCTTGGGCCATTTCTAAGGATTTTGGTGATTAAGTGTCCAACACAAATGCCTTAAGTATTAATAAGTGTCAAATGGTGGATGAAGTGAAAATCAACACAAAGGTTTGATTCTAGATTTAGTACATTGGTTTTTGTGTACTAACATATTTGTCTAAGTGCTAGAATCAGAGAAAACACAAAAGGAAAAAGACTTGGCTGGAGCTGCCAAGACTCTGCGCAGTCTGGGTGCACCAGACTGTCCGGTGGTGCACCGGATAGTGTCCGGTGCGCCAGGCTGGCGTCTGGTCAACCGGCCACTCTCGAGAATTCGTCGGTGGCGTACGGCTAAAATTCACCGGACTGTCCGGTGGTGCACCGGACTGTCCGGTGAGCCAACGGTCGGCCGAGCCAACGGTCGGCCGCGCAATCCGCGCGTGACGCGTGGCCGAGCCAACGGTCTGATGGGGGCACCGGACTGTCCGGTGTGCACCGGACAGTGTCCGGTGCACCAACGGCTCCAAATCTTCAACGGTCGGCTGCACCAATTTAGGAAAGCAATCTGCACCGGACACTGAACAGTGCCTATCCGGTGGCACACCGGACTGTCCGGTGCGCCACCCGACAGAGGGCAAGAATTGCATTCCTGGATTGCTCTCAACGGCTCCTAGCTGCCTTGGGGCTATAAAAGGGACCCCTAGGCGCATGGAGGAGCACATCAAGCATACTCTGAACATTCTAAGACTCCCGCACTCCATCTTCACACACTCGATTGACATTCTTAGTGATTTGAGCTCCGCTCTAGTGGTGAACTTGTTGTGTTTCATTTGAGCTCAAGTCTTGGCTTGTGTGTGTGTATTGCTGGGATTTGTGTGTGTTGCTTTTCCCTCCCCTTACATCCGTGTTTCTTTGTGATCATCATTTGTAAGGGCGAGAGGCTCCAAGTTGTGGAGATTCCTCGCAAACGGGATATAGTGAAAGAAAGAAAAACATCGTGGTATTCAAGTGGATCTTTGGATCACTTGAAAGGGGTTGAGTGCAACCCTCGTCCATTGGGACGCCACAACGTGGAGTAGGCAAGTGTTGTACTTGGCCGAACCACGGGATAAACCATCGTGTCTCTTGTGCTTGTTCTCACTATGACTATTGTGTTTCACAAGAGCTCGGTCTTTAGCCACTTGATTTCATTGCGCTAACACTTAATCAAGTTTTGTGGCTTTAAGTTTTAAGTTTTTACAGGATCACCTATTCACCCCCCTCTAGGTGCTCTCAGGTGCCCAACTCCGCCGACCAACTTTGCAAGGTGGACCGACCGACCAACTCACTGTCGAACAACCGAGCGAGTCTATGTGGCGGTACGAAAGACCAAGCCCCCCGCCGAGCGAGTCTGCGAGGCGAGGCGAACGACGAAGTTTCCGATGAGCGGATCCGCAAGGAAGGAACCTAGGCCGACGTTGTCGGCCCACGACAGCCGCGACAAGACAAAACGTCACCAAACCACGACCCGGCCATACCTACAGTACCAAAAGACATCAAACAAACATGATGGAACATCTCCGCGTGTGGCGACGGATATGCCCTCACTGACTCGCGAGACCGGTCGACTCCCGTCACGGAGGCCTCAGCACCAGAGTCTATATAGTGACCCTTACACCGGAAAGAACGAGACAATATCCTATTCTGGGTAGAGATGGCAATAGGTACCCAAAACTCGAATACCCGATGGGTTTTACTCGATATGAAGGCAGGTACAAGATGATTTCTCTACCCGCGAATATGTTAATGGGCAAGAGCATCTACCCGTTGGGTAGACGGGTACGAGTACTGGTTGGTACTGCACATCTCATTAACCCATGGGTAAAATATATCCGCATCAATGCCACTATAACCATCTAATAGAGTCCATCTTAGCTAAAATAAAACTCTTCTCTAGCTATAATTTGTTTAGCTACCAAGTTATGTATTCATAGTGATTGGTATATTGGAATTTAAGACTTTCTTAGCGCGGGTACAAGTTACCCAACGGGTAAAATTACTCACGCGGGTACGAGTATGGGTAAGATTTTATACCCGGGAGCATATATGGGTAACCCGACGAGTAGAATGTTTTTTGATGGGTACATGTATGGAATGGTACTACCCGACGGGTGTGTACGCGTTGCCATCCCTAATTTCGGTTGTATGCCTACGCGTGCTTAATAGCGATGCAAGGGGTATGATAGAAGATGAAGTTGTACCGGACACGACCTTGAACATTACCATAAGCCCACTTTGCGGACCCGCCAGGTACCGCAGCGTTGACGTCAAGCAAGCTACAGGGACTCGTATACCGGACGGACAAGATAAGACACCATACTAGGGTACGACAGCGCACGACCCTATGTACGACGTCAAGGGGGACTACGCCATCTAGAGGCAGCAAGCCGAGCTATCTCCTGCTAGAATACAAGTCCCAATTGTAAAGACCTCTTTTAGCTATAAAAGGGCGGGTCAACTTTCTTTCTATACACAAGCACTCCAGTTGTAACACGTTTCACTGTAATACTATGATCAACACTACACTGGACTATATCTACAACATGAACCAGTATAACCCAGTGTCTTAGTCATTTGCTTGGATCTCTGTGATCCACCATCCGGAGCAAGTCCACGCTTACATCCCATCAAACACAAATCTATTGTTCTTCGGTTTCCGAAACCACGACACATACCTATTTAATGTTTTAAGTCTTCGTGATTCTGTTTATAATTTTAGTCAAACTTGAGATGTTTCTATTCTAAAAAAATGTTAGAATAATTTATGATTAAGGATTATCAAGCTCCCGTGCCATTATGTTCATTCATTGAGCTTGTAGGCTCTGAGTTTAGAGTGACAAACAATACAGAAACAGCGGGATCCAATTGGAAGCTAAGTGTCGTTTTAAGGACCATGCATATGAATAGGATGACATCATCTCGTGTTACAACTGGCCCTGTCTTCCTTTTCATTGCAGTCCAAAATTGAAAGTGATGCCTCTCCATCGGTCGCCGTGCATTGAAGCAACCCTAGGCTTTGTAGAGTCACATCTACTTCGATTGATCGCATGATACATGGTTCCTTTCCGCAAGCCGGGACAAGTATACTACGGCTTCAAGGACAATAACCATGAATGACACACAACCATCAGTCAAAACGCAGCCCACATTTCACCAAATGGGTAAGATTGTTCAACTCAATCCATGCATGTTCTCATTCTCTCTAACATCAGCAGCTCTCAACAAGAAGGGAGGAAGTCTGGGGGTCTGGGAACCAAAACAAACCGGGAAAATACTTCAGCTATACATCACAAAAGGCATGACGGAAAACCCTATAATAAATAAGTTGACTCCCAGCGGATTCATCACAACAAAGCCGGTTCATTCATCTCGCCGACGATGACGACATCATTTTTTTACATCACAAACAAAACAAATCCGAGCAAACTGCAAGGGCGATCCATCCACCCAAACGGTCGCGCTAATCAAATGGAGGATTTGGATTTGATTCGCCGCCTCAACGTCTCCACTCAGCTTTCAGTGGTCTCTCTGCAGACATTTGGAAGAGAAGACAGAAATTAATTCAGGTCAGCTACACTTGCAGAATTTCTACTTACATAAAGAATATAGGCACGTATTTCAAGACAATAACAAGCAAAGAGGACAGGTGAGCTTTGAAATATAATGTTGAAGCTGCAATGCAAGGAACATGCAGTCTCATTCTTCCAGGCATTTTAGAAAGATAGTTTGGCATTTCACAAGCCCAACTATTTGAAAAGGATATAAACAGTGGCTATGGTGTAATCTCATATTCTAAAGCACACCAATGTGACGGAATATAATGTTAGTACAAAGCAACAAAAATGACTTCTTCCATTAGCTTCCAAACAAGACCTGAACCTGATGCTACAAGTTCAAGAAGTATTTGTTTAGGTTCAATACTTCAATTAGCTTAAAAACTAGAAGATCAAGTTCAAATTATGACAATGCATGCGGTAGACATACAAATGTAGTAACTTCTCAAAGTTTCTCTTTTCTACATACCGCTTGCATCTCTTGATGACAGCATAGCCTTGTCACCTTTCGCTCCATCCTTGCCACCAGCATTAGCTGGCCTTTGTGTACGTGGAGAATGTGAAACCATCTTACCGTTGTTAGAGGATGGAAGGGAGTGACGACGAGTGAAGCCGTTTTTCTCTGCTGAATCAGAGCTAAGTTTTGGTGAGCTATTTCCCCGCAGTTTCGCCTTTGCTGATTGTGTAGCAGCCATGTAGCTTGGCAGAGCTGGAGAATTTTTTGAGCCATTTTCTGGATATTCAGGCTTAGCTGAGAATGAAGACCTCCTCTTGCTGCCTTTCAGGCTCTCAGTAGAAGGATGTTCTTCTTTGGATCTCTCTTCCACATCATTCACCAAAGCATTTTCATCGTTGTTGATGTCTTGCAGCGGCATAATTTCGGCCACTGGAGCAACAACAGATGGTGGTTCATCAACATTTTCTTCATTAGTGATGGTGACTGGATCTGAAGCAACTTCCACATCAGGCTGGATATCAGGTACCAGAATATCCATCTTTGCATTGTCCAACAGATTAATATTATCAGGCTCTTGATTCTCAAGATGAATTGGAACTTGTTTTGCTCTTCTTAGTGGTCTCTCACATTGGACCTCTTGATGGTTAGGAATCTCAGTTTTTGGACTAGGTGCCTTCGAGGTTTCAGCCACGGAATTAGTAACCTTCCTAAGGCTACGTTTAACCTTTTCAAGTTCTGTTAACTGGCCATCAGGAACTGACTCAGCAAGAGTGCTACTTAATTTCCTTGGATTCCGTCTTGTCTTCTCAATTTCAATGGCAGTGTTTGTTTGAGAAGGTTCAAATGGCACTGCAGAGCTCCTCCGTGCATTACGCTTTAATTTCACTGACTCTGTTTCCATTGCATAGCTGGCCTTCCTTGTATGTGGCTTAGCATCAGCACTAACTCTCCTTGGTTGGGAAGCGGGCTTCCAGACATGACTTATCGTCCACCTCTCTAACCAATTGAAGGCTGAATTAGGGTCCATCTCATCATACTGGAAGTGAAGAGCCTCAACCACAATTGATGAAGATAGAAGCTACATCACAGAAAAAGCTAACTGAATTAGCATAAAACGCCTCAAAGCAGTTAGTAGTTATGATTTGTACATTCATATCTAAAAGACTAAAACTGTACTTTGAGATTACCTTGCGAGCAAATGCATTTGACGACAACTTCTCCTTCCAGGAACCAGGTTTAGCACCCTACAAGAAAGTACATATCATATAATCACCATTTATGGGGTCCCCACCTTAATAAGTATGAAAATGAGCATCACATGGGCAAATCATGCAATTTTGATCACCAAGGTTAAAAACAAAAAGAGGAAAACAAAAGAGACCATAAAAGATGGATGATTCTTGAGTTCAATACAGGATAGAATACAACGATGCAGATACACAACCATTTCCGTTTGCCATTTGCATTGCCACATTGGTAGATACGAATAGGAATAGGAATAACATTGATCAGATCCAAAGTGACCAGCACAAGAAAATTCCCAACGAAGCATGTACAATTAGGAATTCGATAATACTAGGAGATAAACCTAGTATAGGTAATTTTATAATTTGCTAAAGGTGCAAAATCTCTAATAATAGCTCCTCGGCATTTTGGCATCCAGAAGGGAACTAGCTAATTAAATGTTAATCCAAGGATTATTTATTGGTTCCACACTAATATGCACAACAATATAACCCATGTAATCATCAGCATTGGAAATGGGTCCAATCGAAGAACCTTTTTATAAGAAAATAAAGAATTTCGAGATGTTATTCATTTCACAGATGTTTATTTTGTATTTGGTATCCAGGAGAATAATGGAAAGTATGCATGTCACCTTAATTAGTTTGAGAGACCTCAACAGGAACCTTTACAATGGGTCAGTATATACTATTCAGGTTTTACCATCGCTTCACAGTTAACATTATCAGAACGAAGCACAATGAAACAGATGAGAGTATTCTCTACTCCATGAGATCATAAAATAAAAAAAGGACATTATCATGACAAATATATTAGGTACGGTATGGAAAATGAGTTGTAAGTAAATTACCGCAAGGTTCTGTTGGGAAAGTTCCATGGTTGCTTGAATGGAAGCTTCAGAAAGTCTAAGATTCCTCCCACGGACCAGGGCTTGAAACTTCACAATCAACCATGTTGCACGGAGAGTTGAAACAGCTTGCCTCCTTACAAGATGACCCCGAATCAATGCCTGTAGTCTTATGATCCCTTTCAGGGCACCGAATGCTCGGCGTGCCTGGACCAGTACCATGACACAATTAGCACCATGATAAGCCAAGTATCTATGACAATTATATTTATGGATTGTTTTATCACAACAACGAAGAGGGGATATAGTTCTGCATTAGAAATGGACAAAAATAGCCAAAAAGGCTCAAAGATATGAATAACACAGTAGTGCTGACAGCATTCTTTATTTGCCTTATCGTTTTATATGAATGGCTCTAAGAGACTTGGGGCGGTGCTAGATAACACTGGAACGTGGCATGGCCCGCCAGATAGTATAAGTAGTTAAGGTGGATCGATGAAACAGATAATTTGAGAAAAAACAAAAATTACCAGATAACCACGGAAGGCAGCTTGTGCCTTCACGGCCGCTCGCTCTTCCCTCACCCTCTCAGCATCATTGGACGTATCAGACCCCACACTGCCCTGCTTCTCCAAGTCTTGACTGACATCGGTCACTGGCACTTCTTGCACGCTGGAATTCTCACCCTTCGCCACCTCCCGCACGGTCTCATTGTTGTGGGCGCTAACAAGCACAGGCTCCGAGATCACTGGGGAGCTCTCAGAGAACACGGGCTCCTTCCCCGCAGCAGCAGCTCCTTTGTTACTCGCACCTTTCTGCACATTGATTGAAATATAAGTGCCACAGTGGCATATCTCGAGCTATATTCGAAATCGTAACAGCATTCTTACCGATAAATCTTTGGCCTTGGTGGAGCCGGACCTGGACGACGACTTCTTCCCGAAGAGCACGGACTTGATCCACTTCGCCGGAGACTTCCCCATCGGAGTCTAATCCACCGCGCACCGGACCGGAGGGGGTTCAGAGCCTGCAACAGAACCGCACATCAGTGCACAGATCTACTCCACGGCCAACATTCATCCGCAGGAAACGCTGGCCCAGCTTCTTACTACAGCCACTCCCAACGAAAGCAACCCTCGCGGAGGTCCAAAAAAGAATCACAGGATAAAAATAAAACACCGACGCGAGCGCGCGGCGAACTCCCGCAAATGCAGCATGAAGAAACCTGAATCCGCGCTGCAACGGACCCAAACCGTCACGGAGGCGCGCGAAACAGAGCGCCCTACGGCCCCAAACGGCACAGATCTAGACGGCGGCGGCGACGAGAAGGATGCGCGCCGGATCTACGGGAGTGTCGCTCACCTGAGGATAACAGAAGGCGGCGGCGAAAAACCCTAGCTCCCCCTCTCGCCTCCCTCCCTCCTGCGCCCGCCTACACAACCATTCTAGAGAGAGAGAGAGGGAGGAGCGCGGAAGTGTGGGAGGAGGTTCCTGGTGCTGCTAGCTCGTAGTACTGCGCTGAGCCGAGAAGGCGAGAGCGAGAGAGACGAAAAGAAATCGACTGCGCGGAAAAAAAATCAATAATAACAAAAAAGAGCCCGGGCCACTGGAGAGTGTGACTGTGACGAGCTACTGTGCGGCCCCCACCGTGCAACGGAACCGTTTCGCTTCGCCCTAGTGGGACGGGACGGGTTCGGTGACATCGACGTCTGGGCCCCACATCGCACGCAGCCGATTTACGGAGGATGGCATGCGGACCCGACCCAGTCGCAGCCCGCAGGTCATGGGTAGATAATTTCGCGTCCGTGGTAAAGCCGGACTGCTACGTTTCCGACGGGAGTAACTTACACACTCTTCAGCACCAACGGCATCTCGTGGACGCTGGATCCCAATACCAAATTGCTACAGGCTCAATGATGTCTGGGTGGGCTTCTGGCCCATTTAGAATATCATCTCTATACGTCTTTATACAGAACGAAAAAAAAAACGAGCGGCCAAGATGGTGTGGAGTATAGATCGGACGGCAAAGCCGTGCTCTCCGCCTTTTAAAAGGCTGTCCGACTCGAGTGTTCTCCTCTCCGTGGCATTTCCCGTCCAGTCTTTCCGTTACCCGGCGGCTTAAACCCTAGTTCGCTTCCGCTCCGCCGCCGTCGATGGAGTTCTGGGGTGACCTCCCTTACTTTCTCTCTCGCAAACTCAATTCTCCGTGATACCTGCGCTTTCTTCGTTTTGTTGCGGTTCCTCTGTTTGATTTTTGGGCGTTTTAGCCTTTTATTTAGGGCCCTGGGAATCATGGGCTTTGTTTGATTGGCTACTATACTAGCACTTATTTGCGAATGTTTTAGGGCCCTGTGAATCATGGCTATTGTTTGGTTCGCTACTACATACTACTAGGACATCATTGTTCTACTACCAGCAGTTATGTGGCATTGCCTATTTGCACAGTATGGAAAAACGTAGATTAAAATGGTTGAAATCATACGTGGCCGTGTTCTGTTTCAATAGGGTCTTATTATAGGACGTGACGGTGATGCCACTGAATTAGGACGTTTGTTCTTTTGTACCATTGTTAAACATCATCAGATCATTCTTAATGTAACCTACATCAGATTCTTTCTTTTGTTCTACTACAAGTATGTTCAGCATGACAGGAGGAAGTATGCTCCTAAATCTGTTGTTTAGGCGCATTGCGAAATGTTTGTTCTAACAGCATCAGGTTTGCATTCTTAATTTAACCTATCTCGGATTGCTCTGTCTTTTGCAGGTCTCGAGGTCAAGCCTGGATCCACTGTCAAGTGTGAGCCTGGACATGGCTTTATCCTGCACGTTTCCCAGGTAAATCTCGTTGTTATATGTACTTTCCTGGATTTGATCTGTATACTCACTTGGATTTAATTCGATAGGCTGCCCTTGGGGAATCAAAGAAAAGTGACAGTGCCTTAATGTATGTCAAAGTTGATGACAAGAAGCTAGCCATTGGAACGCTCTCTGTCGACAAATACCCACAGATACAATTCGATTTGGTTTTCAATAAAGAGTTTGAGCTGTCACACACATCGAAAACTACCAGTGTATTTTTCTCTGGTTACAAGGTTGAGCAGCCAATTGAGGGAGATGAATATCCTTTTTAACGCTGAAATACTTATATTAGTTATATTTTCAGCCAGAGTGATTAAAGCAGTTTTTGTGTTGAGTATTTTGTTTCCTTGACTTTCTTTTTGCCTCTTCCACAATGGATCTTGATTCTGAGGATGAAGAGGAGGAGCTAAACATTCCAGTAATCAAGGAAAATGGTATATATATCTTCTTTGTTTTTTTTCTGGCGGGGTTGTTTGAATTATGAACATATCTAATTGTTTCAAGGCAAAGCTGATGGGAAGGAGGAGCAGAAAAGTCAAGAGAAGGCAGTAGCTGCTACAGCTTCAAAATCAGGTCTTGGCCTTGAAAAGAAAAGCAAGGATGACTCTGATGATTCTGATGAGGATGAATCTGATGATTCTGATGAGGATGATTCTGATGATTCTGATGAGGGCGAGGGATTATCTCCTGAGGAAGGCGATGATGTGAGTTGAAGGATGAAGAAATGTTTTGTCTGCATGTCAGTATGATTCCTAATTATAGCTTTCTTGTTGTAGGATTCAAGTGATGAGGATGATACCAGTGATGATGACGAGGAAGAAACCCCAACTCCTAAAAAGGTATGAGCTTCATGGATTTAGTCCTGTGTTAACTTCAACAATGTGTTGTTATTAGATGATACCGTGGATTTACTCCTGTGTCAACTTCAGTAATGTGTTGGTATTAGATGATATCGATGTGATGTTTTTCAGCCAGAGGCAGGCAAGAAGAGAGGTGCTGAAAATGCTCTGAAAACGCCTCTTTCTGATAAGAAAGCAAAGGTTGCCACACCGCCAGCCCAGAAAACAGGTTTGTTTGTAGTAAAGTATCTTCAAAGTTGGGGCTATTTGCCATGGAATTGTTGCTATGAATTTGTAACATGTATTCATTTTGCAGGTGGCAAGAAGGGTGCCACCCATGTCGCAACTCCACACCCAGCAAAAGGCAAGACCCCTGCAAACAATGACAAATCAACGGAGAAGTCTCCAAAATCTGGTGGGTCAGTCCCTTGCAAATCATGCAGCAAGTAAGTAGGCACTGTTTTATTTGGTGAGCCTATTTGGTTATCTGGTGAAAAATCGATCAATGTATTGATCCTTGGTCTCTGTTTGCTGTTCTGTCCAGGACATTCAACAGTGAGATGGCTCTGCAGGCTCACTCCAAGGCGAAGCATGGGGCCAAATGAGTTGCAGGTCCAACTGAGTCCATGAAGGAGAAGCATGGTGGCCAAGTGAGTCGCAGGTCCATTCGAGTCCATGAAGGTGAAGCATGGGAGATCCAAGCGAGTCTGGAAAGATTGTCGATGTTAGTAGGCTGTCCTTATTTTGTTTAGAGACTTGTGGCTATGTGATTGATGTAGCGAAACAAGGCTGTGATGTGTTAACTTTGCCTTATAATATTTTGGTTGAACGTGCTCGATTGTTGTGCTGCGAATTGGTGCTTTTTTTTTTTTGCTATATGGTGAGGTCTCGTATGGATTCTTATGCGGTAGTGGCACTGTCGTTTGTCGCACTGGTTTTGTTTGAACCTGTGGTCGGTGGTTTGGTTAGGTTTGTGTCTGTCCAACTGGTGATGCTTAACCTAGCCAGGACTAGGACTAAGAGCACAAGGACAGTCGAATCCTTACTATCATATTTTTTTGACATCGTAGCTTTTTTTTACGTAGCTACGCACGAATATTGTACTGGTAAACTTTAACCCATTGTTACGTTACATGGAGGAGCGGGATCTACAACTGTAACAAGGATGTCCTTAATTACTACAATATAAAGTGTTAAAAATAAACCTTTTTAAACCACATTATTTTATATATAAACAGGAGAGACCACTGGGACAGACGACTGGTCGATCTGTTTCTTCACTGGAACAGGGCAGCCAAGTCCCAAGTGAATGACCATTGACCATCACGTTTCACTCTCAGAGACGTGCTCCTGTGGCTCTGGGTAGGGGAGCTGCTATTTGTCCCGGTTCACCGAGCGCACCACGAGGCAGCCATGTTCTATGTTCGAAGCTTCTTCGCTCTAGTTCTTCAACCTGCTGTTTCTAGGATCAAATTCTGATCTTTTTTACTGTTCTCGTATCTGGTTTGCGCGGGACAAATGATCTTGTGATGTTGAGGTGGGCTGAGATGGTGGTGTTGCGGCGCGGATTGGGGTTAGGATGGCGGGAATTCCCATCGGGTTTTAACTCTCCGTCTCCGTTCTAACAACGAAAAAAATTTCCCGCTAGGATCTCCACAAACGCTTGCGGGGTATTTCTTCCTCATTCTCGTTCTCCGCGGGTAAATCTTCATCGGGGGTCACCGTCCTCGTTTAAATTATAATCAGGACACGCTTCATATGTTATTAATACAAAAGGTTGTCACTTATACACAGTGTCAGATGTAAAAAATCATTATATGTACATCAAACTAAACGCATTTGTACAATGAGTGATCTCTTAACAATTTAATTATTTATTTTTATAATTAGTTATTGAATGAAAACATCATCGCATGTAAGTTTAACGGGTCCCCGCGAGGAACGGGGATGGGGAATGCTTCCCCATCCCCGTCCTTGTTTACCCGTCGGAGGAGAATTTTTCCCCGTTTACATCCCCGCGGGGGAAGAAACTTCTCCATCCTCATTCCTTAATGGTGGAATTCCCCGCGGGAAATCGGGTCCCCATTGCCATCTCTAATTGGGATTGTGTGTCGCAGTTGTGGAACAGAGTAGTGCGGCGCAAGTGGCTCAACATTAGCGTGGGGTCCGGTGACTCTGACTTCAGCGCCGACGAGCACGCCATGTCGGAGGGTGAGACCGACCGCGAAGGTTACTTACATTGTTTTCACCCATTCTGCTTTATCTCGGTGGGAGTACTTAACTTCATCTAATAAATCACAGACTTAGGCTAATACGAAAATGCTTACGAGAGAATCATTCGTTTCTTTCAATGATGTTATGGCTTCAAATAAATTGGAGTTACCTTTTATTACATGATGATTGTACTAGTAATTCTTGTGAAAAACTTGATATTGTTTCTTCCAATCCTGTTAATTGTGCTGAAATTAGAACTTTAAATCCTATAACTAGTGTGTATGATGACCTGAAATTGTTATCATTTTTAAATACTTTGGGCTATATTCAATTTGATGTTCTATGTAATTTGAGTAGAAACTTTCTTTTAGTGTTGATTTTCCATGGTTATCTAAACATACATATCATGTTATTGGAAGTTATAATTAGAAAGGAGAATATATGGTACATCGAGTATATATTTGTTCAAATATAATATCTTCTTTTGTCATGAAACGACATGATCATTAGTGGGTTGTGTTAAAGCTAACCATATTATGTCCAGTTCCACTTGTTCTTCTTTGTATGTTTTACGACAACTGGATCAACTTCAAGAAGGGGAGCAAGATTGGATGACATCAAGCACTATATCAACACCTTTTTGCAGGCACCAACGACTTTGAGTCGAGGACGATTCAAAACCAATAAGGATATAATGATGAGTATGTGGATATCAACTAGATGGTCAAGGCCCAATCAATCATAGAGTCTCAAGCTCAAGGGGAGTTGAAGTCCAATTTATTCGCGAATCCAGTTCGGACTGCAGGAGTGGGTGTTGCGAAAACGGACGCCCAGGCTACATATGGACTCCGTTTTCGACATTCTAGATACCGTTGGAAAGCTAAGGCGATAAGCTTTCTAACCCAACTGGTCCCACGTCAATATACGGTTGGAGCATATAAAAATCGTTATAGAAAAATGATGTCCAGAATCTGCTAAAAATCAGCGATGCCTATTTTTGGGCCTGAAGGCCTTGTACATCCTAGGGTTGCTCGACCACCCTTTGCCACCGCCTGAGTCGAGGACGACTCCAATTAAATTGTGGGAGAATGATGATGACATCACTCTCATACAAACAATGCATGGACAAGCTGAATCTTCAGGTTTGTTCTAACCTAGTTAATTATGTTTTAGAGCTTACGCTTGGTGCCATGGATGTTTTAATGTTTAGGAACTTTAGAGAGGACAAGCAAGGACTTGGGAAAGGCTAAGGTGTCAAGGAGGAGCAAGGGCGTCCACAACAGGAAGGAGATCAAGTCCGACTCGGCTGCGATTCCATCTCGGGTTCCAAGACCAATCTGTACTAAAATGGACGCCCAGGACGCATCCGGACTCTTATTGCGACAGACCTTATATGGTTGGAAAGATAAGAAGATTATATAACCAACCCAATTGTTCCTACCTTAAAATTCATCTGGAGTCAATGCGAATCGTCAAAACAAGTTAGCGCTCAGATTCTGTTTTTGTGCTGCGACACCGTCTGTTGGGCCGTGTATCGTGTTGGAGCCCATTAGGGGTACCTCTAGGGGTTATTGACGTCCTGAACCTCTATTTTAACAGCAGTCACCGCCACATTAGGGTTTGAGTTTTCTTAGATCATATTTGTCATCAAACAGTATCGTCGTTCATCGGTTTGTGAGACCCCACCTCATTGATTACGTTCTTCCTGTTCTTGCTTATGTTCTTGATTGTGCTTGCAGGGGTAAGCCTTCGTGGTGAGGTCAATCGTGTGTCACGAGTGACAACCAATGGAGCGGTGGTGTAGTGATTGCGAGGATCCGTTCACTCAGATCCTTGGATCATCAACATCGAGATCTCCACCCAATGAAGTTATTGTACCTCACGGAAGATCAGACCTCCCCCTCTATCAGCTGAGTATCTTCATGCAGATACAAGCTGAATGCAAGACTGCTTCGAAGACATTGAGAGTTCTGCTTCCGATGATAGCGTTGTATGGAAATTCCATATCAACAACATTGAACATTGCATCTCATGTTCTTGTGTTATTGATGTAGCCGAAGGTGATGAGCATGATTAGCTTCCCTAGTGCAACTTAATTTGCGAATAAACATGAAGATCACGAGTTGGGGTCTCACAAACCAAGAACAACAAAACTATAAGAGTACATGTTAATCTAAGCAAAATCCAATCTCATAGAGGCGGCGAATACTGCTGACAAAGCAAGCTCTTTCTGCTTGTTAATGGTGTGATGGCATGTCCTTGTAGTCTGGCCTTTGTCCTCACCACATAACAAATAGAATGGCTTCCTTGGAGGCACACCAAATCTGCCACTAAAGCTTTGTCCTCCCCTTCCTCTCGGAGTAGGTGGTCCGAAAGTGCTTTGCGAAAACTACTACTGAGAGCTTGCTTGTTGTCCTGATTAACCTTGTGACTGGGTCATTCTTTCATCACCCTGTGGTGGGTTATGGATGCTGCAAACATGCCTTGGATGGAATCTTCCTCCGAAGCCTCTGGCGACTTCGGTGTACCTATGGAACTCTTCCCTCCTTTGACGAAAATCATTATCAGCACTTATTTACTCGTCTATCTTTTGCAATAACTTTTCAGGGAATGAGGAGGCTTCCTTGCAAAATACTGGGCCGTTGGTCCTGGCCTAAGCCCCTTGATCATTGCTTTGATGATGATGTCATCCTGAACAGCTGGAGCCTAAGACCGAAGCCTGTGGAACCTTCGGACAAATGATTGAAGATATTCATCTGGCTCCTGTGTACACTGAAAAAGAGCTTGCACAGTGAAAGGCTTGGATTGAAAGCCCTGGAAACTTGTAAGGAGCATCTCTTTAAGCTTTGGCCATGAGTTAACTGTCCTTGGTCGAAGCAATGAGTACCAAGTTTGAGCGACACTTCGGACCACCATGACGAAGGACTTCACCATGACTGTCGAGTTTCCACCATAGGATGATATGGTGGCTTCATAGCTCATGAGGAACTGCTTTGGGTCTGTTAGGCCATCATAGATAGGTAGTGTAGGAGGCCTATACAGTGGTGGCCATGGTGTAGCTTGCAGCTCTGGTGTCAATGGGGAGGCTTCATCATAGAGGAAATCTTAGGTATTGTACACCTCATGATGAAGATCGCGATGATCTCGCCCATCGTAACCTTGATCCCTAAAGTTGTTGAGATTTTCATGCGCAGTTGCTTCGTCGATCTTCCTTTGTAGTTATGAAAGGCAAAGCATCTTCTCCCTGCACTTCTCCACTTGCTGGTGAATGGCTTCAAGGTTGCTGATTTCCTCATCAAGCTCTTCCTCATGAGGGGGCGAGATGATGGCCTCCTTTTTCTGGTTCCTTGCCTCTCTGATGAGAGCTTTGTTCGCTTGATTGGGATCGAGTGGTGCAAGGATGGAGCTAGTTGCCACTGCTTTCTTTGGTGGCATGGTGTATGTTGTTGTGGTCGTGAAATCACCGAAATGTTAAAAACAAGGTTGGTCACTTGTTTTCAATTGCTGTATGTAATCAAAAACAAGGAAACACAATGTTAAAAAGTAGAAACCTTCGTCCTTGAAGTGTTATCTCTTCGGGATAACAACTCAAGGATGATGGTAGAGTGTAATCGAACGGAATACACAAAGCATGACGAAGATATGACAACTCATCTTATGTGACTTAGCATTTTATTTCTCTTCTCATACAAGACAAGTTTACAATCATACCTTCGACTTCTTGATGCAAGATAACATGAAGGTGTTCGAAGGCTGAGCTATACGAAGATGTAGCACCTGGCTAAAGGTACTTTATGCAGGGTATTGTTCATCTATTTATAGGGGAGACGAACCGACTTAGTATAAGATTACAATTGTGTCCTTCATTGTTACAAATGCCATTAAGTTAGTAACGTATTTTCTCCATCCTCGGTCGCACAGGTTTGGGCCTTCATCACCTTCTCCTTTGGCTTACACTTGAAGTTTCTCTGTTGTCGTAGAAATTGTCGACTTCGGCTAGGACCTTTTTCTCCAGCATGCATGTGCGAAGTTTCTTTGCACACTTTCCCGGCCAAAGGTTCCCATCGTCCATTAGTTTGAAGTACTCCTGAAATACACTTGATTGTGCCGAAGTAAAAGGTTAAACGAGTGATCTTCGGCATAACTTTTCCTTACACCCTTGAGGCAATCATGTGACATAATTAGTCAAAGGACCTTCGGCAACATTGGCCCCCAACACTTAGTATATTCATGTTAAGGTACGAACTTACTTGCACAATGTATTTTTATGAGGTATCGAAGACAAATTATGTAAAATATCATTATTCTTCGGCATTGCTGCAGAGTTTTTTGGTGAGTAAGGCTTTGAAGCATAAGCAAGAAGTAGAAGATCGTTGTCGGCGTTTCGAGACCGGGGGGTCCCTAAGCCGACGAGTGAGTGTGCCGCGTGCCCCAGCCCAGATGGGTCGAGCGCGTGGGCGAGCGCGAAGGGGGGAAGAGTGAGGTGGCCGGAGCCGAGTCGTGAGGGAGGTGGAGATCCCGCGGCCTTCGTGTTCGTCCCGCGCCCAGGTCGGGTGCGCTTGCAGTAGGGGGTTACAAGCGTCCACGCGGGTGAGGGGAGCGAGCGGCCCCAAGAGAGCGCCTGCCCCTGCCCTCGTTCCCGCGGGGCCAACCTTCTCTAAGAAGGCCCTGGTCCTTCCTTTTATAGGCGTAAGGAGAGGATCCAGGTGTACAAATGGGGGTGTAGCAGAGTGCTACGTGTCTAGCGGGGGAGAGCTAGTGCCCTAAGTACATGCCAAGGTGGCAGCCGGAGAGATCTTGGCACCCAGCTGGTGTGGTGTCGTGGCTGTCGGAGGAGTAACAGAGCCTGGTGGAGGGACAGCTGTCGGAGCGGTTGGGCCCTTGCTGACGTCCCCCTGCTTCCGTAAGGGAGCTGAGAGCCGCCGTCGTCATGGGTCTAGCGGGGCGCCATCATTGCCTATCTGGCGGAGCTAGCCAGATGGGACGCCGGTCTTGTTTCCTGCGGCCCGAGTCGGCTCGGGGTAGGGTGATGATGGCGCTTCCTGTTGACGTGGTGGACTTGTGTCCTAGGTCGGGCGACGTGGAGGCTCCTCCGAAGCCGAGGTCGAGTCTGTCCTGCATGGCCGAGGCCGAGCCCGAGCTCCTGGGTCGGGCGAGGCGGAGGTCGTTTGGCAGAGGCCAGAGCGGAGCCCGAACCCTGGGGTCGGGCGAGGCGGAGTTCGTCGTCTTCCGGGGCCTTAGCCCGAGTCCGAGCCCTGGGTCGGGCGGAGCGGAGTTCGCCATCTTCCGGGGCCTTAGCCCGAGTCCGAGCCCTGGGTCGGGCGGAGCGGAGTTCGCCGTCTTCCGGGGCCTTAGCCCGAGTCCGAGCCCTGGGTCGGGCGGAGCGGAGTTCGCCGTCTTCCGGGGCCTTAGCCCGAGTTCGAGCCCTGGGTCGGGCGGAGCGGAGTTCGCCGTCTTCCGGGGCCTTAGCCTGAGTCCGAGCCCTAGGTCGGGCGGAGCGGAGTTCGCCGTCTTCCGGGGCCTTAGCCCGAGTCCGAGCCCTGGGTCGGGCGGAGCTTCCTATGGCGCCTTTGGCAAGGCCTGGCTGCCTGTCAGTCTCACTCTGTCAAGTGGCACTGCAGTCGGGATGGCGCAGGCGGCGCTGTCCTTCTGTCAGACCGGTTAGTGGAGCGGCGAAGTGACGGCGGTCACTTCGGCTCTGCCAGGGGGCGCGCGTCAGGATAGAGGTGTCAGGCTACCTTTGCGTTAAATGCCCCTGTGACTTGGTCGGTCGGCGCGGCGATTTAGTCAGGGTTGCTTCTAAACGAAGGCAAGGCCTCGGGCGAGCCGGAGGTGCGTCTGCCGTAAAAAGGGGGCCTCGGGCGAGACGGAAACACCTCAGGGTCGGCTGCCCTTGCCCGAGGCTAGGCTCGGGCGAGGCGTGATCGAGTCGCTCGTATGGACTGATCCCTGACTTAATCGCACCCATCAGGCCTCTGCAGCTTTATGCTGATGGGGGTTACCAGCTGAGAATTAGGCGTCTTGAGGGTACCCCTAATTATGGTCCCCGACAGTAGCCCCCGAGCCTCGAAGGGAGTGTTAGCACTCGCTTGGAGGCTTTCGTCGCACTTTTTTGCAACGGGACCAGCCTTTCTCGGTTGCATTTTGTTCCGATGGGTGCGCGCGAGCGCACCCGCCGGGTGTAGCCCCCGAGGCCTCGGAGGAGTGGTTTCACTCCTTCGAGGTCTTAATGCCTTGCGTAATGCTTCGGCTGGTCTGGTGGTTCCCTCATGCGAACTGGCCGTAGCCCGGGTGCACTGTCGGGGCCCAAGTTCTCGGGCTGGTATGTTGACGCTGTCAACGGTCTGGCCGGAGCCGGGTTTGCGAGAGCAGCCCCCGAGCCTCCGCACAGGGCGAGAGGGCGATCAGGGACAGACTCGGCTTTTTTACATACGCCCCTACGTCGCCTTTCCGCAAGGAGGAGGGGGGGAGAGCGCCATGTTACCCTCGATGGGCACCGAACATGGTGTCTCCGGTGAGCTGCAAGCGGGTAATCCGAGTGGACGTCCGTGCCCCGTTCGTTGGGGGTCGGCTAGGGGCCCGGAGGCACGCCCAAAAGTACCTGCGGGTGATCTGCCGGACCCGGTCCCCTGGCGACGGGGTCCGAGGGCTCGATGCCTCCCTCCGATGGGATTCCGTTACAGGATCGTTCCCGCTGGTCTCGGAAATGTCCTAGGGTACCTCGGGAGCGCAGCCCGAGCCTTGGTTATGTATCGAACGTACCCCTGGTCATCCCTCGCTCGGTGTCTGAGGCGACTGTGAACCCTTCGGGGGGCCAGCCTTCGAACCCCTGATCAGTAATGGGCGCGGAGCCCAAGTAGCCTGAGGCGGCCGTGGAACCTTTCGGGAGGCCGACCTTCGAACCTCTGACCAGTAGTGGGTGTCGGGCCCACGCGATCTGAGGCGGCTGTTGAACCCTTCGGGGGGCCAGCCTTCGAACCCCTGATCAGTAAGGAGGCTCGGAGCCTAGTTCCTTCACGGGGAAGGATCCCTTTAGGGGTATCCCCTTTCCCGGTCCCTGTTGCAAGAGATAGAGAAAGAGAAAAAAGGGAAAAGGATACGAAATTGAACGACGCGGCGTACCTTTTTTGGGGTGGTCGTTTTGGCGAAGGCAAAGCGTCGCCAGCTGCTCCTGCCAGAAGCGCCGCCTGTTCAGCCGCGGAGTTAATGCGACGGGGCGAGTAGTTGGCGAGGCTGCCGTTGCGCGTGCGCGAGCCGTTCGAGGAGCGGGTCACGGGCGCGTCGTCTTCACGCCGTGAGAGGGGGTTCTCTCGCTGCCTCCGGATGGGACGTGAGCTTGGCTGACGGCGTGACCGCTGCTCCCGTGTGCCTGCCACCGTCATTACTGCCGGCCCACCTTTGACCGCGTTTGACCGCTGCGTCAGGCTGGCGCCGCTGGGTCGCGCGCTGGGTCGCCTCGGGTCGCGGTATCGGTTCCGCAATCGAGGATGTGCGGTGGTGGCGCAAGTGGTACAGTTGCTTGCATGCAGCATCCGGCGCGCCGGTCGCGCGACGCGTGGGCTTGGGCCTCCGTGCTGGCATGTCAGGAGTCGGAGAGGCGCGTCCACTTGGCGCGGTTGCATGCCGCCTGCACGGCTGCCTGCCCCTTTCGCCCGTTGGTCTGGGCAAAAGTGGAGGGTCACTTGTAACCGCTGGGTGGTTGCGTGCGCCGTGCGCGGCGGTTTGGCTTCTTCTGCTCGGAGCCGGTCTGCATGACATGCGGGATCCAGCCCCCGCGCCGCAGGGGAGGGCTTTGGAGGCGTGTTGGAGAAGACTCGGCCCGTGACGGTCGGGGGCGCAAGCAGGGAGAGTCGCCTTTAAAAGGAGGGCGACCCCTTCCGTAAGGCGACCACGTCTTCTTTCTCCCTCATGCACTGTGTTTTTCCACCTTCCGAGCCCCCGGATGGGGGAAACCACCGTCTTTTCGCCTTATCGTTGGAGGAACGCAACTCCGCGGGAGTTGGTACCTTTCAGCCATCGTTCGGCTTCAAGGATTTTCATCATGCGGCCCGGCTGCACCCCTCCACCGGCGGTCACCCAAGATGGCGACCTCCGGCTTGATGGTGGGGGAAAGCGAGCCGGGCTGCGGCCTCTGCCCCTCCCTCAGCCTCAAGGATTTTCATCACCAGGGCTGGGGAGGGGAGTGTGCCGAGTTGAGGTCGGCCCCTGTGTGGGCGGTGGCCCCCTCCTTCCCTCAGTGATCGGGGGGAAGGGCGGGAGTCGTCCCTGGCGCTGACAGCTGCACCGTGCCCGGCTCGCTGAGCCGAACGGCTTCGGAGCCGCTCCCGGTGCCGCCTCCCGCCACGGCAGCTGGAAGAGGTTCTTCCGCCGGCGCGACAGCCAAGGCTGGCCACGGACCGACCTCCAACTCTACGGCCTTCTGCCCGTCCTTGCCTCTCGAGTTTGGGCAAGGGCGGGGGCCTCCCAGCAGCAGCATTCGCCCCGAGGTCATCACTGCTGCTGTTCGGCCTCCCGGGACAGAAGTCTTCATCGTCGCCGCTGTCGGGGCGGGCGATGACAAGCCGTTCGTCGGTCTTCTGTTGCTCCGCAGGCCTCTCCCCCGCCGAGTGGGATTGTTCGTACCTGCGGAGCCGGAACCGGAGTTCCGTTTGTAATGGCACTTCGAATGCTAGGGTTTTTTTTGTTCATTTCGGCTTTCGGGGCCTGAACATGTATGTAACTTCGGCACGGAGCCGTGTTTTTTCCTCATTTCTGAGCACTAAGACTCGCCTGTTGACTATCTGAACCACTTCACCAAGCATGAGTCGCCCCGTGTCAAGGTGACGAGTGAGGTATCCGTATCCCGGAGGCGTAGGAGTCCTCGGCTCGGTCGGCCTTGATGTCCGAGGTTCCTCTAGCTTAGTTAAAGAGACCCCTCGGCCGCCCTTCGACAAGCCGAGGCCAGGGGTAGCGATATCAGTATGAACAGAGGCAGAGTTGGCTCGGAAATGAAACCTGGTTGGCCAAAGCCTAGCCGGGTTGTCCGTTGGCAGGATCGACGCCGGAGTTGATCTGTCGAGGCTTCGGACCGGGCCGGCGCCCTCGGAAGACGGCTAGCCGAGGCCCCGGAGGTGGCTGGCCGAGCCGCCTGCTCGGACCGGATTCCCGGAGAAGTCCCTGGCAGCGATTGTTCGGGCGTGGTGATGACGTCGTCCTTCGGAGCGGAGACCCTCGGGCCGCGTCGCCGTCCGAGGCTAGGTCGGGCCTCGCCGAAGGTGCCGTCGATGCCGAGGGTGTTGCTGCCCCCTTCCAGCGTCAAGACCCGAGCCTGCAGGATTAGATTGTCTTGTAGCGTGTGCCTTGTGCGGCCGTCGAGGCCAGAACACGCACCCTCGCTGCGTTGTAAAGCTGCGTCTCTTTTCCTCTTGTTTCGAGTATCTGGACTTTTTGTCGGTAACAGGGATGTTTGTGCGAGCGAGAGCTGCTTCTCGCGGAAGGTGATGAATGAGGTATCCGTATCCCGGAGGCGTGGGAGTCCCTCGGCTCGGTCGGCCTTGCCGCTTACGCGTACTTTCACCCGTCCATGAGGCCCTGTCGCCGACTCGGTCGAGAAGGCTCGAAGGATCGCTTCGGCAGAAGGGCTTCCGAACGTAAAGACTTGTTCGATCCACGGAGCCACTTTATCCGAACGCGAGTTACTTATCGCAGAAGGTGATGAGTGAGGTATCCGTATCCCGGAGGCGTAGGAGTCCCTCGGCTCGGTCAGCCTTGGCTGCTTAGGCGAGGCCGACCCTTCCTTGTTGACTAAACTTTGCGTGGGTGCGAGGTATATGAACAACTTGGAAACATCTTAAGGGTAGAAGCGACGTAGCTGTTGGATGTTCCAAGCGTTGCCGTAGACCTCGCCTTGACTGTTGGCCAGCTTGTACGTTCCGGGCTTCAGAACTTTGGCGATGACGAATGGCCCCTCCCAGGGGGCGTGAGCTTGTGCCTCCCTCGGGCGTCTTGCCGCAGCCGAAGCACCAGGTCGCCCACCTAGAGATCTCGGGGTCGGACCCCTCGGGCGTGGTAGCGTCGCAGGGACTGTTGATACCGCGCCGAGTGTAGTAAGGCCCTGTCCCGAGCCTCTTCCAGCTGGTCCAGCGAGTCTTCTCGGCTAGCTTGGTTGCTTTGATCGTCGTAGGCTCTCGTCCTCGGGGAGCCGTATTCCAGGTCCGTGGGCAAGACGGCCTCAGCCCCGTAGACCAGGAAGAACGGCGTGAAACCCGTGGCTCGGCTCGGCGTCGTCCTCAGGCTCCAGACCACCGAGGGGAGTTCCTTCATCCATCGCTTGCCGAACTTGTTGAGGTCGTTGTAAATCCGAGGCTTGAGCCCTTGTAGAATCATGCCATTGGCACGCTCTACTTGCCCATTCGACATGGGATGAGCTACGGCAGCCCAGTCCACCCGGATGTTGTGATCCTCGCAAAAATCCAAGAATTTTTTGCCGGTGAACTGGGTACCGTTGTCGGTGATGATGGAGTTTGGGACCCCAAAGCGATGGATGATGTTGGTGAAGAACGCCACCGCCTGCTCGGACCTGATGCTGTTCAGGGGTCGGACCTCGATCCACTTGGAGAATTTGTCGACGGCGACCAGCAGGTGCGTGTAGCCCCCGGGCGCCTTCTGCAGAGGGCCGACGAGGTCCAGACCCCACACAGCAAAGGGCCAGGTGATGGGTATCGTCTGCAGAGCCTGAGCGGGCAGGTGGGTCTGCTTCGCATAGAATTGACACCCTTCGCAGGTGCGGACAATTCTAGTGGCGTCAGCCACCGCCGTCGGCCAGTAGAAGCCTTGCCGAAAAGCGTTCCCGATGAGGGCTCGAGGCGCTGCATGATGGCCGCAAGCCCCCGAGTGTATCTCTTGCAGGAGTTCCTGACCTTCGGCGATGGAGATGCATCGCTAGAGGATGCCCGAGGGGCTGCGGTGGTAGAGCTCCTTCTCATCGCCCAGCAAGACGAACGACTTGGCGCATCGCGCTACCCGCCGTGCCTCGGCCTGGTCGAGGGGTAGCTCTCCTTGGCGGAGATATTGCAGGTACGGGGCCTGCCAATCCTGATCAGGCGTGACCCCGCTCCGCTCCTCCTCGATGCGCAGCGCCTTGCCCTCGGGAGCCGAGGGTCCCTCGGGCTGAACCGAGGACGGCTCGGGCTGGGCCGAGGTTACCTCGGACGGGGCCGAGGGCGCCTCGGGCTCGAGCGTGTCGCTGATCTTGACGGAGGGTTGGTGCAGATCCCGGGAGAAGACGTCCGGGGGAACCGTCGTCCGCCCCGAGGCTATCTTTGCTAGCTCGTCCGCAGTCTCGTTGTAGCGCCGGGCGATGTGGTTAAGCTCGAGCCCGTAGAACTTGTCTTCCAGGCATCGAACCTCATCACAGTAGGCCTCCATCTTCGGGTCGCGGCAGTGGGAGTTCTTCATGACCTGGTCGATGACGAGCTGCGAGTCGCCGCGTACGTCGAGGCGTCGGACCCCTAGCTCGATGGCGATTCGCAATCCGTTGATCAGAGCTTCGTACTCAGCCACATTGTTGGACGCCGGGAAATGGAGGCGCAGCACGTAGCGCAAGTGTTTCCCGAGGGGCGAGACGAAGAGCAGGCCCGCGCCGGCTCCCGTCTTCATCAGCGACCCATCGAAAAACATGGTCCAGAGCTCCGGTTGGATCGGAGTCGTCGGCAACTGTGTGTCGACCCATTCGGCTACGAAGTCCGCCAGTACCTGGGACTTGATGGCCTTCCGAGGGGCGAACGAGATTGTCTCGCCCATGATTTCCACTGCCCACTTTGCGATTCGTCCTGAGGCCTCTCGGCACTGGATGATCTCCCCCAGAGGGAAGGATGACACCACAGTTACCGGATGAGACTCGAAGTAATGTCGCAACTTTCGCCTCGTCAGGATCACTGCATACAGCAGCTTCTGAACTTGTGGGTAGCGGATCTTGGTTTCGGACAGCACCTCGCTGACGAAGTAAACCGGCCTCTGAATGGGCAATGCATGCCCCTCTTCTTGCCTTTCGACCACGATCGCGACGCTAACCACCTGAGTGGTAGCGGCGACGTAGACCAAGAGGGCTTCTCCATCAGCTGGGGGTACCAAGACGGGCGCCTGGGTGAGGAGCGCCTTCAGGTTCCCGAGAGCTTCCTCGGCCTCGGGGGTCCAAGTGAAGCACTCGGCCTTCCTTAAGAGACGGTACAGAGGCAGGCCTCTTTCGCCGAGGCGCGAGATGAAACGGCTCAAGGCCGCGAGGCATCCCATGACCCTATGTACGCCTTTTAAGTCCTTGATGGGCCCCATGCTGGTGATGGCTGCGATCTTCTCCGGGTTGGCTTCGATGCCCCGCTCGGAGACGATGAATCCCAGGAGCATGCCTCGGGGCACCCCGAAGACACACTTCTCGGGATTGAGCTTGACGCCCTTTGCCTTGAGACACCGGAATGTCACTTCAAGGTCGGAGAGAAGGTCGGAGGCTTTCCTTGTCTTGACTACGATGTCATCGACATAGGCCTCGACCGTGCGACCGATGTGTTCGCCGAACACATGGTTCATGCACCGCTGGTACGTTGCACCCGCGTTCCTCAAACCAAACGGCATGGTGACATAGCAGTACATGCCGAAGGGCGTGATGAAAAAAGTCGCGAGCTGGTCGGACTCTTTCATCTTGATTTGATGATACCCTGAGTAGGCATCGAGGAAAGACAGGGTTTCGCACCCAGCAGTGGAATCCACGATTTGATCGATGTGAGGTAGAGGGTAGGGAACCTTCGGACATGCTTTGTTGAGACCAGTGTAGTCCACACACATCCGCCATTTCCCACCTTTCTTCCTCACAAGCACAGGGTTGGCAAGCCATTCGGGATGGAATACCTCTTTGATGAACCCTGCTGCCATTAGCTTGTGGATCTCCTCGCCTATCACCCTGCGCCTTTACTCGTCGAATCGGCGCAGAGGCTGCCTGACCGGTTGGGCTCCGGCTCGAATATCCAGCGAGTGCTCGGCGACATCCCTCGGTATGCCGGGCATGTTCGAGGGACTCCACGCAAAGACGTCAGCGTTTGCGCGGAGAAAGTCGATGAGCACTGCTTCCTATTTGGGGTCGAGCCCGGAACCGATCCGGATCTGCTTGGAGGTGTCGCCACTGGGATCGAGAGGGACGGCCTTAACCGTCTCCGCTGGCTCGAAGTTGCCGGCGTGTCGCTTCACGTCCGGCACCTCTCGGGAGAGGTTTTCTAGGTCGGCGATGAGGGCCTCGGATTCGGCGAGGGCCTCAGCGTACTCCACGCACTCCACATCGCATTCGAACGCGTGTTTGTACGTGGGGCCGACGGTGATGACCCCGTTGGGGCCCGACATCTTGAGCTTCAGGTAGGTGTAGTTGGGGATGGCCATGAACTTCGCGTAGCATGGCCTCCCCAATACTGTGTGGTAGGTTCCTCGGAACCCGACCACCTCGAACGTCAAAGTCTCCCTTCGGAAGTTGGAGGGTGTTCCGAAGCAGACAGGAAGGTCGAGCCGTCCGAGGGGCTGGACGCGCTTCCCAGGAATGATCCCGTGGAAGGGCGCAGCGCCTGCTCGGACGGAGGACAGATCGACGCGCAGGAGCCTGAGGGTCTCGGCGTAGATGATGTTGAGGCAGCTGCCCCCATCCATCAGGACCTTGGTGAGCCTGACGTCGCCGATGATGGGGTCGACGATGAGCGGGTACTTCCCCGGGCTCGGCACGTGGTCGGGGTGGTCATCTTGGTCGAAGGTGATGGGCTTGTCGGACCAGTCTAGGTAGACTGGCGCCGCCACCTTCACCGAGCAGACCTCCCGACGCTCTTGCTTACGATGCTGAGCCGAGGCATTCGCCGCATGCCCTCCATAGATCATGAAGCAGTCGCGGACCTCGGGGAACTCTCCTGCTTGGTGATCTTCCTTTCTGTCGTCGTCGCGGGCCCTGCCACCCTCAGCGGGTGGCCCGGCCTTGTGGAAGTGGCGCCGAAGCATGACGCACTCCTCGAGGGTGTGTTTGACAGGCCCTTGATGGTAAGGGCACGTCTCCTTGAGCATCTTGTCGAAGAGGTTGGCACCTCCGGGGGGCTTCCGAGGGTTCTTGTACTCGGTGGCGACGACAAGGTCTGCGTCGGCGGCGTCGCGTTTCGCTTGCGACTTCCTCCTGCCTTTCTTCTTGGCGCCGAGCGGAGTAGACGCCTCGGGAGCATCTTCCGATGGGCGGCCCTGGGGCTGCTTGTCCTTTCGGAAGATGGCCTCGACCGCCTCCTGGCCAGAGGCGAACTTGGTGGCGATGTCCATCAGCTCGCTCGCCCTGGTGGGGGTCTTGCGACCCAACTTGCTCACCAGGTCACGGCAAGTGGTGCCGGCAAGGAACGCGCCGATGACATCTGAGTCGGTGATGTTGGGCAGCTCGGTGCGCTGCTTCGAGAATCGCCGGATGTAGTCCCGAAGAGACTCTCCCGGCTGCTGCCGGCAGCTTCGGAGGTCCCAGGAATTCCCAGGGCGCACGTACGTGCCCTGGAAGTTGCCGGCGAAAGCTTGGACCAAATCCTCCCAGTTGGAAATCTGCCCCGGAGGCAGGTGCTCCAACCAAGCGCGAGCAGTGTCGGAGAGGAACAGGGGGAGGTTGCGGATGATGAGGTTGTCGTCGTCCGTTCCACCCAGTTGACAGGCCAGGCGGTAGTCCGCGAGCCACAATTCCGGTCTCGTTTCCCCCGAGTACTTTGTGATAGTAGTCGGGGGTCGGAATCGGGTCGGGAACGGTGCCCGCCGAATGGCTCGGCTGAAGACCTGCGGACCGGGTGGTTCGGGCGAGGGACTCCGATCCTCCCCGCTGTCGTAGCGTCCCCCACGCCTGGGGTGATAGCCTCGGCGCACCCTTTCGTCGAGGCGGGCCCGACGGTCGCGATGAAGGTGCTCGTCGCCGAGGTGGCCCGGGGCCGCAGGCGCGGTGTTGCGCGTGCGCCCGGTGTAGACCGAGGCTTCCCGCATGAGTCGGGAAGTCGCGGCACGAGGTTCTGAGGGGTGCCCCTGCCTGCGGGAGGCAGAGCTCTCGGCCCGCCGGGCCGCAGCGCCTTCCAGGAGATGCTTGAGCTCTCCCTGGATTCGCCGACCCTCGGTGGTTGATGACTCCGGCATCGCGCGGAGGAGCATCGCCGCGGCTGCCAGGTCCTGACCGGTCCCACTGGATGCGGGTGGCGGCCTGTCCCTGGCATCGTTGGCGATGCGGTGCTGGAGACCCTGGGGCAGGTGACGTATTTCTCCGGCCGGGGGCTGGCCCGCCCATACCTGCCCGACGTCCCGGCGGATCAACTCGAGCGCTCCTGCCCCCTCGTTGAGCCCGGCCTGCGCCCCGCGGACTTGCTCGAGCTGTGGGTCGTGACCCCCCGCCGGAACGGGGACCACAGCTAGCTCCCGCGGGATGTCGGCGCGAGGCACTGGCCTAGGGAGATCACCATCCTCCGGCATGCCGAGACGGTTGCCTCCGGAGGGATCCCCTAGCTCGATGTGGAAACATTCGCGGCTCGGGCCGCAGTCCTTGTCGTCAAGGCTGCGGCTGCCATCGGAACAGTCGGAGAGGCAGTAGTTGCATGCGGTCATGAAGTCCCACATGGCACTGGGGTTGCCAGATCCAGAGAAATCCCAGCAGATACTGGGGTCGTCATCTTCCTCGGACCCAGAGGGCCCGTAGGTCGAGACGCCCGTCAATCGGTCCCAAGGTGACCGCACACGAAACCCAAGAGAGATTGCACTCGCCTCAACGTGAGTGCCCGCCAGAGCGAGGTCGCTAGGCGGGTTGAGGTCGAGTCGAAATGACGAAGGATGGGAATCAGTCGGTACCTTTAGGTCGACGAGGAGCGACGAAGTCACGTCGGGGACTGATTGCGCCGTTGTCCTGGGTACGAGGGTGACGTCCTTCAGGCCCTCCGTGAGCGTGCTGGCGTCGTCCGCTTGCTCGGGGTTGGCGTGTTGCGGGGGGACGGCGCTCGCCTTCGCCTCAAACGCGAGGGTGACGCCCGACGCGTCCTCCGTTGGGGCGCTGGGGATGTCGATTCGCTCGACAGCCGACGGAGCGCAGCCTCCCGCTCGGCCCCGGTTGCCCCGCCTCCTCCTCCGATGGCGAGGGAGAGGATGGGGCGAGCTTGAATGTTGTTCTTCCCCCACGTGGGGAAGACGTCGTCGATTCCGCCGCCGGCGGGCGGGCTGTCGGCCACCATCGTCGCCGTCGCGCGGCGGTGGAAGGAGTATCATGTCGTAGCTGCCGTCGAAAGACATGAACTCGAGGCTCCAGAAACGGAGCACCGTCCCGGGTTGGAGAGGTCGTTGGAGACTGCCCATCTGGAGCTTGACGGGAAACTGCTCGTCAACACGCAGCAGGCCCCTACCTGGCGCGCCAACTGTCGGTGTTTCGAGACCGGGGGGTCCCTAAGCCGACGAGTGAGTGTGCCGCGTGCCCCAGCCCAGATGGGTCGAGCGCGTGGGCGAGCGCGAAGGGGGGAAGAGCGAGGTGGCCGGAGCCGAGTCGTGAGGGAGGTGGAGATCCCGCGGCCTTCGTGTTCGTCCCGCGCCCAGGTCGGGTGCGCTTGCAGTAGGGGGTTACAAGCGTCCACGCGGGTGAGGGGAGCGAGCGGCCCCAAGAGAGCGCCTGCCCCTGCCCTCGTTCCTGCGGGGCCAACCTTCTCTAAGAAGGCCCTGGTCCTTCCTTTTATAGGCGTAAGGAGAGGATCCAGGTGTACAAATGGGGGTATAGCAGAGTGCTACGTGTCTAGCGGGGGAGAGCTAGTGCCCTAAGTACATGCCAAGGTGGCAGCCAGAGAGATCTTGGCACCCAGCTGGTGTGGTGTCGTGGCTGTCGGAGGAGTAACGGAGCCTGGTGGAGGGACAGCTGTCGGAGCGGTTGGGCCCTTGCTGACATCCCCCTGGTTCCGTAAGGGAGCTGAGAGCCGCCGTCGTCATGGGTCTAGCGGGGCGCCATCATTGCCTATCTGGCGGAGCTAGCCAGATGGGACGCCGGTCTTGTTTCCTGCGGCCCGAGTCGGCTCGGGGTAGGGTGATGATGGCGCTTCCTGTTGACGTGGCGGACTTGTGTCCTAGGTCGGGCGACGTGGAGGCTCCTCCGAAGCCGAGGTCGAGTCTGTCCTGCATGGCCGAGGCCGAGCCCGAGCTCCTGGGTCGGGCGAGGCGGAGGTCGTTTGGTAGAGGCCAGGGCGGAGCCCGACCCCTGGGGTCGGGCGAGGCGGAGTTCGTCGTCTTCCGGGGCCTTAGCCCGAGTCCGAGCCCTGGGTCGGGCGGAGCGGAGTTCGCCGTCTTCCGGGGCCTTAGCCCGAGTCCGAGCCCTGGGTCGGGCGGAGCGGAGTTCGCCGTCTTCCGGGGCCTTAGCCCGAGTCCGAGCCCTGGGTCAGGCGGAGCGGAGTTCGCCGTCTTCCGGGGCCTTAGCCCGAGTCCGAGCCCTGGGTCGGGCGGAGCGGAGTTCGCTGTCTTCCGGGGCCTTAGCCCGAGTCCGAGCCCTGGGTCGGGCGGAGCGGAGTTCACCGTCTTCCGGGGCCTTAGCCCGAGTCCGAGCCCTGGGTCGGGCGGAGCTTCCTATGGCGCCTTTGGCAAGGCCTAGCTGCCTGTCAGTCTCACTCTGTCAAGTGGCACTACAGTCGGGATGGCGCAGGCGGCGCTGTCCTTCTGTCAGACCGGTCAGTGGAGCGGCGAAGTGACGGCGGTCACTTCAGCTCTTGCAGGGGGCGCGCGTCAGGATAGAGGTGTCAGGCTACCTTTGCGTTAAATGCCCCTGTGACTTGGTCGGTCGGCGCGGCGATTTAGTCAGGGTTGCTTCTTGTTGGGGGCTTGTTCTCAAATGCTAAGAGTTAAGAACAAGGCAACACAGAAAATGTTAAATATTAAGGTCCTTCGTCCTCCACTTCATTATATCCCTTCGGGACATAAGGAATTTCGGACGAAGGTTACGAAGGACGCACCTTCGTAAGCATAATAACATAGGGTGAAGCATTCATATAAACCATGAGATATAAAATGGACATTCAAATGTTAACATAGAATCATTTCCATTTCTATTAATACGAACGAATATAAATGACAAATGTACCTTCGGTCCTGAGGAAGGCAGGAATACAAGTGTGATGCGAAGGCAAATGGCAGGTTCGCGTGAACAGTACAGTGGTACTGTTCATCTATTTATAGGCGCAGGTCGCAGCCTGTGACAAATTACAATTATGCCCCTTACAAATGTTTACAACATTGACTCAGACCTATATGAATAAAAAGGTCATTCTATCTCTATGTCGGTTTAAAACGCCGAAGCTCCAATGAAAGGGAACCTTCGGCCATCTCTTGGAGACGACTCCAGCCGAAGCTGCTTCTTCGTGTGAGACCTTCGGCGCACCGAAGCACGACCCCAACAGTAGCCCCTTTCGCGGTGCTAGATCGTTTTTCGTAACGAGCTTGACCCGTGAAAAAAAACTTCTTCAGCTTCGGGAAGCCGAAGGTCCAAAAAACACCTTCCCTGAGCTCGTTGCGGAGAAACGATCCGGCTTCCGAGTACGTGCCAGGCCCACCTTGCAGAGTTACTGTTTGATCTTTGCGGTCCACTGCTCAGCGAGTACAAGTGACCGCCCGTCTGGTGTAAAAATCTTGCCGCTTCGCCTTCTTACCTGCAGTACTATATAAACAAGCGGGTAGGTGTGAAGTTATCACAGCATTCATTGCTATTTGCACTGTTTTGCTGCCAAAATTTTTCACCATAACCGAAGCTTGGCTCTCAGAATCGAACGAAGGTCAGTCTCAACGTCTGCTTCGTCAGAAAGGAGAGCTTCGGATTAAAGGAAAAAAAGAAAAAAGTTTCTGACTTCACCAAACTCTGAATTAAATGGCGAGAGTGCGGTCTACTGCCAAAGTTGCACGCGAGGGAGACGAAGCCGAAGGTTCGGACACTGTGCCCATCTCCGAAGCGATGCAGCGCTCCGGTCTAGTGACCGCGGAAGAAAGGCCTGCTGCCGAAGCAAACCCGACAACAGCCGAAGAAGAAGAAAACATTGATGGGACTGACTCCGAAGATGACTACCACATTGCTACGCCCAGCAAGCCCAGTCACCTGGATTTTGGGAAATCAACTGTTTCAAAAGCTGATCTTTCGAAGATGGTGAAAGCAGGTTATTTCAATGAAGATCAGAAGAAGCTACTCCGCTTCGGGGGAGAAGAAACCACCCCGAAGCCAGGGAAGGATGAGATTGTTATCTTCAAAAGCTTTTTAAAGGCTGGGCTGAGATTTCCTCTGCACAATATTATTGCAGAGATATTGAGGAGGTTTGGTATCTTTTTTCATCAATTGACTCCTAACGCCATCGTTAGGCTCAATGTTTATATCTGGGCCCTTCGGAGCCAAGCCGTGGAACCGTTTGCTGACAGCTTCTGCCGAGTTCACGAATTACACTACCAAACAAAGGCCAGAAAAGATGGGCTACATGATAATTTTGGTTGCTATAATTTTGCCTACCGAAAGACAACAAAATGTCCTGTCATCAGCTACCGAAGCAAATGGCCAGCAGGCTGGAAATCCGAGTGGTTCTATGTGAAAGTTGACGAAGATATAGAAAAATTGGTACAAAGCCCTTTGGAGTTAATCTTCGGAGAGACGAGGCCACGATGCCGCATCGGCGATCTAAAAGGTCCCACCTGGGCTGCTCTGGGTGAATTTGAAATCATTTCAAAACATATTGGCACCAGGGATCTAGTTCAGGAATTTTTGGCATTCAGAGTCTTCCCTACTCTAAAAGAGTGGGAAATGCCGAAGCTAAAGGGAGAAAAGAAGAAGGGGGAGCTGGTCCGTCTGCCCTATCACTTTAAATTCAAGAAGTACTTTAAGAAGCCCTGCAAAGAGTGGTTAGACACAGTTGAGACAATGTGCAATGAAATCTTGGGAAATTACTCCAAAAAGAGGATCAATTAATGACAGCGGCCTTCGGCGCCCGACCGAAGCGAAGGCTGAACCGAGTATTCGATGCCCTGGGCTTCGAGTACCCAGACTATGAGCAGTTGAACAAGGGTGCCGAGGGCCACAAAAGAAAAAGAGTAACTGAAATTCTGCCAAAGGATGAAGAGCAACCAGCAGCAGAGAAGAAAATCCCGAAGAAAAGGAAAATATCGAGTCCGAAACGGAAAATATCCGAAGAAGAGAGGACCCCCACACCGCCTTCTACCAGCAACGTGGAAGAAATTTTAAAGGTAATGACTGAACCTATGCCCACGAAGCTAAGTCCATTAGGGCTCCAACTGACGAAGCTTTTTCAAAAGGTGGACGAGCCGGATCAGGCGAAGATGAGCAAACCCAAACGGCAAAGAATCATTGCGGTAACTGAAGTTATCGATAAGACACCTCCAAGAGCGTCAGTTCAGAAAACAGCAGCTGCCGAAGGCACCAAGAACATCGAAGCCGCCCCTTCGGAGGTCGCGGCTAGCGAAGCCGCTACAGCCGAAGATGTTAATTTAGAAACAACCATTGAGGATATTAACAAAATTTTGGAAGACATAGATGCAGAAGAAGCCGGTGCTGCTACTGAAAAATCCATGGCCACAGTGCCTGAAAAAGGAAAAGAAATAGCCGAAGATACTTCGGATGACGAAGCCTACTCCTTTCAGAATTTAATTGGGCAAAAACTGACAAAGGACGAAATAGAAGAACTTAAAGAATATGCCAAATCCTGCGGCTACAAGTCAGGTGCCCTCCTATTTGGAGGTGTAGATGATGAAAAACTAGGCTGCATTCGAGACCAGACTGGTGCTAAGGTAATCGGTACTCTATCAAAGAGTATCGGGTTTCCGAAGCTAGAGTCAGACATCAGCCGCTACCGACGACAACATGTCGTTGGTAGTTTATTTTACTCCAACTTCAAGGTGAACAACTTGCCACCTAACTTTTGTCGCTTCTAATAAAAACATGTCTGACGAAGGTTGTGTTCGTACAGAGTATGCTGCTGAGCAAAGCCTTGCAAATGCAACAAGATCTTGAAGATAAAAAGCATGAAGTTATAATTGGAAATTTGGAAAACAAAATAAAGGAGCAATCAGATGCTTTCGAGAAAAAGAACTTTGAGCTCCAGGCAACCGAAGGTTTATTGGCGGAAGCTGAAGCAAAAATATCAGAACTGAATACGAAGCTTCTCCGCCAATCTGAGCAATTCGAACGAGAAAAACAAGATCTTACTGCAAAACTTGAAGTCGAAGCTCAGCAAAATTCAGATTTGAGAAAACTACTGACAAATCTTCAAGAAAACTGCTTGAAATTTAGCAACAAGTGCATTGAACGACTAAGAAAGATTTTTTACTCAGTTGGAGCCAGTAGTGAAAAATTCACCCCCTCAGCTGAAGATCTGCCGAAGACCTTCGAACATATTGAGGGGGAGATTGACGAGCTCGACGAAGTCATAGCTGGGCATGGTGACTTCTGTGCCTGGGTGGCTTCTCGGGGTACCGCTGCTGCATTTCTGAAGGCCGGCTGCGAACACGGAAAAATTGTCAACAGGCCCAACTTCACCCTATCTCCATCAATCCTGGATGATATGCCTGACCTCGCCCGAAGTATCTCCAATAGATTTATAAAAATGATATGGACAAAAGGCGGGCGGGAGAAAGCTGGAGACGAAGCACGAAGTCATCTTGAACCAGTAAGAAATGATACTTCGGAGTTACCTTTTCCTTTGCTCTTGATTTTTACTTATAATTCCTTGATTTATGTAGGATGACGAAGGTGAAGATGACGCCTAAGTTATGTCGCCGAAGCTGTTGCCGAAGCTGAAACTTAATGAGGATCAGTAGAAATATGCTATAGAAAACTCAGGATATTTTTGTAACAATTCTTGTAAATACAATTAGACTGTCTTCAAGGAACCTTGTACATACCTTGTAATATATTCTTACCCTTCGCTTGAGGCGCTTTGGTGTGGACGAAATCAGTATTTTGAGCCGAAGGCGAAAAAACACCTTCCCTTCTTTTCGTACACAACGAAGCATAAAAGACCAATTCTTTTTTGTATACAACGAAGCTGAGCAACGAAGCTTTTCTCTTTCGTACATAACATAGCATAACGAATCATAAAAACCTCTTCTCCAAAACTTTTCTTTTACACAACGATTCATAAAAAGCCAATTCTCCCTTCTGCCGAAGCAACCACTTTGGTACACAGATGCTATGAATGAATGCTTATGCATGCAAATGTTATGATGTAATGCAATGCGCGAATGAATGTCCGAAGCATATGTCCGAAGCCATATTGTCAGCCATTACTTAGAAACAACCACACACTAGCTCTGCATTCCCTTAGGAACGACTTTGGAGCTTCTTCGCCTTTCACTTAGGCAATATCAGCGTTGACTTTTCGCTGTAAGCTCTGCATCCCCTTAGGGACGACTTTGGAGCTTCTTCGTCTTTTACTTTAGACGGTATAAGCTCTGCATTCCCTTGGGAACGTCTTTGGAGCTTCTTCGCCTTTTACTTTCGGCGGAATCAGCGTTGACTTTTCGCTGTAAGCTCTGCATCCCCTTAGGGACGTCTTCGGAGCTTTTTCTTTCTCTTTTTCAGTTTCGGCACTCGATGGTGCGCTCTCAGCTTTTACATTTACATCTTTTGGGGGATTTTGCTCTTATAAAACTAAAAAGGAAAATTACATATGATGGCCCCGTTAAAAACCTTTCTCCCCCTTTAGAAAGGAAAAGGGTGCCATAAAAAAGAAAAGAAAAGATAAAATTACATCAAGTTATACATAGAACCGCCGAAGCTCATCCGCATTCCAAGATCTTGGAATTTCATTGCCATCCATGTCCTTTAGTCTGTACGAACCAGGCCTTGACGAAGATGCTACTAAGAAAGGCCCTTCCCATTTCAGTTGCAACTTGCCCACTGTATCCGGGTTGGCCACTCTTCGAAGCACGAAATGTCCTGGCTCAATATTTTTTAGCCGGACTTTTCTATCTCGCCATTTGATTGTTTCAGCCTGGTATTTGTTGATATTTTCCACGGCCTGAAGCCTGATCCCTTCTAAGGCATCTTTTTCCACAAGGCAAGTATCTTCGGCACCTGATCCTGCCGAAGCTACCACTCTTATTGATCCAGCTTTAACTTCTTCTGGAGTTATTGCTTCGTCTCCAAATAATAACTTGAATGGGGTAAAGCCTGTAGACCTTGATGTTGTGGTGTTGTGGCTCCACACCACTTTGGTCAACTGATCTGGCCATTTTCCCCTTGGTTGATTAAAAATTAGCTTCATTATCCCTGTCATTATGATGCCGTTGGCCCTTTCAACAAGCCCATTCGACTCCGGATGCCTGACTGATGCAAAATGGATCTTCGTGCCAATTTGATCACAAAAATTTCTGAAATCTTCGGAGTCGAACTGTGTTCCATTATCTACAGTGATAGCCTTCGGCACTCCGAAGCGACAGACAATATTCTGCCAGAAAAATTTTTGGACAGTGGCCGAAGTTATTGTGGCTAATGGCTTCGCCTCAATCCACTTGGAAAAATATTCCACAGCTACTATAACATATTTTAGGTTGCCTTGGGCCGGTGGCAATGGACCCAACAAGTCAAGGCCCCACCTTTGCAATGGCCAGATGGGTTGTATCAGCTGTGTTAATGACGAAGGTTGTTTTTGATCTCTTGCACATTTTTGACAACCTTCGCACTTTTGGACTAACTCCGCTGCATCCGAAGCTGCCTTCGGCCAATAAAATCCTTGGCGGAACACTTTTCCAAGTAACGGCCTGGATCCAATGTGGGATCCGCACAAGCCTGCATGTATCTCCTTCATCAACTCTATACCTTCGGCCCTAGACAAGCACTTGAGCAGCGGGGCACAAACTCCATGTTTGTATAACTCCCCTTCTATCATGACATAGGGACGAGCTCTTGCCTCTATCCTCTTATTATAAGCTTCGTCATCTGATAGAAAGTTTCCCTGAAGATAAGAGATTATTTCTGTTCTCCAATCTTCACTGTAGACAGGAGAAATGTTAAGGACTGCTCTTTCAAGTAGCTCCACTGAAGGTGCCTTTATTGTTTCGAAGAACACGTCCGAAGGTAGCGGCAGCCCCTGTGCTGCAGACTTGGCTAATAAATCAGCATGCTCATTTTGTCCTCGAGGGATATTCTTAACAGAAAATCCTTCGAAGGAAGCTTCGATCCTTCGGACCGTGTCTAGGTATTTTTCAAGCTTCGGGTCCTTAGCCTTGCAAGTTTTATCAACATGACCCGAAACAACCTGGGAATCAGTTTTAAGAATTGCCCTTCTGATCCCCATTGCCCTTAGTTTCCGAAGACCCAGGAGCAAAGCTTCGTACTCAGCGATATTATTTGTGCAGCTGAAGTCAAGTCTTGCTGCATAGCAAGTTTTAACCTTGGACGGAGAGACCAACACAGCAGCTGCACCTGCTCCGAAGGTTCCCCAAGAGCCATCACAAAACACTGTCCATGCTTCGGCATCTTTATTTGCTTCTTCGTCCTGAGCCCCTGGCGTCCAGTCGGCAATGAAATCTGCCAATGCTTGAGACTGAATTGAGGATCTATGCACATAATCAATGTAAAATTCATTGAGTTCCGCAGCCCATTTTCCAATACGCCCAGTAGCTTCTCTATTCCTCATGATGTCCTTCAACGGCTGCGAAGAAGGAACAATAATGTTGAATGCCTGAAAGTAATGCCGAAGCTTCCTGGATGCCATTAAAACGGCGTACAACACCTTCTCCAGCTCTGTATAATTTTTCTTTGAGGCACTGAGGACCTCAGACACAAAATATACTGGGACTTGCTTCTTGGCTTGTCCATCAAACTTTTCCTGAACAAGTGCCGCACTTACCGCTGAGTGCGAAGCTGCCACATACAACAACAGAGGAGCCCCTGGTGTTGGTGGAGTTAATGTTGTGAGATCTATTAAATATTGCTTCAGCTCTTCGAAGGCTTTTTGTTGACTTGGGCCCCATTGAAAGACTTCGGCTGACTTCAGCACCTCGAAGAATGGTAAGTTTCTTTCCGCTGATCTGGATATAAATCTGTTAAGGGATGCCAGCCTTCCTGTCAATCTTTGGGCCCCCTTTCTTGTGGTTGGTGGCTCCATTCGAAGTATAGCTTCAATTTTATTTGGGTTAGCTTCGATTCCCTTCGTTGAGACCAAACATCCAAGAAATTTACCCTTCTTCACTCCGAAGACACATTTTTCTGGATTCAGCTTCAGCCCAGCTTGTCTGAAGCTGGCGAAGGTCTCCTGCAAATCAGCAATATGATTTTCTTGCTTCGTGCTCTTTACGATGATGTCATCAACATAGGTCAACACGTTTCTGCCTATCTGAGATTGGAGAACCTTTGCAGTCATTCTGCTGAAACTCCCTCCAGCATTCTTGAGCCCCTCAGGCATCCGAAGATAGCAATATGTACCACTTGGGGTTATGAAGCTAGTCTTCGGCTCATCTTCCTTCTTCATCCAGATTTGATGATAGCCTGAGTAGCAGTCCAGGAGACTCATGAGCTCCGAAGAAGCTGCTGCATCAACTAAAGAATCTATCCTTGGCAGCGGGAATTCATCCTTCGGACAAGCCTTGTTGAGATCTGTGAAATCAATACACATTCTCCATTTGCCATTGGCCTTCTTTACCATAACAGTGTTAGCTAGCCACTCTGGGTACTTCACTTCTCTGATAACTCCTGCACTGAGGAGTCTTTTCACTTCATTGCGAGCCCCTTCGGCCTTATCATCAGACATTTTCCGAAGCCTCTGCTTTCGGGGTCTGAAGGATGGATCAACATTAAGCGAATGTTCAATAACATCCCGATTTACTCCGCAGAGATCATTAGCTGACCATGCAAAGACATCTTTGTTGTTGAATAAAAACCTTATCAAGGTTTTCTCCTGGTCTTCAGATAATTGCGAGCCCAACAACACCTTCTGCTCTGCTACATCCTCACACAATAACATGGGCTTCGGCTGATCTGCTGAAGCTGCCTTCTCCCTCCTGAATTTATACTGTTCACAAGCTTCAGCTCCATCTATATTATGGATTGCCTTGGAATCAGTCCAGCTTCCTTCGGCCCTTCTAGCAGCTTCCTGGCTTCCATGAATAGCAATAGGTCCTTGGTCCGAAGGTATCTTCATGCAGAGATAAGCTGGGTGAAGAATTGCTTCGAAAGCATTAAGAGTTCCACGACCAATGATAGCATTATAAGGATACTCCATGTCAACAATGTCAAACACAATTTGCTCAGTCCTTGTGTTGTTGACAAATCCGAAGGTTACCGGCATGGTAATCTTCCCAAGGGCCACAATCTGCCGCCCCCCGAAGCCACAAAGAGGGTGCGTAGCATCATGGATCTTGTCTTCAGGCTCTTGCATTTGTCTGAAGGCTTTAGCAAATATAATGTCAGCTGCACTGCCTGTATCAACTAGGACATTGTGGACCAGAAATCCTTTAATCACGCAAGAAATAACCATAGCATCATTGTGAGGATAATCCTTAAGCTGAAGGTCTTCCTGAGAGAAGGTAATTGGAATATGAGACCATTTTGACTTGATGAAAGGTCCTTGCACTCCAACATGCTGCACCCTTCTCTGAGCCTCCTTCTTCTGCTTCTTGTTAGCCGGCTCTGAGCAAGAACCGCCTGTTATCGGGAGCACCAGCTTCGAAGCCGAAGCAGCTCCAGCTTGATTGTTGAACGAAGCCATCAGCTCAGAAAAGTGGAAGTGAGTTCACCGGAGGTGGGCGCCAATGTTGGGGGCTTGTTCTCAAATGCTAAGAGTTAAGAACAAGGCAACACAGAAAATGTTAAATATTAAGGTCCTTCGTCCTCCACTTCATTATATCCCTTCGGGACATAAGGAATTTCGGACGAAGGTTACGAAGGACGCACCTTCGTAAGCATAATAACATAGGGTGAAGCATTCATATAAACCATGAGATATAAAATGGACATTCAAATGTTAACATAGAATCATTTCCATTTCTATTAATACGAACGAATATAAATGACAAATGTACCTTCGGTCCTGAGGAAGGCAGGAATACAAGTGTGATGCGAAGGCAAATGGCAGGTTCGCGTGAACAGTACAGTGGTACTGTTCATCTATTTATAGGCGCAGGTCGCAGCCTGTGACAAATTACAATTATGCCCCTTACAAATGTTTACAACATTGACTCAGACCTATATGAATAAAAAGGTCATTCTATCTCTATGTCGGTTTAAAACGCCGAAGCTCCAATGAAAGGGAACCTTCGGCCATCTCTTGGAGACGACTCCAGCCGAAGCTGCTTCTTCGTGTGAGACCTTCGGCGCACCGAAGCACGACCCCAACACTTCTAAACGAAGGCAAGGCCTCGGGCGAGCCGGAGGTGCGTCTGCCGTAAAAAGGGGGCCTCGGGCGAGACGGAAACACCTCAGGGTCGGCTGCCCTTGCCCGAGGCTAGGCTCGGGCGAGGCGTGATCGAGTCGCTCGTATGGACTGATCCCTGACTTAATCGCACCCATCAGGCCTCTGCAGCTTTATGCTGATGGGGGTTACCAGCTGAGAATTAGGCGTCTTGAGGGTACCCCTAATTATGGTCCCCGACAATCGCAAAAATGAATTTATCATTTCTGAGTTAGAAAATTAAAGTTGAAAATCTTGAAGGGTCACTAAAGGAAAAAGATGTTATAGTGCAATCACTTGAGCCAAATTTAGCCGAAGCTTAGAAATCAAATGAAGATATAGAGTTAGAGAGAAAGATGAAGGATGAAAAAATTGCAGAGCAAGACAAACACATCCAACAGTTGAGGAGTGAAATGGAGATGGTGAAAGCGAGTCATGATGACAATATCTCTCGGCTTGATCTTGAAATTCAGAACTTATAGACAAGTTAAAACAAAAGACGAGGAAAACTCGAAGTTAACAGAAGCATTAAATAACCTTCGTGATACCTGCTTCAACTTTGTCTCCTGGCTCTCTACGCGTTTGCATGAGATCTTTCACTCCATCGGGGCAACTTTAGAAGAAGCCAGCTATGCTCTTGATGATCTGCCTAGTGCGCTAAGATGGATAGAAGGTGAAGTAGATGCATTTGATGAAGTGATGAAGGGACAAGGTGACTTATGCGCACTTGTTGCCGCCTGAGGTACAACCTCCATTTGAAAAGGTAGGATGCATTCAGTTGAAGGTCGTGAACAAACCAAACTTTGACATTTTGGTAGATGACCAAGCTGCAATGTCCACTAAGGCTTTTAGTGTTGGAAATATATTTATTAAGTGGATCTAGGCAAAGGGTGGTAGGGAGATCGCTGGAGATGAAGCAAGAGCACTTTTGGATGAAGTATGTCTAAAACACTCCTTTCAATGATGTTTAGTGGTCATTTTCCCTGTTCATACTGACGTACTTACACCTTTTTGTAGGATGATGATGCGATGAAGACGGAGCCGAAGCTTAAAATGTTGCCCTGAAGAGCCTAGAATACTTGCACCTGTATTTTGCTGTTACAAGAATTGTAATGTTAGAAACTTTGTAAATGTATGGGAACAACTTACTCTTGTTACCTTTATTTTGTCCACAAGCTTCATTGTGGATGAAACCGACGCACAACAATATTTTTGAGCCAAAAGGCAAAAAACACCTTCCCTTCTTTTCATACATAACGAAGCGTCAAATTTTTTCTCCTTGCTTCTTTCTTCTTTTTCTTTCTCTTTTTTTATATATACAAGATGCCATGATGTTATGATGTTATAATGTCTAAGTGGATGCTTATGAGGATGTATGTCATGATGCAACAATTTATGTTTTTGCCGAAGGTATAATGTTGAAGGTAAAAAATAAAATGTGAGACTCTGTATCCCCTTAGGAACGACTATAGAGTCTTTTCACCTTTACTAGGTGATTTCTCTAGCTTTGCATTCCCTTAGGAATGACTTTGAGTCTTTTTCACCTTTACTAGGTGATTTCTCTGACTCTGCATTCCCTTAGGAATGACTTTTGAGCCTTCGACACCTTTACTAAGTGCACTGATCCTGCCTTCTTATCGAAGGACTTCGGGATTCCATTCTTCTTTATTTTCTCTTTTATACACTTGATGGTGTAGTCTTAGGTTTACATTTTATATCATGGGCAGAATTTGCCCTTATATATGCTGGGCTGAAGCATGTGAGTTACAAGAATGGCCCCATTAAAAACCTTCCCCTTCTGAAAGGAAAAAGGAACCATCAAAGAAATGAAAAATTACATGATTGTTTACACATAGTATCGACGAATCTCATCCGCGTTCCATGACCTTGGAACGTTATTTCCATCCATGTCCTTTAGCCTATAAGACCCTGGTCTGCCTAAAGATACAACCAAGAAGGGCCCTTATCACTTTACTTGTAGCTTCCCTACTGTTTCTGGATTGGCTATCCTTCGGAGCACAAGACGACCTGGCTCAATATTCTTTAACTTAACCTTCATGTCTCGCCATTTAATTGTTTCTGCTTGCTACTTGTTGATGTGATCAATTGCTTACAGCCTGATCCCTTCTATGGTGTCTTTTGAAATTTTCTGGCTATCTTCATTATCGATCGAAGCTATAATTCGCGTTGATCCTGTTTTTGCTTCTTCTGGGGTTATAACTTTGTCTCCATATAGCAGTTTGAAAGGATTGAATCCTATGGACCTTAAAGCTGAGGTATTATGATTCCATACTACTTTGGCTAACTCACCTAGCCATTTGCCCTTCGGCAAATTGAAGATTAACCTCATGATCCCTACCAAAATGATGTTGTTTGCTCTTTCAACTATACCATTGGACTCTAGGTGCCTTACTAATGCAAAATGTATGTTGGTGCCAACATGATTGTAGAAAGTTTTAATTGAATTCCATTATCAATTGTTAGAACCTTTGGTGCTTCGAAGCAGCAGATGATGTTTTACCAATAAAATTCCTGGATTGTGATAGAAGTTATTGTGGCTAAAGGCTTAGCTTCGATGCACTTGGAGAAGTATTCGACTGCTACCACATCGTATATTAGATTCCCTCGAGGTGGTGGCAACGGGCCAAGGAAATCCATGCCCCACCTTTGTAATGGCCATGTTGGTTGGATCAGCTGAGTTAAAGATGAAGGTTCTTTCTGGTCCCTAGCGCATCTATGGCAATTGTCACACTTCTGGACTAGCTCTACAGGGTCTAAAGCAGTGTTTGGCCAATAAAATCCTTGCCAAAAGACTTTTCCCAAAAGTGGTCTTTTGGGGACTTGTTCTCAAATGCTATGAATCAATAACAAGGCAACACAGTGTTAAAGGTTAATATCATTCGTCCTTCGAAGCATTATTTCCCTTAGGATATAACGATCTTCGGACGAAGGTCATGAAGGACGTACCTTCATCATCATGATAAGTGATAATGAAAGACGAAGCATATGAAACATGAAAGATGACATGAACGATCATATAGCATTATTCACATATCTTCATTACATAAATTCAAGTATTTAAATACAATATTTAATCATATTTATACCTCCGGCTTGACAGAAGGCAAAAAATCCAAGCGTTGCGCACGAGCGAATACAAGATAGCATGAACAGTACAGGGATACTGTTCATCTATTTGTAGGCACAGGACGCAGCCTGTGAGAAATTACACTCATGTCCTTTACAAAGGTTTACAATCATGATACAAGCTATCACAGGCCGATTGGTCATTTCATCTTTAAGTCGGTGCATTTGGAAATATACTCCGAAGCCCTTTGATTGATAGCTTCGGCTTTGTGCCAGTCTTCCGAAGGTGTTTCTTCTTATGGGACCTTCGGCGACGAAGCAGGCCCCCAACAGTAGCCCCTTCACGGTGCCAGATCGTTTTTCGTAATGAGCTCGACCCGTGAAAAACTCTCTCAGGCTTCAGAATGCCGAAGGTCCGAAAAACACCTTCCCTAAGCTCGTTGCCGGGAAACGATTTAAATATTCCGAGTGAAGGATGGTCCCACCATGCAACGGGTACGTGCGATCTGGTGATTCAGCTTCTTGGGCACTATGGTCCACCGTTCAGCGAGTGCGGGTGATTGTTCAGTGGGTGCGAGCGACTTGACGATTCACCTTCCCACCTGTAGCACTATATAAACAGACGGGTAGTTGTGAAGTTACCACAACATTTACTGCTATTGTACTGTTGTGCTGCCAAAAAATTTGACCACCGCCGAAGCTTATTCACCGTATTCTCAGTCAAAGGATCACTTTGCTCTAGCTTCGTGAGAAGAGGGAGCTTCGTCAAAAATACTCAACTTCGTTAAAACGCAAGAAATTCAACATCAAATGGCCAGAGTGCACTCAACAGCTAGGGTTACACATGACGGAGAGGAAACCGAAGCTACTGAAACTGCTCCGATCTCCAAAGTTATGAGGCGGTCGGGACTAGTTGTAACTAAAAGGGAAATGTGCCCTTGGGCCATTTCTAAGTATTTTGGTGATTTAGTGTCCAACACAAGTGCCTAAGCGTAAAATGGTGGACAAAGTACAAATCAAGGATAAAGGTATGTTTCTCAGACTTAGTACATTGTTTTAGTGACTAATGTATTGTGTCTAAGTGCTGGAAACAGGAAAAATCCAATTGGAATTGTCTTGGCTCGAGCAGCCAAGAATCTGCTCAGTCTGGGTGCACCGGACTGTCCGGTGTGCACCGGACAGTGTCCGGTGCGCCAGGCTGGTTTGAGCAAAGTGGCTGCTCTCGGGACTTCGACGGCGGTGTACGGCTATAATTCACCGGACTGTCCGGTGTGCACCGGACTGTCCGGTGGGCCGTTCATAGGCGAACTCGTCGCTCTCGGGAATTCTTCGGCGACGTACGGCTATAATTCACCGGACTGTCCGGTGTGCACCGGACTGTCCGGTGAGCCAACGGTCGGCCGAGCCAACGGTCGGCCGCGCAATCTGCGCGGGACACATGGCCGAGCCAACGGCTAGAAGACGACACCGGACTGTCCGGTGTGCACCGGACATGTCAGGTGCGCCAACGGCTCTCAGGCTGCCAACGGTCGACTGCACTGTTTATGGAAAGAAATCGTGCACCGGACATGTCCGGTGTGCACCGGACTGTCCGGTGCGCCAGTCAACAGAAGGCAAGATCAGCCTTCCCAGATTGCTCTCAACGGCTCCTAGCTGCCTTGGGGCTATAAAAGGGACCCCTAGGCGCATGGAGGAGCACACCAAGCATCTCCTAAGCATTCCTAAGCACCAAGACATCGATTTCGCGCCTTTGATTCTTTGTGATAGCAATTAGAGCTCTAGTTGAGTGGTGAACTCATTGAGTTGTGTTGTGAGCTCTCATTACGACTTGTGTGCGTGGTGTTGCTGTGATTTCTTGTCTTGAGTGCGTTGCTAATCCCTCCCTTGCTCCGTGTTTCTTTGTGATCTTAAAGTGTAAGGGCGAGAGGCTCCAAGTTGTATAGATTCCTCGCAAACGGGATTGAGAAAAAGCAAGCAAAACACCGTGGTATTCAAGTGGGTCTTTGGACCACTTGAGAGGGGTTGATTGCAACCCTCGTCCGTTGGGACGCCACAACGTGGAGTAGGCAAGCGTTGGTCTTGGCCAAACCACGGGATAACCACCGTGCCATCTCTGTGATTGATCCTTGTTGGTTATTGTGTTTTGTTGAGGATTCCTCTCTAGCCACTTGGCAATTATTGTGCTAACGATTAACCAAGTTTTGTGGCTTAAGTTTTTAAAGTTTCACAGGATCACCTATTCACCCCCCCTCTAGGTGCTCTCAATTGGTACCAGAGCCGTTCTCTTCACAAAGGGACTAACCTCCCGAAGAGATGGATCCTAAGGGGAAGGGAATCGTGATCAACGACAAAGAGAAGGAATCCTTCGTCAACGAGCCGAAGGACGACAAGCCTACCGACTCCGGCTCGGGCCATAGACGGAAGGAAGGGAAAAAGAAGAAGACGAGGCGCATCAAGGAGATCGTCTATTACGACGACAGCGATGAGTCTACTTCTTCCCAAAAGGACGACGACCACAACGACTACGAGAGAAGGAAACCGGTTAATTCGAACTTTTCTTTTGACTACTCTCGTATTCCGCAAAGTTCAAATTCACATTTGCTCTCCATTCCACTCGGCAAGCCCCCACACTTTGATGGGGAGGACTACGGATTTTGGAGCCACAAAATGCGTAGTCACCTATTCTCTCTCCATCCTAGTATATGGGAGATTGTAGAGAGTGGAATGCACTTTGATAGTTCGGATAGTCCCATGTTCATTAATGAACAAATTCATAAGAATGCACAAGCTACTACTGTTCTTCTAGCTTCATTGTGCAGGGATGAATACCACAAAGTGAGCGGCTTGGATAACGCCAAGCAGATCTGGGACACCCTCAAGATTTCTCATGAGGGGAACAACGTCACCTTGCTCACCAAGATGGAGTTGGTGGAGGGCGAGCTTGGGCGGTTCGCGATGATAAGGGGCGAGGAGCCAACTCAAACATACAACCGGCTCAAGACCCTTATCAACAAAATAAGGAGCTACGGAAGCACGCGATGGACGGACCACGACGTCGTCCGACTGATGCTAAGGTCCTTTACCGTTCTTGATCCTCATTTGGTGAATAATATTCGTGAGAATCCCAGGTACACCAAAATGTCGCCCGAAGAAGTCCTTGGAAAATTCGTTAGCGGGCGAATGATGATCAAGGAGGCGAGGTACGTGGACGACGCCTTGAATGGTCCGATCAACGAGCCGCAACCCCTTGCTCTCAAGGCAACAAGAAGCAAGGAGGCGCTACCTAGCAAGGTGGCACAAATCGAGGCGGCTGGACTTAATGATGAAGAGATGGCCCTCATCATCAAGAGATTCAAGACGGCTCTTAAAGGTCGCAAGGGACAGCCAAGCAAGACCAAAGCCAAGGGGAAGCGCTCATGCTTCAAATGCGGTAAGCTTGGTCATTTTATTGCTAACTGTCCCGACAATGATAGTGATCAGGATCAAGGGAACAAGAGGGAGAAGAAGAAAATCTATAAGAAGGCAAAGGGCGAGGCTCATCTTGGCAAGGAGTGGGATTCGGATTGCTCCTCGTCCGACTCCGACAATGAAGGACTCGCCGCCACCGCCTTCAACAAGTCATACCTCTTCCCCAACGAACGTCACACATGCCTTATGGCAAGGGAGAAGAAGGTATGTACTCAAGACTCTACTTATGCTTCTTCAAGTGAGGATGAATCTAGTGATGAGGATGAAATAGATTATTCATGTCTATTTAAGGGCCTAGATAGAACCAAGGTAGATAAAATTAATGAATTAATTGATGCCTTGAATGATAAGAATAGGCTTCTAAAAAAACAAGAAGATTTATTGTATGAAGAACATGACAAATTTATAGAAGCACAAAAATCTCATGCTTTAGAAGTCAAAAGAAATGAAATGCTTTCATGTGAATTATCTTCGTGCCATGAGACAATTTCTAGCTTAAGGAACATTAATGATGATTTGAATGCTAAGTTGAAAATAGCTAGTAAATCAACAACTTGTGTAGAAAATGTTGTTATTTGCAATAGATGTAAAGATTTTGATATTGATGCTTGTAGTGAACACATAGCTTCTATTGCAAAGTTAAACGATGAATTGGCTAGTCTTAACGCCCAACTTAAGACTAGCAAAAGTGATTTCGATAAACTAAAATTTGCAAGGGATGCCTACACGATTGGTAGACACCCCTCCATTAAGGATGGACTTGGCTTCAAGAGGGAAGCCAAGGACTTAACAAGCCATAAGGCTCCCATCTCCACCAAGGAGAAAGGGAAGGCCCCTATGGCAAGTAGCACTAAAAAGAACCATGCTTTTATGTACAACAATAGAAGAAAGTCTCATAGGAGTTGCAATGCTTTTGATTCACATGACTCGTATGCTATGTTTGCTCCTAGTTCTTCCTATATGCATGGTAGAGATATGCCTAGGAAAAATGTTCATCATGTGCCTAGAAAAAATTTTGTTCATGCTTCTAGGAAAGTTATGAATGGTCCCTCTACAATTTATCATGCTTTGAATGCTTCCTTTGCTATTTGTAGAAAGGATAGGAAAATAGTTGCTAGGAAATTAGGGGCAAAATGCAAGGGTGATAAAACTTGCATTTGGGTCCCTAAGGAAATTGTGACTAACCTTGTAGGACCCAACAAGAGTTGGGTACCTAAAACCCAAGCCTAAATTTGCCTTGCAGGTTTATGCATCCGGGGGTTCAAGCTGGATTATCGACAGCGGATGCACAAACCATATGACGGGGGAGAAGAAGATGTTCACCTCCTACGTCAAGAATAAGGATTCCCAAGATTCAATCATATTTGGTGATGGGAACCAAGGCAAGGTGAAAGGTTTAGGCAAGATTGCAATATCAAATGAGCATTCTATCTCTAATGTGTTTTTAGTGGAGAGTCTTAGATATAATTTACTATCTGTTAGTCAATTATGTAATATGGGATATAACTGTTTATTTACAAATGTAGATGTGTCTGTCTTTAGAAGATGTGATGGTTCACTAGCTTTTAAGGGTGTACTAGACGACAAACTTTACTTAGTTGATTTTGCAAAAGAAGAGGCCGATCTAGATGCATGCTTAATAGCTAAGACTTGCATGGGCTAGTTGTGGCATCGCCGCTTAGCACATGTGGGGATGAAGAACCTCCACAAGCTTCTAAAGGGAGAACACGTGATAGGTCTAACCAATGTTCATTTCGAAAAAGATAGACCTTGTGCAGCTTGTCAAGCAGGTAAACATGTGGGAGGAGCACATCACAGCAAGAATGTGATGACCACGTCAAGACCTCTGGAGCTGCTGCATATGGACCTCTTCGGACCCGTCGCCTATCTGAGCATAGGAGGAAGTAAGTATGGTCTAGTTATTGTTGATGATTTTTCCCGCTTCACTTGGGTGTTCTTTTTGCAGGATAATTCTGAAACCCAAGGGACCCTCAAGCGCTTCCTCAGGAGAGCTCAAAATGAGTTTGAGCTCAAGGTAAAGAAGATAAGGAGCGACAACGGGTCCGAATTCAAGAATCTTCAAGTGGAGGAGTTCCTTGAGGAGGAGGGGATCAAGCACGAGTTCTCCGCTCCCTACACACCTCAGCAAAATGGTGTGGTAGAGAGGAAGAACAGGACGCTCATAGATATGGCAAGGACTATGCTTGGAGAGTTCAAGACCCCCGAGTGCTTTTGGTCGGAAGCCGTGAACACGGCTTGCCACGCCATCAACAGGGTCTACCTTCACCGCCTCCTCAAGAAGACCTCATACGAGCTGCTAACTGGTAACAAACCCAATGTATTGTACTTTCGTGTATTTGGGAGTAAATGCTACATTCTAGTGAAGAAGGGTAGGAATTCCAAATTTGCTCCCAAAGCTGTAGAAGGGTTTTTATTAGGTTATGATTCAAATACAAAGGCATATAGGGTCTTCAACAAATCATCGGGTTTGGTTGAAGTCTCTAGCGACGTTGTATTTGATGAGACTAATGGCTCTCCAAGAGAGCAAGTTGTTGATCTTGATGATATAGATGAAGAAGACGTTCCAACGGCCGCGATACGCACCATGGCGATTGGAGATGTACGGCCTCAGGAACAATTGGAGCAAGATCAACCATCTTCCTCAACTATGGTGCATCCCCCAACCCAAGATGACGCACAGGTACCTCAAGTGGAGGCGCATGATCAAGGGGGAGCACAGGATGTTCAAGTTGAGGAGGAAGATGCACCTCAGGCACCTCCAACCCAAGTTCGAGCAACGATCCAAAGGGATCATCCCGTCGACCAGATATTGGGTGATATTAGCAAGGGAGTAACTACTCGCTCAAGATTAGTTAATTTTTGTGAACATTACTCCTTTGTCTCTTCTATTGAGCCTTTCAGGGTAGAAGAGGCCTTGCTAGATCCGGACTGGGTGTTGGCCATGCAGGAGGAACTCAACAACTTCAAGCGCAATGAAGTTTGGACACTGGTGCCTCGTCCCAAGCAAAATGTTATGGGAACCAAGTGGGTGTTCCGCAACAAATAGGACGAGCACGGGGTGGTGACGAGGAACAAGGCTCGACTTGTGGCAAAAGGTTATGCCCAAGTCGCAGGTTTGGACTTTGAGGAGACGTTTGCTCCTGTGGCTAGGCTAGAATCAATTCGTATTTTGCTAGCATATGTCGCTCACCATTCTTTCAGGTTGTACCAAATGGATGTGAAGAGCGCTTTCCTCAACGGGCCGATCAAGGAGGAGGTGTACGTGGAGCAACCCCCTGGCTTCGAGGATGAACGGTACCCCGACCATGTGTGTAAGCTCTCTAAGGCGCTCTATGGACTTAAGCAAGCCCCAAGAGCATGGTATGAATGCCTTAGAGACTTTTTAATTGCTAATGCCTTCAAGGTTGGGAAAGCCGATCCAACTCTTTTCACTAAGACTTGCGATGGTGATCTTTTTGTGTGCCAAATTTATGTCGATGACATAATATTTGGTTCTACTAATCAAAAGTCTTGTGAAGAGTTTAGCAGGGTGATGACGCAGAAATTCGAGATGTCAATGATGGGCGAGTTGAACTACTTCCTTGGGTTCCAAGTGAAGCAACTCAAGGACGGCACTTTCATCTCCCAAACGAAGTACACGCAAGACTTGCTAAAGCGGTTTGGGATGAAGGACGCCAAGCCCGCAAAGACGCCGATGGGAACCGACGGACACACCGACCTCAACAAAGGTGGTAAGTCCGTTGATCAAAAAGCATACCGGTCCATGATAGGTTCATTGCTTTATTTATGTGCTAGTAGACCGGATATTATGCTTAGCGTATGCATGTGTGCTAGATTTCAATCCGATCCTAAGGAGTGTCACTTAGTGGCTGTGAAGCGAATTCTTAGATATTTAGTCGCTACGCCTTGCTTCGGGATCTGGTATCCAAAGGGGTCTAACTTTGACTTGATTGGGTACTCAGATTCCGACTATGCTGGATGTAAGGTCGATAGGAAAAGTACATCGGGGACGTGCTAATTCTTAGGAAGGTCCCTGGTGTCATGGAATTCTAAGAAACAAACTTCCGTTGCCCTATCCACCGCTGAGGCCGAGTACGTTGCCGCAGGACAGTGTTGCGCGCAACTACTTTGGATGAGGCAAACCCTCCGGGACTTTGGCTACAATCTGAGCAAAGTCCCACTCCTATGTGACAATGAGAGTGCTATCCGAATAGCGGAAAATCCTGTTGAGCACAGCCGCACAAAGCACATTGACATCCGGCATCACTTTTTGAGAGACCACCAGCAAAAGGGAGATATCGAAGTGTTTCATGTTAGCACCGAGAACCAGCTAGCCGATATCTTCACTAAGCCTTTAGATGAAAAGACCTTTTGCAGGCTGCGTAGTGAGCTAAATGTCCTAGATTCGCGGAACTTGGATTGAATTGTAGCATACATGTGTTTATGCCTTTGATCATGTTCATTCTGCATTTTGTTGCTTATTGTGGTGCTCAAGTTGTACAAACACTCCCTGGACCTCACAAGTCCTTTTTGCAAGTAATGCACATATTTAGGGGGAGCTGTGCTACAACTTGACCCTTTGAGACTAACCATATTCTTGAGTTTGGTTGTTTTAGTCTCAAAGAAGGATTGAAAGGGAAAAGGTGGACTTGGACCATGCAAGACTTCCACTGCACTCCGATGAAAAGAGTAACTTTTCCAAGTTCATCTTTATACTCTTATTGCCTTTGTACTCTTATTTGAAGATTTTGGTGAGGCAATGGGGTTAAAGGGCCAAGATTGATCCCGTTTTGGTGCTTGATGCCAAAGGGGGAGAAAATAAAGGCCAAAGCGATAAATGGATCAGCTACCACTTGAGAGATTTTGAAAATAGTAGAATAGAGCGTTTTGTTTGTCAAAACTCTTTTATTGTCTCTTATGTCAAAAGTTGGCCTCTTGTGGGGAGAAGTGTTGATTATGGGAAAAAGGGGGAGTTTTTGAAATCCTTGATCAAATTTCTTTGGAAAACCTCTCTGTATGTCTCTACAAGTGGATTTGACTTAGAGATAGGAATTTGAGTTTGATTTGCAAAAACAAACCAAGTGGTGGCATAGAGTGATCCATATATGTCAAATTTGATTCAAAACAACTTTGAGTTCTTAGTTGAATTGGTTTTGTACTTGTTCTACTTGCTTTATGTTGTGTTGGCATAAATCACCAAAAAGGGGGAGATTGAAAGGGAAATGTGCCCTTGGGCCATTTCTAAGTATTTTGGTGATTTAGTGTCCAACACAAGTGCCTAAGCGTAAAATGGTGGACAAAGTACAAATCAAGGATAAAGGTATGTTTCTCAGACCTAGTACATTGTTTTAGTGACTAATGTATTGTGTCTAAGTGCTGGAAACAGGAAAAATCCAATTGGAATTGTCTTGGCTCGAGCAGCCAAGAATCTGCTCAGTCTGGGTGCACCGGACTGTCCGGTGTGCACCGGACTGTCCGGTGTGCACCAGACAGTGTCCGGTGCGCCAGGCTGGTTTGAGCAAAGTGGCTGCTCTCGGGACTTCGATGGCGGTGTACGGCTATAATTCACCGGACTGTCCGGTGTGCACCGGACTGTCCGGTGGGCCATTCATAGGCGAACTCGTCGCTCTCGGGAATTCTTCGGCGACGTACGGCTATAATTCACCGGACTGTCTGGTGTGCACCGGACTGTCTGGTGAGCCAACGGTCGGCCGGGCCAACGGTCGGCCGCGCAATCTGCGCGGGACACATGGCCGAGCCAATGGCTAGAAGACGGCACCGGACTGTCCGGTGTGCACCGGACATGTCAGGTGCGCCAACGGCTCTCAGGCTGCCAACGGTCGACTGCACTGTTTATGGAAAGAAATTGGGCACCGGACATGTCCGGTGTGCACCGGACTGTCCGGTGCGCCAGTCGACAGAAGGCAAGATCAGCCTTCCCAGATTGCTCTCAACGGCTCCTAGCTGCCTTGGGGCTATAAAAGGGACCCCTAGGCGCATGGAGGAGCACACCAAGCATCTCCTAAGCATTCCTAAGCACCAAGACATCGATTCCGCGCCTTTGATTCTTTGTGATAGCAATTAGAGCTCTAGTTGAGTGGTGAACTCATTGAGTTGTGTTGTGAGCTCTCATTACGACTTGTGTGCGTGGTGTTGCTGTGATTTCTTGTCTTGAGTGCGTTGCTAATCCCTCCCTTGCTCCATGTTTCTTTGTGATCTTAAAGTGTAAGGGCGAGAGGCTCCAAGTTGTGGAGATTCCTCGCAAACGGGATTGAGAAAAAGCAAGCAAAACACCGTGGTATTCAAGTGGGTCTTTGGACCACTTGAGAGGGGTTGATTGCAACCCTTGTCCGTTGGGACGCCACAACGTGGAGTAGGCAAGCGTTGGTCTTGGCCGAACCACGGGATAACCACCGTGCCATCTCTGTGATTGATCCTTGTTGGTTATTGTGTTTTGTTGAGGATTCCTCTCTAGCCACTTAGCAATTATTGTGCTAACGATTAACCAAGTTTTGTGGCTTAAGTTTTTAAAGTTTCACAGGATCACCTATTCACCCCCCCTCTAGGTGCTCTCAGTAACGGAGGGCGCTCCTGACGAAGGCGCCCCTGCTACTGAAATGGACCAGGCAGACATTGAAGAAGGTGATATTGGTGAAGAAGAGATTGATTATAACACCGCTATGCCATCGAAGCCCAGCCATATGGATTTTGGAAAGTCGACTGTGTCTAAAGCTGATATGGCTATGATGACGAAGCTAGGATACTTCAGAGAAGCCAACAAGGGGTTGATTTGCTTTGGTGGGGAAGAAACTATCCTGAAACCAGAAAATGATGAAGTGGTGGTCTTTAAGAGCTTCTTCAAAGCAGGGCTGAGATTTCCTCTGCACGGGATGATTGGAGATGTCTTGGAAAATTTTGAGATTTACCTTCATCAGCTGACCCCTAACGCCATTTGTTGGGGGCCTTCGGCTTCCGAAGGTCCTCAAAAACATGATTTAACAATGTCTCTGGAGTATAATGTTTAAACAGGTACCTTCGGACATAAATCAAAACCACAGCGTAAAGATGCACAAAGAGTATGAAGGATGGTGCAGAGCCGAAGCTATGCGCAGAGGAGCTTCGGCGTGATAGCAGAAAAAGAAACCGACTTAAAAGGGAAAAGGCTATTTAGACCCTGATGGATTGCTATAGAGTTATTAGCAAATGTAAAGGGCATGGGTGTAATTTTACATGGGCTGCGTCCCGTACCTATAAATAGATGAACAGTGCTCCCGTACTGTTCACGCTGACTTGGCATTTACTTTCGCGTCGTGTTTGTACCCCTGCTTTCCTTCGAGCCGAAGGTACATTTATAATTTGTTATTGTTGATACAGTCACGCAAATAAAAATAAGTTGGTAATAACATTTAAAGTGTTTATATTATTTTTCATATCTTGTGTATGAATCCTTCTTCGTCATTTATCGTGTTTATGAAGGTTTGTCCTTCATAACCTTCGTCCGGAATTCATTATATCCGAAGGGAGATAATGTTTCGAAGGACGAAGGACTTTAACATTTAACACTTTTTATGTTGCCTTGTTCTTAACTCTTAGCATTTGAGAACAAGTCCCCAACATTGGCGCCCACCTCCGGTGAACTCACTTCCACTTTTTGAGTTTCGAACACCTTCGGCAAGCATAGACCTTCATCATGCCGCCAAAGAAAGCTTCAGCAACAGGGGCTGCCGCTCTGCAGCCGCTGAACCCCAACCAGGAGACCCTCTCTCTTCGGGAGGCCCGAAGCCAGAAGAGGAAGGCCACCAGTCCAACGCCTCAGGAGGACGACTTGGACCAAGAGATCAGAAATATGGAGATGCTCCATCAGCAGGTGCAAAGGAAGAAGGAAAAGATGGCTAGGCTGGCTGATCTGCAAAGGCAGATAGACGAAGCCTCTGAAGAAGTTCGCCATCTTACTCAAGATGAGCAGAACTGAAGGCCTCAACACAGAGAGCTTCATCAAGAGGGCTTCTTCAATGAGGATGACTGGTATGAGAATTTCCATCACAGAAATTTTGCTTTTGATGATGCTTCTCCTCTGTCAGCAGAACTGTAGGCTACACCTTGGCCTCCGTCTTACAAGCCGCCTCAACTCCCCATGTATGACGAACACTCTGATCCGAAGCAGTTTCTGATGAGCTACGAAGCAACGATATCTTCCTATGGTGGCAATACTGCAGTCATGGCGAAGTCTTTCGTCATGGCCGTCAAGAATGTTGCACAAACCTGGTACTCCTCCCTTCGGCCAGGAACAATCACACCATGGCAGAAGCTGAAGGATATGCTGATCACCAGTTTCCAAGGGTTTCAAACGAAGCCGGTCACCGCTCAAGCCTTATTCCAGTGCACCCAAGACCACGAAGAATATCTTCAGGCGTATGTCCGAAGGTTCTTACGCCTGAGGGCACAAGCGCCAACAGTGCCCAATGAAATTGTCATTGAGGCCATGATTAAGGGACTTCAGCCGGGATCTTCAGCTCAATACTTTGCCAGGAAGCCCCCTCAGACTTTGGAGAAACTGCTTCAGAAGATGGATGAATAGATCCGCGCTGACAATGACTTTCGGCAGAGAAGGGAGGAAGCTTACAGGTTCTCCGAAATAGCCAGGGGCTTCGGAGGGAGAATTCATCCTAGACATGTCAGATCGATTCATTCCACTCAGAATGATGACAGGGGAAGCCAGCAGCAGAGGCCACAATACTCCTCCCAGGCTTCGGGGCAGTAGCAGAGCTATCCTCGGCCTCCAGCTCCAAGGGGCAGAGGTGCCAGGGGCTTCGGAGGAAGATTTGGGGATCAGCCCAGGAAAATTTATTGCCTATTCTGTGGTGAGGACAAGGGCCACACCACCAGGATGTGCCATGTCACCATCCAGAAACAAAAGGAAATAGCAGAAGCTGCAGCCCAACAGACCCAGCCGAAGCAAGTTATGCATACTGCTTCGTACCACTCGCCTTATATCCCAGAGTATGTGGGCAACCGCCCTGCAGCTTCTGTTGCTTCGGCAAGTCAATCTCAGGCATCTTGGCAACAGCCTCCACCTCCACCACCAATGCAACGAGGCCAGCAGCCAGAAGGGAGTCAGCATACTCAACACCAATGAGACTTCAGAGAAGAGTCCGAAGCTCGCACAGTCAACAGTACTGTGCCAGAATCGAAGCACATTTACTAACAAATATCCTACCTCGGCAGCAGTTTTTGCATTCAGTATCATTTTCTTTAAGGAACAATTATTGAAAGCCTAAGTGTTTTTTGTCGTTTTCAATTTCTTGTAATAGCTTCGCCTTTGCCATAGTACAAATATACTTTCTCCATAGAATAACGGAGTCCAAAAAGTTGCCGAAGCATAAGAACTTATGGTTACAGGGAGAACCTCTGAAATAACAAAAAGTCGTTCCTAAGGGAGCGCAGCGTAAGTTTTCTGCTCAAAAGTCGTTCCGAAGGGAATGCAGAGCTTACAACGAAAAATAAACGCTGATTCCGCTGAAGTAAAAGGCGAAGAAGCTCCTAAGGGAGGCTTACAGCGAAAAATAAATGCTGATTCCGCTGAAGTAAAAGGCGAAGAAGCTCCTAAGGGAGGCTTACAGCGAAAAATAAACGCTGATTCCGCTGAAGTAAAAGGCGAAGAAGCTCCTAAGGGAGGCTTACAGTGAAAAATAAACGTCGACCTTCAGCAAATATCATTTTGCATAACATCACATCATCACATCATGTGCATAGCATAACATCATACATCATATTGCATCAATGACGCAAGAAGGGGGTTCAATGTTAACATTCAGAGATTGTTTCGAAGAAACAGTGCCAAGACACAAAAATAATTATTGAAGAAGCATACCTTCGTCAAACTCTGAAATGAAAAGATCTATTGGTTACTGATTTTACGAAGATTGGATGTTTTCTATGAAAATACGGATATTATTTACGAAGCATGAAAAGAAGGGAAGGTGTTTTTTCGCCGAAGGCTCAAAAACGGTATGTATGTAAAGTTTCATGCATCGTAAAGAATTGAACCATAAATAGCTTATATATTACATTCAAAGTTACAAAATATTACACATATTGTTCAACAAATATTACATTCCAAATGTTTTTTATAACATCTAATCTTCCCTTAGAACTACTTCTGCAGCTTCATTTAGTAGTTGATCAACAACTTTGTCCATGATAGCTTCAGCCATTTTCCTAATCTCGTCATCCCCCTTTACGTTGGGGTCCGCTAATGGCTCGGCGGGCTCTGAGGGAGGAGAAGGTGCGGCTATGTTACAAAGTGTAGACAAGTTCGAAATCAAAAAGTTACAACAAAAACCCAAAAACTAGTAGTTAATACCTATTCGCCCTTCGAGATCCACACTTTTCTCAGCGGCCTCTGCTACTTTTCTAGCGTCATGAATACCTTTTTCGCTTCTTCGTATAATTTCTTGAGCCATCTCCCGGCCACCATTTTCCCAGATGTCGGTGAAAAATTTTCCACCAACCAAACTTGCCTCGGCCGAAGGGTCTTTTATGTCTTCAGAAGATAAATCGGTTTCAGTCTGTGCCAAGGATTTCACGTGATCACAGCCTTTTTTCTCCAGAACAGTGGCAATCCCCCTAGCAGCCGAGAAGGCGCATATGTCTCCGCGTGCTATTCAAGACTTCTTCAAAAGCTTCAGCTTCGTGGCTGATCCACCCAATTGGGCCTTCGGGGTCGCCCCTCATGAAATTTTCTTCGCTTGAGAACGCGCCAACGCTGGCGAAGCTGGTTCTTATTTTCTTAACACATTCTATAGATTTTTCATAACACCTTTTCTTGGATGCACGAAGCTCTTCAACGTTTTTTTTTTCTAAATGATTTGCCTATTGTTCACTAATTTCTCGTTTTGCTTCTTCAACCGTGCATTCTTCTTTAGCTCTGGCTAGCTCTTTCCGAAGATCCTCAAGTTCGCGCTTCTGAGCCTCAGCTTGAGCTTTGAAAGCAGCTTCGTCTTCTTTTATTTTATTCACCAACGAATGTAATATTTTATCTTTTTCGAGACCTTCGTTCCTTAGTTCAATTACCTCAGAACGAAGGTTGCTCAAGGCTATGGTACATCCTTCGTCTTCGGCATCTTTTTGTGCCCTGAGGGCATTGCTAAGTATAAGGCCCTGCAAAAAATGCGTTAATAAGTTTAAGCAAATGAAAAATTTTGGTTTCAAGGAATAATACGAAGATCTCATTTTTTCACCTTTAAACTATTGTACGCTAAGCTGTCGGCCAGCTCGTCCTTTGACAACACCGATAGCCCGTCTTCTAATGTTGGGAATCCGAAGCTCTTGCTCATCTCCCGACAGATAGAAATCTCCTTGCTGTCAAGGTGACAATACAAGAAGTCTTCTTCTCCGCTGCCGTTGAATATCAGCGCCCCTTTTGGATATTTCAATTTTTGCGCATAGAATTGAGCTTCTCTTTTTTCTTTTTTGCTCAGATTTTTACCCGAAGCATGACGTAATACATAGTCAGAAGCTTCAGAAGATGCTTCGGGAATAGGTGTGGCGATTTTCTCAGATAAAGCTTCTTCTGCAGATTCTTTTTCTGTTTCTTTTTCAATTTCTAAGAATTCCCTCTTGGTAGGCTCTGAAAGCCCAGTTTCAGTGTCTTTGGAACTTCAGCAGTTATCTTCAAAGTAGCGCTTGAAGATTTTATCGTTTCCAGTACATCTAGCACGTTAACCATTCTTTTCCACTTGGGGGTTGTAGTAAGGTCTTTTTGTGCCATCGGCATTGGCATTGGCACCTTAACTCTTGCTGAAGGACTTAAAATTTCCGATGTCTTTGTTTCTTCAGCTCTCAGTTCTTCTATTTTTTCCATCTCCGGCATTTTGGCCGGCTCTTCAATATTCGACAGGGGAGTCGGCTCCTTGGCTTCGGTGGCCGAAGAGGTCTCACCGACAAACTCAGGCACTGTGGCCGGTTCAATATAGCATGGCCGGTGCGTAAGAACCTTCATCTTTTTCCTCTTCGGCGCCGGCTTCACTAGGAGCGGCTGAAGCAACTTCCTTTGCAGAAGCCGTAACTTTCCTTTTTTGACCCCGTGTTGGGTAACGGTAGTCAGGATAGACGAACCCAATGGCATCAAATACTCGGTTGAGTCTTTTTTTCTTCCGGCCTCCGAAGGCCGCGGACAGTGCAGTATCTTCTGCCTTCGAGTATGGCCCAAGCAGTTCATCGCTTATGGCCTCAATACATTTTAACCAGTCATCATCTGGCTCTACAAACTTATCTCCATATCTGAAGGTGTATTTTAACCTAATTAGTCCACCTTCGTCAGGTTTGCTGATGGTTTCCTTCGGCATTTCCCACTTTTCTACAAGTGGCCATACTCTGAAGGCAATGTGTTCCTGAATCAAATCCTTTGTCCCGATGAAAGAGCAAACTACACCGAAGGCTCTCCGACATTCTTCGGCTGCTTCGTCAATATCCACCTTCGGTTTCCGAAGGCCAAAACGCTGCCAGATGGGGCGCATGATGATATCTTTAATATCTTCTCGTGTCTTCAAGTCGTTTTTCACATAGAACCATTCCTTCATCCAGTCCCTGGGCCATCTCTTTCGAAAAGTTGGTACGGGACAGCTTGACCCAGAGCGGGCACCGAAGCTATAACAGCCAAAATTGTTATGATATTGCTCTTTACCCCATGGTTTTGTTTCATATAATAACTCATGCATATTGCAGAAACTTTTTGCATTTGGCTCCAAACCTTGGCTCTTCACGGCCCATACGAAGATTCCCATCCTTATGATTGCTTCGGGAGTAATTTGATGAAGGCAGATTTCAAATATCTTCAAAACTTCTACCACAAAGTTGCTCAAAGGAAACCGAAGTCTAGCCTTGAAGAAACTTCGGAATATCACGACTTCATTCTCCTCGGGAGTCAGACAAGTTTTCTCTCCTTCGTCAGCCCTCACAATAGATAAATCCCGAAAATATCTACCCCTCATATTGACAAGATGACTTTGCTTTATGCTTGATTTTCCAAAAACTGCATGGCTTGGTCGCCAGGGTCGATCTTCGGAATCTTCACCACCACTTTCCACATCATAGCTGTCACTATCACCAGTGTCTTCAGATAAACCCTCTAAGATCTCCCTAGTAATCTTCTCTGTATTTGTCTTTGCTATTGATTCAAGAAAGCCAAGATTCATCTCCTCAGAAAGGCTCAACTTCGATTCAGCGACAGCTTTCTTATCTTCAAACATCTTTGAAAATGCTGAGAAAGTGCTCTCGAAACCGAAGCTTAAAAATTTAAAAAGCCAAGCAAGTGTTGGTGCGCAAGGGCTAAAAGTTGGGTGAGCAAGAGCAGATGGCAGGAAAGCGTGCCAAATGAACTCGTGGTGAGCCCTTATTTATACGCCTAGTGCGTTAAAAACTGGAGGGTCCCGCTTGTCAATGACTGTTGCTATTCTAGCAAAGGGAAGGTGTTTTTTCGGACCTTCGGCTTAAGGCCTTCGTCCATGTCGCAATCTGAATTTATTACTTTAACAAATTAATATTGCGAGGGGCTACTGTTGGGGGCCTTCGGCTTCTGAAGGTCCTCAAAAACATGATTTAACAATGTCTCTGGAGTATAATGTGTAAACAGGTACCTTCGGACATAAATCAAAACCACAGCGTAAAGATGCACAAAGAGTATGAAGGATGGCGCAGAGCCGAAGCTATGCGCAGAGGAGCTTCGGCGTGATAGCAGAAAAGAAACCGACTTAAAAGGGAAAAGGCTATTTAGACCCCGATGGATTGCTATAGAGTTATTAGCAAATGTAAAGGGCATGGGTGTAATTTTACATGGGCTGCATCCCATACCTATAAATAGATGAACAGTGCTCCCGTACTGTTCACGCTGACTTGGCATTTACTTTCGCGTCGCGTTTGTACCCCTGCTTTCCTTCGAGCCGAAGGTACATTTATAATTTGTTATTGTTGATACAGTCACACAAATAAAAATAAGTTGGTAATAACATTTAAAGTGTTTATATTATTTTTCATATCTTGTGTATGAATCCTTCTTCATCATTTATCGTGTTTATGAAGGTTTGTCCTTCATAACCTTCGTCCGGAATTCATTATATCCGAAGGGAGATAATGTTTCGAAGGACGAAGGACTTTAACATTTAACACTTTTTATGTTGCCTTGTTCTTAACTCTTAGCATTTGAGAACAAGTCCCCAACACCATTGTTAGGCTCATCGTTTACATCTGGGCCCTCCGAAGTCAAGGGGTGGAGCCACTCACCGAAGCCTTCTGCTGAGTACATGAACTTCACTATCAGACGAAGGCTAGGGAAGACAGACTGCATGAGAACTTCGGCTGCTACAACTTTGCTTATCGCAAAGACATGAAGACACTGGTGGTCAGCTATCGCACTAAATGGCCGACCGGTTGGAAATCTGAATGGTTTTATGTTAAAATTGATGAGAAAAAGGAGAAGCTAGTGCAGAGCCCGCTGGAGTTAACCTTCGGGCTAACTAGGCCTCAGTGCAACATGACGCCGGGGGCACCATGCCCAGATGTTGTGTATGAGTTTAGAGTTGTATCTGAACACATCGGAACTAGAGACTTAGTTCAAGAATACTTGGCCAACCGAGTATTTCCAACACTGAGGGAATGGGGTATGCCGAAGCTTGAAGGAAAGAAAAATAAGAATGAACTCGTTCGGCTGCCCTACCATTTCAAGTTCAAGAAACACTTCAAAGAACCCTGCCAAGAATGGTTGGATACAATTGAAGTTATGTGCAATGAGATTTTGGGCAATTATACGAGAAAAGAAGATCAGTTGATGACTGCAGCCTTCGGCACCTGACCGAAGCGAAGATTGAATCGGGTAATGGATGTCCTGAATTTTGAATATCCAGACTATGAGCGATTGAACAAGGGCGCCAAAGGGCAGAAAAGAAAAAGAATTGTTAGTGTTGTGGGCAGACAGGCTGCTAGAATGGTGAAAGAAGATGAAGAAATTCTGAAGAAAAGAAAATTGAGCCCTGAGCCGAAGGCACTTGCTCCGAAGAAAAGGAAGGCTGCGGCTCCAAAGCAGAAAGCGACTGATACGGAAGAAGAAACTCCTTCGACACCTTCTGCTACCAACATGGAAGAAATTCTAAAGGTAATGACTGAATCCTTGCCTATCAAGCTAAGTCCACTGGGGCCACATCTGACGAAGCTTTTACAGAAGAAGAAGGAGCCCTCGGCAACGAAGAAGTCTGCTGGGCCGAAAAAATGAAGAATTATCACTGTGACAGAGGCCATTGAAGAAACACCACCACCAGCTTCAGCGTCAAAAGCACCAGCTGTCGAGAGCGCTCCAGCTACCGAAGCTGCACCTACCGAAGCCGCAATTGCCGAAGCTGCAACAGCCAAGGATGCAAACTTAGAAAGCACACTTTCTGATATAGATAAAATACTTCTGGATCTGGCCGCAGAAGAAGCTGCTACTGCCGCCGAAGAGACCATGGCCACAGTGCCTGGGAAAGAGAAGGAAATAGCCGAAGATACTTCAGAAGAATAAAATTTCAACTTTCAAAACTTAATTGGACAAGAATTGACAAAGGCTGAGAAAGAAGAGTTGAGAGATTATGCCATATCCTACGGGTATCAGCCAGGGGCTCTACTCTTTGGCGGTATCGACGATGAAAGCTTAGGTTGCCTCCGAGACCGGACTGGAGCGAAGGTCGTCGGTACTCTGTCGAAGAGTATTGTTTCCCGAAGCTTGAGACCGATATCAGCCGTTACCGACGACAGCATATTGTCGGTAGTTTATTCTATTCTAACTTCAAGGTAAAAACTTTTCTTCGACTTTGCATTGTTTTTAACAACGAAGGTGTTTTCTAATGAAGGTTGCTTCTGTACAGAGTATGTTATTGAGCAAAGCTTTGAGGATGCAACAGGACCTTGAAGACAAAAATCATGAGATTATAATTGAAGGTTTAGAAAACAAAATAAAAGATCAGACAACTGCTCTTGAAAAGAAAGATTTCGAACTTCAGACAATGGAAGGCTTACTGGCAGAAGCTGAAGCCAAAATTGCAAAGTTGGATAAGGAGCTTCTCTCAAAATCAGAAAGCTTCGAACAAGAAAAGCAGAAATTTGATACGAAGTTTGAGGCTGAGGTCGAAAAAAGTTCAAATTTGCAAAAATCATTGAAAGAGCTTCAAGATAGATGTCTAGAGTTCAGCAACCGATGCGTGCAGCTGCTAAAACAGGTCTTTAACTCGGTTGGAGCCAGCTCTGAGAAATTCAGTCCTTCGGTTGAAGACCTGCCAGGGACCTTCGAACACATTGAGGGTGAAGTTGATGCTCTTGATGAAGTTATAGCCGGACACGGTGATTTCTGTGCCCTGCTAGCTTCTTGGGGCACCGCTGTTGCCTTCATGAAGTCTGGTTGTACGCATGGGAAAATTGTTAATAGACCAAACTTAAGCTTATCACCAGCAGATTTGATTGATATCCCTAGCCTTGCTCGGAGCATAGGAAACAAATTTATAAAGCAAATATGGATGAAGGGTGGGCGAAGCCTAGCTGATGACGAAGCTCAAAGTCATCTTAAGCCAGTAAAATCATACCTTATACTTACCTTTTCCTTGAAACTTGAATTTTCCTTATAATGCTTTGATATGTACAGGATGACGAAGCCAAAGAACACAGAGCCGAAGCTTAGCAGGCAATCCGAAGCTCAACAGATGATGATGAAGCTCGAATACCTAGCTGTGGAAAAATTCTAAGAAAACTTTTGCATTAACCCTTGTAAAGAATATTGTAACTTAAGAATCAAATTCTACTCTATAAATTTGTCCATACCTTGTAATATATTTTTACCTTTCCATCGATGTATGAAATGCTTTGATGTGGTTGAAACCTGTATTTTTGAGCCGAAGGCGAAAAACACCTTCCCTTCTTTTCGTACACAACGAAGCATGAATCTGCTTCTTGAAGCTGTATGCTTAGAACCGAAGCAACTGTCTGTATCTGTATGATATGATGATGATCCTATGTATGTCTAAATGAATGTTTATGAATGCAATGTATGATGTAATGTATCGTGCAAATGAATGCCCAAACACACACATTCGAAGCTTTATCCACAAACTTCATTCCCTTAGGAATGACTGAAATCTCTTTGCCGTTTATTTTTCGGCTGCACCGCTTATTTTTCGGTGTAAGTTCTGCATCCCCTTAGGAACATCTTTTGAACTTCTTCGCCTTCTATTTCGGCGGTATTCGCGTTGACTTTTCGCGTTTCGCCTTATATTTCGGCGGTATTTGGCTCTACATTCCCTTAGGAACGACTTTTTGAGCAGAAAACTTACGCTGTGCTCCCTTAGGAACGGCTTTTTGTAGCTTCGTCACGCTCTGCATCCCCTTAGGGACGACTTTTGAGCTTCTCCCTGTTTTTTTTTCTCTCTCTGCACTCGATGGTGCATGCTCAGATTTTACATTTACATATTTGGGGGATTTTGCTCTCATGGAGCTGAATGAGAAAAGAAAAAATTACAAACTATGGCCCCATTAAAAACCTTTCTCCCCCTTTGGAAAGTAAAAGGGTGCCATAGAAAAATGAAAAAGATTACATCAATCTATACATAATACCGTCGAAGCTCATCCGCGTTCCAAGATCTAGGAATGTCATTGCCATCCATATCCTTTAATCTGTAAGAACCGGGCCTTGATGAAGATACTACCAGAAAAGGTCCTTCCCACTTCAGCTGTAGTTTGCCTACTGTGTCCGGATTAGCCACTCTCCGAAGCACCAAATGCCATGGCTTGATATTTTTCAGTCGAACCTTTTTGTCGCGCCATTTTATTGTTTCGGCTTGTTATTTATTAATATTTTCCACAGCCTGAAGTCTGACCCCTTCTATAGTGTCTTTTGCCACATGATAATCAGCTTCATTTTCTGCTGAAGTTGTTGTTCTTATTGACCCTGTTTTAGCTTCTTCTGGAGTTATAGCTTTGTCGCCTAATAGTAACTTGAATGGCGTGAAACCTGTTGATCTTGATACGGTGGTATTGTGGCTCCACACCACTTTAATCAACTCTTCAGGCCACTTTCCTCTAGGCTGGTTAAAAATTAACTTCATTATTTCTGTCATTATAATACCATTTGCTCTTTCGACAAGTCCATTTGACTCTGGATGTCTGACTGACGCAAAATGAATCTTCGTGCCGATTTGATCACAGAATTCCTTGAAAGCTTCGGCATCAAACTGTGTTCCGTTGTCCACAGTTATAACCTTTGGTACGCCGAAACGACAAACAATGTTTTGCTAAAAGAATTTCTGGACTGTGACCGAAGTTATTGTGGCCAAAGGCTTTTCTTCAATCCATTTGGAAAAATACTCCACAGCCACCACAACATATCTTAAATTGCCTTGTGCTGGTGGAAGTGGACCTAATAAATCCAGGCCCCATCTTTGCAATGGCCAAGTTGGTTGTATTAATTGGGTTAGCGACAAAGGTTGTTTCTGGTCTCTTGCACATTTTTGACAATTTTCACACTTTTGAACCAGATCCGTTGCATCCGAAGCTGCTTTCGGCCAGTAAAATCCTTGTCTGAAGACCTTCCCGAGCAATGGTCCTAGATCCAATATGAGATCCACACAAGCCTGCGTGTATTTCCTTCATCAGCTCTATACCTTCGGTTCTGGATAGACACTTGAGAAGTGGAGAGCAGACTCTATGTTTGTATAACTCCCCTTCTATTATTACATATGGTCTTGTTCTTGCCTCCATTCTCTTATTATAAGCTTTGTCATCTGAAAGGCAGTTACCTTGGAGAAAAGATATAATCTCAGTCCTCCAATCCTCACTATGAACAGGAAATATATTGAGCACTGCTCTTTTGAGAAGTTTCACCGAAGGTGCTCTTATTGTTTCAAAGAATACTTCCGAAGGTAGAGGTAGCCCCTATGCCGCTGACTTGGCTAGCAGATCAGCGTGCTCGTTTTCTCCTCGTGGAATATTCTTGACAGAAAACCCTTCGAAAGAAGCTTCAAGCCTTCGAACTGTGTCGAGGTATTTCTCAAGCTTCAGGTCTCTTGCCCTGCAACTCTTGTCAACATGACCAGAAATAACTTGGGAATCGGTTTTAAGGATCGCCCTTCTTATCCCCATTGCTTTTAACTTCCGAAGCCCCAAAAGCAAAGCTTCGTATTCAGCAATATTATTTGTGCAGCTGAAGTCAAGCTTTATTGCATAGCATGTTCTAACTTTGGAAGGTGCAACTAAGACAGCAGCTGCACCTGCCCCGAAGGTTCCCCAAGAACCGTCGCAGAACACCATCCAAGCTTCGGCATCTTTATTTGCTTCTTCTTCCTGAGCCCCTGGCGTCCAGTCAGCGATGAAATCTGCTAGCGCCTAGGACTGAATCAAGGATCTATGCACATAATCAATGCTGAATTCGTTGAGTTCCGCAGCCCACTTTCCAATCCTTCCAGTAGCTTCTCTGTTCCTCATGATGTCCTTCAGAGGCTGTGACGAAGGAAACAATTATATGGAATGCTTGAAAATAATGCCGAAGCTTCCTGGAGGCCATTAAGACAGCATACAACACCTTCTCCAATTCTGTATAATTTTTTCTTTGAGAAGCTTAAAACTTCGGAGACAAAGTATACTGGGGCTTGCTTTTTGATTTGTCCTTCCAATTTCTCTTGCACAAGCGCCGCACTCACTGCAGAGTGCGAAGCTGCCACATATAATAGTAACGGAGCCCCTGGCGCATGTGGAGTTAATGTTGTTATATCAATCAAGTATTGCTTCAGCTCTTCAAAGGCTTTCTATTGAGCTGGCCCCATTGAAAGACTTCGGCTGACTTTAGTATTTCAAAGAATGGCAAGTTTCTTTCTGCTGATCTAGATATAAATCTATTCAATGAAGCCAATCTTCCTGCCAACCGTTGGGCCCCCTTCTTTGTGCTTGATGGTTCCATTCGAAGGATAGATTCGATCTTGCTTGGGTTAGCTTCAATCCCCTTTATCGAAACCAGACAACCAAGGAACTTGCCCTTCTTCACTACAAAGACACACTTTTTGGGGTTTAATTTTAGGCCAGCTTGTCTAAAATTAGCAAATGTTTCTTGCAGATCAGTGATATGATTTTCTTGCTTCGTGCGTTTTACTATGATATCATCAACGTATGTTAGCACATTTTTGCCTATCTGGGAATGAAGGATCTTGGCCGTCATCCTGCTGAAACTGCCTCCAACATTTTTGAGCCCCTCAGGCATCCGAAGATAGCAATAGGTGCCACTGGGAGTTATGAAACTAGTCTTCGGCTCATCCTCCTTCTTCATCCATATTTGATGATATCCTGAATAGCAATCCAGAAGACTCATAAGTTCTGAAGAAGCTGCTGCATCCACAAGAGAGTCTATCCTTGGTAATGGAAATTCGTCCTTCGGACAGGCCTTGTTAAGATCCGTGAAATCAATACAATTCTCCATTTGCCATTGGCCTTCTTCACCATAACAGTATTGGCTAACCACTCTGGATATTTTACTTCTCTGATGACACCAGCACTGAGAAGTCTTTTTAGTTCATTCCGAGCACCTTCGGCTTTATCATCAGACATTTTCCAAAGCTTTTGCTTTCTGGGCCTGAAGGATGGATCGACATTGAGTGAATGTTCAGTGACGTCCTGTTGACTCCACAGAGATCATTGGCCGACCATGCAAAAACATCTTTGTTGTTGAATAAAAACCTTATCAAAGTTTTTTCTTGCTCTTCAGATAATTGAGACCCCAGCAATACCTTCTGTTCTGCTATGTCTTCACATAGAAGCATGGGCTTCGGCTGGTCAGCCGAAGCAGCCTTCTCTCTTCTGTACTTGTACTGCTCACAAGCTTCAGCTCCATCTATATTGTGGATGGCTTTTGAGTCCGTCCAATTTCCTTCAGCCTTTCTGGCAATTTCCTGACTTCCATGAATCGCAATAGGCCCTTGTTCCGAAGGTATCTTCATGCATAGATATGCTGGATGAAGAATTGCTTCGAAAGCATTAAGTGTCCCACGACAAATGATTGCATTGTAGGGGTATTCCATGTCAACAATATCAAACACAACCTGTTCAGTCCTTGTGTTGTGGACAAATCCGAAGGTCACTGGCATTGTGATTTTGCCAAGTGCTACGATCTGCCTTCCTCCGAAGCCACAAAGAGGGTGTGTAGCATCATGAATCTTGTCCTCTGGCTCTTGCATCTGTCTGAAGGCCTTAGCAAATATGATATCTGCTGCACTGCCTGTATCAACCAGAACATTGTGGACCAGAAATCCCTTGATTACACAAGATATAACCATAGCATCATTGTGAGGGTAATCCTTGAGTTGAAGGTCCTTGCACCCCAACATGCTGCACCCTTCTCTGAGCCTCCTTCTTCTGCTTCTTGTTGGCCAGTTCTAAACATGAACCGCCTGTTATCGGGAGCACCATCTTCGTAGCCGAAGCTGCTTCAGCTTCATTGTTGAACGAAGCCATCAGCTCGATAGTGGAAGTGAGTTCACCGGAGGTGGGCGCCAATGTTGGGGACTTGTTCTCAAATGCTATGAATCAAGAACAAGGCAACACAGTGTTAAAGGTTAATATCCTTCGTCCTTCAAAGCATTATTTCCCTTAGGATATAACGATCTTCGGACGAAGGTCATGAAGGACGTACCTTCATCATCATGATAAGTGATAATGAAAGACGAAGCATATGAAACATGAAAGATAACATGAATGATCATATAGCATTATTCACATATCTTCATTACATAAATTCAAGTATTTAAATACAATATTTAATCACATTTATACCTTTGGCTTGATAGAAGGCAAAAAATCCAAGCGTTGCGCATGAGCGAATACAAGATATTGTGAACAGTACAGGGGTACTGTTCATCTATTTATAGGCACAGGACGCAGCCTGTGAGAAATTACACTCATGTCCTTTACAAAGGTTTACAATCATGATACAAGCTATCACGTGCCGATTGGTCATTTCATCTTTAAGTCGGTGCATTTGGAAATATACTCCGAAGCCCTTTGATTGATAGCTTCGACTTTGTGCCAGTCTTCCAAAGGTGTTTCTTCTTATGGGACCTTCGGCGACGAAGCAGGCCCCCAACATGGTCTAGATCCAATGTGAGAACCACATATGCCAGAGTGAATTTCCTTCATCAACTCTTGACCTTCAGCTCTTGATAGGCATTTGAGAAGAGGTAAACAAATTTCTTGTTTAAAAAGTTCTCCTTCTATTATCTTATATGGTCTTGTTGTGGCATGCATTTTTTTGATATAAACTTCGTCATCTGAAGGGTGTGCCCTAGAGGATTGATATGATTTATGTTCTCCAGTCCTCACTATGTGTTGGTGATATTGTCAGCACAACTCTCTATATGAGGTCTACCAAATGTGCTTTGAGGACTTCAAAGAACACTTCGGGAGGAAGGGGCATCCCTGGGCCACTGATTTAGCTAACAATCAGTTTGTGCATTGAAATTCTACCTTAGGTGCGTAAGAAGTCTTCATCTTTGAAGGTGATATGAGAATTGCAGCGGCCCCTATGCCGAAGGTACCCCAAGATCCATCGTAGAAGACTGTCCATATTCCTTTATCTCGTATAAGTGCTTAGTCCTGAGCCCCTGATGTCCAATCAACGATGAAGTATGCCAACGCCTGAGACTAAACTGATGATCGATGCATGAAATCAATGACAAACTCGTTGAGTTCTGCTGTCCATTTTCAAATTCTTCACATTGATTATTTATTCCTTATGATGTCTTTCAATGGTTGAGATGATGGTATAATTATATTGTATGACTGGAAGTAATGCCGAAGCTTTCCGGAAG